>JAKELH010000111.1:0-201088 GCA_021525015.1 Lactarius pseudohatsudake | reverse complement strand
GACTCCTTATCGTGAGACACCCACGCACGGACCAAACTACCAGCGCCCACCACCGGATCTAGTAGGAGGCGAAGAAGAATACGAGGTCGAGAAGATTCTAGACTCTCAGAAGTTCGGCCGCAGTCACAAATTGCAATACCTTGTCAAATGGAAGGGTTGCCCCGACTCGGACAATCAGTGGGTCTCCAAGGATGACGTATTCGCCGATGAAGCCGTGCGGGAATTCAAACAATCAAACCCCGCTAGCGAAACACATATAAGCAGGGGTACAACCCAAGAGACGTCTTCATCCCCCTCTCCCACATACCATTCCACTTATGTCCCACACCCCAGTGACTATCCTCTACATCACCGACGATGCAGTCCCAGTATGGGCCATACAATCCACGCCATCGTCACCCCTGCAGATTCCCGTCACCCTTCAACCAAGCAGAGATGGTCTTCCTTCCCCCGAAGCATCCCCAATTCCTTCGCTCTCCCCCACTCTTTATTCCAGCTCCCTCGCGGACAGTTATGTCCCGACGAGACCGCAAACACCGGCACCCAGCGACGACGGGCTCGGAGTCGGGGACAGTCACCTCCCCGGAGACCCGTACGACCCGGAAGAACACCTCTCGCCGCATCCGTATCTTCGTTACGCCACCCATCTCACCACGACGCACTCGGAAACCCCCCCGCTATGCGGAACCACGGGGGAAGTACTCACCGTGCCGTCGATGGCTCGATCCCTGCTACGAGTCCATCCGGAACAGGAACAAAGCCCGGTTCCCCGATGCGGCATGGAGACGCCTCCACCCACGGGGTTCCACTACAACAGGGGAGCCCATTACATTCCCTTCCCTATCAGAGACGCTCACGAACATCTTTGGCCGGCCCGCTTTACTCAACTCATCCTCACCGCCGACCCCTTCGTCCTCGCCTATCGGCAAGGAACCGACCAGCAGTACGGGAAGCCCGTTCACGCCACTCCCCAGCACCTATCAGACCCGCCAGTGTACACCGACGACGACCTAATATTCCTAGATGCGAAAAGCGGGCTGCGCCAGTCAGTAGACCGCGCCCTCCTCGAGATCAAGGACCTAACCCTGCTAGCGGAAGTACATCGCTTCCGCAGCATGTGCGCCGGGTATGCCGCGAAGGAGAAGGAGGTACTGCAGAGGGTTCAGGAGCTGGAGCGCATCGGGATAGATCGCAAGCTAAGTGTCATCCGCTTGCAGAGGGCCAACGCGATCGAGAGGATCGAGGACCAACGCGACGGAGTAGGCCGCGGTCGCACGCTGGCACAGAAGACTACCGAACACCTCTAGGACACGTCGAGCTGGGGCTCGAGTCTGAAAAGGGGGTGATGTAACGTTCCGTCTCGGATGTGGACTCTGACTCATCGGTGATGACTTACGAGTGTCAGGAGTACTTAGTCATGGACTGCGCAGCATCAGTCAGCTGTATGGTTTGGCATGTGATTGTACGATATGACTCATTCCTAGTAGTAGTTGTATTAGGGTTCGCTCTACTTACGCTAGTGGCTAGTTACGATTCGAGAGGAGCTTGAAAGCTGCCTCATACATGTACATAAGGACTCATACGAAGACCAGGATCCGCATCTTGGTCTTCTTCAAATACCACTTCTTGACTCGTCCTCTATACAAGGGTTTTCCCCTTAGTGAGTTCCCTTCGTCCGGCATATCCTTTGGATCCCCGTGACTCCTGCTGGCCTTTGGCTACCCACGTGTCTGACCAACCGTGAGGACAGTGAACTATCCCCTCGACGCTACTTGCCACCAAGTGTTCCTCTATCACAACGAGCGTGTTTCCAAACCGTTCCATCAAATCTACGTCGTGGACCACGAATCGTGGGACGAGCTCAGAGTAGTCCGTTCCCCGCCGATCTACCTTCCGTTGGGAGAAGACCTCCACGGATACCTAGGACCAGAGGACCATCTGTTCCCTCATCCCGTTGATATTCATACTACCCCCGCGAACAGGAACAACTACCTCAAAGGAGGATCAGCACGACAACTCGCCTAAGTCAGGCAAACGTCCGTGGTAGACGTTACATTGGAGCTGCCAGCAGTATATGCGCTGGCACGGGTAACCCTGTAACACCTGCCTCATAGTATATATAGTTGACTGTAGTGTACAATGTAGCCCCATTCTAGTCTTTGACAAATCCCAGCCAGCTTGTCTTTCCCTTCGCTTGCCTGTCACTAGTCTCCCTGTCCTCTCCCCTGCTGTTAAGTCAGCTCTTTGGAGCCTGCCCCTCTTCCCTGCTGTTCAGTCAGCTTTGAAGACTAGCGCTGAGTCAGCGACTCGAGCGTACGGACCTGATATCTAGCGGCCTTTGGCCTGAACGATCCGGCTGGATAGTAACACCTCGGCTATTCTTAATGCTCGCTTAATCCCGTTTAGAAGGGATTAAATCGCCTCTAACTTGAATAAGCAAAACATTAAGCGAATGTCGTCTTGCTGATGCATTCTTCTCCTATCTGGTGCCCATGTTCACATACCATTACCCTACCCACTTGTCAGTGCCACAGCCTCGTTGCCAATGTATACTTCATCAGCAAACCCTGGGCCGCCCCAGAAATTCTTGCAGTGATGGTAGAGACTGTAGATGTCATAGATGTCATAGTTATTTGGTAGTAGATTGGTAGAGACTTGGTAGCAAACCGGTAGACATGGTAGACATGGTAGAGACTGTAGATACTGTAGATACCATAGTTATTTGGTAGTAGATTGGTAGAGAGTTGGTAGCAAACCCTGAAATACCTGATAGACATGGTAGAGACTACAGGTGTTGTAGACATCATAGCTATTCAAGTTTGGTAGTTGATTGGGTCACTTGGTAGCAAACCTGTAGATGCTGTAGTTATTATAGGTATAGTAGATGTCAGTAGTAATTGCAGACTTGTAGCTGTTGTAGACCTGGTAGTGGTGGTAGATATGGTAGCTGTTGCAGTTACAGTAGATACTATAGTGTCTACTAGTAGACATGTAGTGATTTCTAGGGAGCATGTCTGAGATATGCAGGGTTTGGGGGGTGTGAAGTGTCATGAGCAGTCGCGCAGGCCTCCGCAGGGCGCGAGATGTTGTATATAGGTCCACAGCGGTCACAGGTGTGTCAGTGTCGAAAGGCTGGAGCCGCGCGCAAGTGCAGCAATGTCGGGAGAGGAAATGGGGTCAGCTGGTCGCAGGTGGTTGGAAACGGTCGCGCACGTGTCAGCGCGGCGCAAAACCTCGTATGGATGGCCGCCAGGGTCGGGGACGCGTTAGGCTTGAGTCGCTAAGACCGCGCGCGAGTGCGGCATGCTGAGGAGCACAAATGCGTCCGATGCTTCAGCAGAGTCGAGATTTGGTTGTTCTGACACCACGGCGAAGCGCGCGGGAACGCGGCGCTTAGAAAGCGTGCAAGAGCGCGGGAGAGCGCAGGAAGCGCGAGAAAGTGCGAGCAAGTGCGGAAGCGTAGTACCCCGGGGTTCGGCGGGTACGGAATACCCGCAAGGGTTCACTTTCGGGTTCACTCAACACTCAAATATATTTTAGCATGTATAATTAATACATTACTGTACTACTTGTAAACTAAGGCTATCATATCCCCGCTTGCCTCGCTGCCGTTGGTGTCGTGGCGACACGGCGGGGGTTGCGTGCCGCCGTGTTAGCGTCGTAGCGACGTGGCGGTGCTTGCAGGCCGCGTCGGTGTCGTGGCCTCGCGGCGGCGCCGTAGTGCTATCGGTGTCGTGTCCTCGCCACGTTGCATTGACGTCGTAGCGTTGCCGGACCGAGTCAGTGTCGTAGCCTCGCGGCGGTGCCGTAGGGCTGGGGTGTCGTGTCCCCAGCCCGGCGGACATCGATACGAGGTTTCGCGCGGCGCGGAAGCCTGCACGACCGGTTTCGACGCTTCGCACCTGTGCTCGTAACCGGTACAGTTTTCGCAGGTTGTCAAGTTGTCGCGTCGTGACACGTCATCGCGAGTCGTCGCGTCGTCGCGGGTCGTCGCAGGTCGTTGGGTTGGCTGGGAAAGGGTTGAAAAAACAACGGTGTTGACCATAGATTGGGGGAAATGGTAAAAACAACCAATATTACACCGTTGAACCCTTGCCAGCCAATGGGCGACGCCCCCCCTTGCCCTCACCCTCACCCTTACCTGCGTAATGGGTATTAGCATAGAAATGGAACAATTTTTTTTTGTGCACTCACCCCATACGCAGCGTCTGTTGGGTAGACGTGTTGGGTACTAACGTGGTCGCCGCCCAACTTGCAGAAGTCGACGGTCAGATGACCGCCGGATTTCGCGTTCCCGCTTTCGCCATGGTATCCGATCGGTCTCCCGGCGTTTGTCAGTACCAAAGACGAGTGAAGAAGAATGTGAACATACCGAATACTGGCCTCCTCCACCCCTCGGCGCGCTAGCTTCATTCGTTTGTAGTGCGCGTGTATACGAACCTCGGCGCCTTTCTGCTTCCACGAGTGGGCGTTGAATACCCCATTGAAGAATATCTTGAGGGGGGGCATGAGCGAAGACGAATGAGGGAAGTTGGAAGTAGACGGTAAAAGCAGAGTCTGCGTGCGCTCGTTTGTCAGTGGGAGAGTATCAGTATTAGCAAATTGGTTCCCGCATGGCCGTCTACGTCGCTCATCCAGTGTCTCGAACGATAACGTTCGTAGATAACGCTGGACACACAACGATGAGTCGCCGAGAGATGATCCTGACCCCTGGCTATCATCATCATCGCGTCGTGTGTAACGTATAACTTGTGCGGTACCATTGAGAGGACGAGTAACGAACGAACATGCTAAGATCATTTTAAGGCGTAAAAAAGTTCTTTGTCAAAATACCTATTCAACCAGAACTCCAAACTGTACTCCAAAGCCGTCTCCGTTGTCAGCCGTTTGTCGGCCTCCGCGCCGAGCCGTGGTACGAGGTCGACGAGAGTTCTGAGTTGGGCCAAAGGTACGACATCTCCCATAATTGCGCCGTCAATCCGCCGAGCACGTTTCAGGAGGTACATGCCGGTTATTGGGTGGGGATATGAGCCCTTTTGATTTGATGATGCCGGGGCAACGGGATTTGGCTGAGGTACGATATCAAACCGCTGAACGTAGGAAAGGAACAAGTCAGCATTAGAAGATGGCGAAAATGCCTGGGACGGGACAGCCCGAAATATAAGTCGTATTTGGGCGACGCGATGCCCTGAACCAAGTCCCATTGGTCAATAAGTAGGTTAGCATGTGCGCAATGTAGGGTATGTACCTTCAAGACCAGAATATGGCCAGACCTTGTTTGATCTATATTGAAAAGAACAACGTCAGAACGTCCACAGGGCCAGGACTCGGACGGCGGCGAGGCATTAACTGTTTGAGGTGATAGAACGCGATTTGGCGCATAATACGAACGGCCCTGCAATTGTAGCTTTGTCCAGACTTGAATGCTTTGGAAGGGTAGGGAGGAATTCCTATTAGCAACCCTACGACCACCAATCTGGATAGGGTCTCCAGCGTCGAAGCGAACCAAGAAGTCGGCCAGAGCTCCCCGTAGATCTGGTAGGTTGAACTTGGCCATGGCATCCTCGACAGACATCGCCTTCATGGTCGGGTCTCGGCTCAAGTGTAAAGCTGTATTTCCATTCACGACAGTTCGAAATGGCAGCAGCGCACGTGGATATAAGCCCTGCTTCAGGCAACTCGCAAGCTCAAAGTAGTTTGCGTGTCTTCGAATAGTAGTCCCGGACACTGGAGCAACTGGTCGAATATGCGTTAGGAGATCGCCCGTCGTATTAATACCATGTATAAGTTCTTCTGGTCCTTCCGGATTCTCAGATAGACCATCCACGTTGCCATCGCCATCATCTGGGTATTCGCAATCCACGTTGTCGGGGGAGTGAAAGTCGACCTTAGCCTCGCGAATGGAGGTGGCCAAGTCAAATTGACGACATTTCTCTTCGCGATCGAGGTAGCGACAGATTTGAGACTCGTATCCCTGTTTGTTGCTAGAACGCGATGGGACCTTGATTTCGGTGATATGACACCGTTCTGTGGTATCTGCAGTCCACTGAATCGCTGCTCCGTTTTCGCGGATGCTGGAGGAGACACTTTGCATAAGTTCAAGCTTTGGAATATACCACTCCTTGAGGACCTTCTTGCGCTTCCCAATCCGGACGCCAGCAGATACGATTGAGCTCTTGTGATCGTGAAAACCCTGAAGCGCACGGTCAATATTGACGCAGTCCTGCTCAGATATCTCAGGTGCCTGGGCAAGATACCGAAAGTCCATCAACGAGCGAATGGCAACGAGGAAATCGTTAGGAACAGCATCCGCAATGATGGCCACGATGTAACGCTGGATGTCACGATGTTCCCGACCAGTGACTTGCTTCAACTTGGATACGCCCTCGCGAAACTGTCGAAAACCTGTGTGTGGATGGAGGATGGAAAATCGGTAGTCGATTTCGGCACCTTTGAGAGCGCGGATGCACCATTTCGCATCGTGGTCCCAGAACATTTTGTGCCAATGGTGAAGGGGTTCCGGTGTGAAGAATTTTGACGGTTCTGAAAGTGCCCAATCACGCCAAAACGGCCGGTGGACGCCATTGAGTCGGACTTTCATGGTTTCCTTGATATACGCGTTGAGATGCCAAGGGTTAACTCTGGCTTCAATAGCATGTAGTTGGGCAAGAGTAGTCGAAGCAGTTCGAGGTTCATGCCGGAAGGGGTCGCCAAACTGTTTGTAACTTGCCATCGTCACGTGGGAAGTTTTCCCGGCAACACAGGCGAGTGCCACTGCCTCTGCAACGTCTGCAATATACGCGGCAAGAGGCGTAAACATATAGCGGAGCGACCCTAGTGGATCCGACATCATGATACCAAATTGGGCGGCTTTTTTGAGCGGCGTTAAGATGAAGTCCAAGCACTCGTGGACCATGCGATTCTCCAAGATGCCACGTGTTTTTGAGTCTTTGTGAATGAAGTTTGGGATAGGGAGCAACGCAAGGAGAAGGAACGCATGATTCGTTCCTTTCATACGGAAATCCATGAGAAGGTTCGCAAGGCTTATCAGAAGCGGGTGAGCGACGCGTCCACCAGTCATGGCAGATATGTTCGTTTTGTCAGATGATAGCACGACCCCAAGAAGAGTAGCCCCATCCGGCAGCTGGCTCTGCAGGAATATAAGGAACAAAGTCATGGATGACACGGACTAGAGGAACATACCTGCATGGACCACGCAGCGTCGCCAGACAACCACTCGGTGTAGATTCGCATTGCGCTGACTTGCCGACTCATAGACGCGGAATGGAGTAAACCTAATGTGATCGCTCATAAGAGGATTGGAGAGGATGGATTGTATGCATTCGAGTGGGTCGCGGTAGAATAAATCGACATTCTTCTTCATAGGAAAAGGACTGTCACATGGTTTACATCGCCACTCCGGTCCTTGTGGGAGCATTTCTGCCAATCCTCGTAGTCGTCTGGCATTTCTGAATGATAGACCCAACCCATTGATCTGTGCCAAGTGTCATCAGATCGGGACCCGAGACAATAAACGGCACTTACGAGTTCTAGTGACAGAAACGAATCAATCGAGGCCATGCTAAGACCGGAACGAAGCAGAAAAGCAGCCATCTCCATTCTGCCCGTGATGCGAATGGATAGAAGATATTTTTTTTGCGTTCTTGTGCGTATTGGTCACGGTCGAAGCTCTGCAGAAATGTCGTACCACGCCCATATTCCCTCGCTGCTCCCACATATTCCTGAATGAAGGGACTACCATCCACATTCTGGATATCTTCTCGAAGATCTTCCGTAGCTGTTACGTCGATGTCGATATCCATGGGTTCGGGAGTAGTTGAAACCCGGGCCTGAGTCGGAATGGGTCGATGTTGGCGCCGTCGTTCTTGATACCTCTGAAGTTCGTCCACAAGATTTACAACCTCTTCAAAGTGGCTATTGCAGGACCCGAAAGGATGATTCATATGGCACAAAAGAGCTTTTCTATCTCGGAAATTGCGAAAACACTGGGGACAGCGCATGATTGTTGTGCGTCAGTGACTCAGTGCGTGTACTAGTCGGATGAGTCACAACGCGTGGGAACCTAGAATTTACACATCAACGTCCATGTCCTTTACAACACTTGCGCAGGATCTCCAGGAAAGTAGCTTAGGCCTATCGATTCACTGATTCTGATATTGAGTTTACAGCCGGTTGAAAGCCATCACGAAGCGTTATCGCTATATTCAACCGCTATACCGAGCGATGGGAGTGTGAATGCGAAGTGCAAGCTGCCCTAGCCAAACTACAGCAGGCAATGCTGGGCGTCCAAAAGGCTCAGAGCGATTGTCAGAGGCAGGTCGTCGAGTGGTAGAGTACGGCACATAGTGAGGAAAAGTGGCTTCCCCGACGTCTTTGGGCTGCAAAAGACACGTATGGAGCCCTGTTCAGTTGCCAGTTATCGCCGTATGCAATCCCCTTTTCCTTGGACATTTGACCTTTATTTATCTGTCAATCACGCCCAACAGAATATCGTATCGCTTCAGTCCCTGGATGTACAACTCACTTCTCCATCAAACTGGATTAAATATTTTTTTTGTAGTTGATAAATATGTGCGGTTAGTATGTTGGTCAACGACTACTGTACACGTGATCCATAAAACACCGTGTCGCGTCAAATTTTCATCGTTCGTTCATTCTACCATGACTCGAAGGCAAAGAGAGAATGAAGAGGAGACGACCCATATCCTCAACCGGTCCCCCGACTCGGTAAGCTATTGTTCCTTCGATGAACTGACTAACCGCGTCGTCCCCCTCATGTAGCAAAACGTGTGAATCGTGGCCAAGGAGGTGCCATTGCACAACTTGTTTTCTGTTTCTGAAAAGATTCGCCCAGACCTTGAGTCGCAATCCACAAACCAAAGCAAGAGAACAAAGACGCCTGCTGACGCATCTGTTAATGCGATGGCACCAAGCCGACTAGTAGGTTACCAATCCGTCCTCATTCATGCACCTATGCCTGACACTATTAGAATCACAGCGGTCCACTAGCCCGGAGAGATCCCCCGCTTTCGCTGGCTACCCTCACACCCTCGCTTACGCGAGGCAGGCCGGGTTCCTCTTTCGGCTTCGCACCAGGGGAGTTCGTACCCCTACTGACGAGGATGATGGACACTCAAGGTAACGCAAAGTTTTAAATGACTATTCCTGATACCAACTGCGGACGCTGACAGGGGGAGTCTCTCAAGGCGACGGAATAGGGGGAGTCTCTCAAGGCGACGGAATAGGTGGAGATCTGCAGGATGATAGGGAGGTGCCCCCCCGCAGAAGTGAGGATGGTATGTTTTGTCGTCATATACTCGGTTCCTCATCCACGTTCCCCGCTTTGGCTTTGATTTTTTAGCTTATGAATTTATGGTAGAACCCATCGATGAGCAGTCACCTGATGAAGACGCTAGGTTGGCCGAGGCGTTCCTCAGGTCAACAACAACACGCCGTCGTATAATTACGAGCCCAGGTGAGCAACGATGACCTTACCAATATTCTTACTAGATTTAATTATGTAGAGCCAGAAGAACGTCAATCCTATACGAACCGACCTGTTGGCGAATCGACCTCCGCAGGTCATGGCCGTCGGGTGTCCCGCGTGTTGAGACCTGAAGATACTGATGACGACGGTGCCTCAGGTTCGTTTTATAGAAATTTATCCATTGTCACGAATTACTCATAGACGAAGACGGAGGTTCACAGAGCGTGCTTCAATCGCACCAACAAAAAAATAAGGCCATTAGGCCTCCCAATCCCGATGCGCTTCTTGCCACCAACAAGAGAGTGCCTTCGTGGGTATTCTTACTTGATATTTGTCTTACCACAGCAACTGATATAATAAATAGCCAAGTACCTCGTCAGACGAATGCAGGTCGGCCTCTGGATACCCCCATGCGTGTGGCAAACCCTCGCGACAACCGTGGACGCCACAACCTCGCTCCTGACAACAGTGGACGCCACAGCCTTGCTCCAACGAGAATAACGCCGAGGGGAGCAACCGCAATGTGGCTCCGAGAGCCCGCTCCCCTCGCACTTTCAAGCCACACGAGGAGGCGGAACCCACCCACCTTCGTACTATCAAGGGACTCCTTGGTACGACGTGCTCATCAATGCCAAGAGCCTTTATAGGATGGAAATCCACACTGAGACGAGTGGCCCCTTCCCGGAGCGCAACCGACCGAGCCTTGAAGCTGCACACGATTCTATCCTCGAGGCAGTCGCTCTCCTCACGCCTGCAGAACAGGCTTCCATCAATGACAGTATGCCTTTTCCTTCGCTTTACTTATTGTGTTTGCTCATCAATAATTCAATAGCAGCTACCTACCACGTTGACCATTCTAGCATGACCGCTGTTGTAAGTATTATAATGGTTTTTGTTGCTATTACTAACTTGGTCAATTATAGATCTTTGATGATGGCGCCTCCTATCGTGGGCGCATGAAGACTATGGCACGCGACATTGTCAAGTCCCACTTCAAGGCCGAACTTGAGCCTTCCCTGGCATTCGATCACAATTCCTCGGAGGAAGCCCAAGCAATCTCTGATGCCGTGAGGAATTGCCTTCAGAATTCCCTTTTTTTAGTGGGGCCAAAGCTCGACGAGAATGTAAGTCCCTTTCTTGTGCTGGCAATACGCTCGTTGACATTGACCAGGGTCGCACGGAGAACTTCGCGCATCCAGCGGCCATCGAACTTTGTAAGATGTTTTATTACAGCGGCAAAGATTGTCTGTCGGCGCTCTTTCCAAGAGAATTCAGTGCTCTTCCGGTTGCATGTCTCATCATGGCGTTTACCTGCGTGCGTTTCCCCTCCGATTTCTGTGTCTCATGCTAACTTAAAAAACAGATTGTCAATTGTCTCGACGAATGGGAATCGGGTTATTGGGTCAAGGTCCCCTTCGCTGGTGATACATATAGGTACAGGTATAGCCTCATCGCTGGTTTGGCCAACGACATCCTGGCAATGCCTATCACGGACAACGGCTGCGGGCACGCCTGAGGAAGATCGCAGCAGACGGATGGTTTGGCGGCCTTTTTTGTTCATGATTGCCTGTTTACTAACTTTTTCATCGGTCAGGACATCTAACACAAAGCAACGTGGCAGGGACTCATCTGGTTACAGCTTCAAGGTCACGCTCGATTAGCCCGCTCACCCAGGTACTGCACATGTTGACTCAGGGGTGGTGGCTCGCTGGCAGCGGTGATGGTGGGCTCAGTGGAGTGGCAGTGGCGGTGGACTCAAGGTCGGCCTCATGGACTTTTCTAAAAATTACTACATATACTTCAACACCTGTCCGTCCCTCTTGGTTACTAGAATAGTATCATTTGTTGAGTGCGAGAAAATAACGAGCCTGAATCGACCCGTACCGGTACCGGTACTACCAATGCACTACTAGCATATTATGACCATACTACAACTGCACTGTGACTACTACAACTGTACAATGCCACCACTCTGGTAACTATAGTAGGCTACAATGAGGCTATGTTTGACTACAGTAGACTAGGGTAGTCTACAGTGGACTAGGTAGTCTATGGTAGACTAGGGTAGTCTACCATAGACTACAGTAGACTATGGTAGGCTACGCTGTCACTACGGTAGACTACGGTAGACTATGGTAGGCTACGCTGTCACTACGGTAGACTATGGTAGGCTACGCTGTCACTACGGTAGACTATGGTAGGCTATGCCGTCACTACGGTAGACTACGGTAGACTATGGTAGGCTACGCCATCACTACAGTAGACTACAGTAGACTACGGTAGACTACGGTAGACTACGGTAGACTACGGTAGACTACGGTAGACTACGGTAGACTACGGTAGACTACGGTAGACTATGGTAGACTACGGTAGACTATGGTAGACTACGGTAGACTATCATAGACTACAGCACTTGCTGGCATCAAGACTACAGTCAATAACTGGATTGATATAGTGAGATTGGTCAGACTGTGGTAGACTGTGGTAGACTGTAGGTACTGCATGTAGACTGCGGCAGTGCTGCAGCAGGCTACACAGAACATAACGTCTCTACCAGCACTGCAGAAACTGTGGGCTACTATGGAGTGCTGCTGCAGACTTCCACAGACTACTGTAGAGGCCAACAGTCAATTAATTGGGTTGATATGGTAAGACTGTGGTAGACTGTGGTAGACTGTGGTAGTAGGCCTGGATATGGTAGACTGTGGTAGACTCCAGCAGTACTACACAGGACATAAACGGTCACTACCAGCGCTACAAGAACTGTGGGCTACTGTGGCCTCTATGTAGTGCTGCTGCAGACTCCTGCAGACTCCTGTAGTGGCCCAGGGTTGCTGATGTTCTCTCACGCCGCACTCGTCTATAAACCCGGGCTGTTGGGATTCAGCCCGGAACGGACATGGTCCGGCAACCGAGGCTAGACCGACTATTTATATAATCGTAATATTACAGTAGCTAAACGATTATCTAAGAATAATATCTCGGGAGAGGAGCAATACGCTCTCCCTCTGGACCTCCACGCTTGTACATGTTCACCTATCCGGCTGCCCGCCTCCGCAAATAACTACAGGTTATGGGCCCTGGCATAGCCAGGTGAACATGTTCATCCAATATATCTCATTTCCCACATTATATCTCTGGGCACATACTAAAGCCCCTATCTCGCGCGAACACATAACAAGAGTCGATACCCTCCGAGCGAGGACACCTGATGACATGGGCATCTAGGGAGTCCAAGGCCCGAGAGATTTCGACTGAGCGCGAGAACGTTTAATCACACATCTTCATTATTACTATACTCGCTGGTATCCAGCACAGCTGGATGACACCGGCACTTCGAGTGCCCTGTGACCCCGCGAATGTAACGCAAACATCCACCAGACCATCGAGGACACCCCGACGGCGACATGAAATAGGGGAGGTTGCGGCAATGCCGTTAGCGTAGAGCGAGGTGCCGCAAGGCATGTATCTGCGCAAATATGCGCAACGGCCCCGTGAATGTCGCGGGGGAAGTATACGGATCAATACCGTAACGCCACGCACGACTGGTTATACCGTGACCTCACGGACTGGTTCAGTGTGTAGACCAATGTTGTGATATCACGCACGTCCTCACAGACGAGCAGAGCATAGCTATATTGAGTAGATCGGGTTACATGACGTCCAACTCCGCGAATATCACAGGCGGACCGGGCTGCATAATGCGAGAAAATTCCATGCGCCTATATGACACCCGAAACAAATATACGTCGCCGAGGATACCTCGACGAGTGCCGTGCAATATTCTCGCACGCAGTAACACCGCGAATGTCGCGGGCAGATCTATAATGTGCATACCAGCACGAGCCTGATGGCCATAGCGTATACCATTAACTTCAGTGTTCGTCGACTCGGCGATCACGATCGTGCAACATTCTCTTCGCGCATAAACTTATTGCTCGAAACGAGCGACATCCATGTGGGCAATAGCCCAGCGCGAAGGAATACCGTGAAGACGGAAAATTGATGCGCATGTTCGCCAGCACGAGAAAGACGGCCATAGGCCAGCGTTGTGCATTTACACAAGTTGGGCAAAAGGTTGCACGATGCCGAGTACGCATCGACCCGAAAAGGATCGTTGCCGCCGCCGGTACCACAGGTACCGAGATGAGCGAGAGCGTGCAGACGAAAAAGACGAATAAAAGTGAGTTATATTGAAGAATTTAATGCTTACAGAGTGAAACTATAGATAATACATGTGCACCTGGGCGGTAGCTAAACCAGCCCTGATAATGCAGCACATGAAAAGTTCTCCGATAGGGAGACTTACCCGAAATGCGGGTAACGAGTACAGTCCCACGATGACGGCGCGCGGGCTCATAGAACCCAACTTTCCCACAGGGAGACAATGTCGAGTCGCCATCAGACGACTGGCCGAAATTACCCAAAAATGAACGTATAAGTCCGCGTAAGTCGAAAGAACACAGCGGAAATATCCGCGACTTTCGCAGCTTCCGAAATACTCTCCAAGCTAGGAAACCTAGCAGGAGATTCGGACATATTAGTTATAATAGTTTACTGAAACTATTTGGCGACAAACTCATTGATCGTTTCCGCGTGGACACACGAGTGTCCAAACTAGATTGCATCGCGTGCACGAAGGCATAGTTAGCCGAGGAAACCTATAACGAGAAGTCAGCCTATGAAATGTCGCCTGGTGAACATACGAGGAATCGTCTATAAATGGACATCCACTCTCTTGATGTTCACCGACGACGCTACCCACGGTAGCATGATGCCTTCCCTAGAAGGGAAAGACCAGGTTGCGCAGGAAGTGACATACAACTTGACGCACCTTGGAGCGGATGAAAATCCCCGCGTGCGATACGCACGAACAGAGGGAAATAGTACATTAATGCCACTTTGAGAACCTGGCGCCCGGCTGAAACGGCCAACGAAACACCGAGGCCAATATGGCCTAACATTGCTGAAGTCTGATAGACGGTCAAAGGCCAATCAGCAACGTAACACGGAAACGCGTAACTTATTTACCTCTCTAAAATCTCATTTTTTCCAATCCATCTCTTCGCCCAAGCCGATTGTCGTGATCGCGCCGATACACAGTGCGAGGGGGAGTTGGAGAAACCTGTAGAGACATTAACGCCCTGTCCATCGGCATACCATACATATGATCAGCGTCCCATACGACACACAGCCTGGGCACGATCCCTGGGCCAGATCCAGTGGGCAACGGCATGGAGAGGGAAGGACGCGACGAAAACCCACCAGTCATACACCACGCGAAATGCGAGGTATTCGCGCGGATGCTCGCCATCATCCCCCGATACGGAAGACGAAGCCGCGCACCAGACAGAGACGTTCGGAGACGAACTGACAATAGTCAGCTCTCATATTTGCCAGCGCGAACAGACGGTGATAAGCTATAGTTGCGCTGAGCGGAGGAACAACTGGGGAAGAGATTCACCCAGCATACCTCACAGACTCCGACATTCGTCGACCTGAATAATATCACGTCCCAATATACACTGCACACAAGACGCCGGACCCCGTGAACATCGCGGGAAAGATGGATAAAATCGAGTTACTTACTCGATGGGACTGCGCGTAACATGCTCTTCACGCGTGTATAACCCCTATAGCTCAAAATGAGCGACAATGTCCATACATATGGGCAATACCCCGGCGCAGGCGAGATAGATGGCCATAGGCCAGCCATGGGGTGTCAGATTAATTCGACGGCCCGTGAATCGCGTGCAGTGCGTGCGTGTATCGCAACCGTCATAAAGTCGACGGAAACACAAATCGCGCAGCTCGATACGAGCGATAACAAAGTCAGTCAAGAACGCGGATGGACCCAATTTGGTGACGTACCGTGACTGAATATCAAAAGTTGTGCTATATGCCAGAACGCTGGCAACATGCGCGATTCGACGCCGCACATGCGGTGACGGCCCAAACAAACTGCCTATGGGCAGCTTGTGGCGATGGGCAATACATGCCCAACGCCAAATGTTGCCGTAGAGCACTTTCCTGCCACAGTTGTTCAGCCAGCCAGCCAGCCATCAGGATGCGCGTGACAGACGACGCACCATAAAGGTCCCGACACCACATAAAGACCAGCTGCAGACGCCCAATAGTTGAGGCGGTAAAGTGGCGAAACGTGGATCGGGAAGGCGGCGACATGAGTGCAAATGGCGCATAGCGCCGCGCAGGCAGGATACAGAACGCCAAATATACTGGCGTGGGCCGAAAGGATAACGCTGAGAGGGCAGGAGAAGCTCCCGACACCCAGCGAATGCGGCTGTGAAAGCTGCGAGACCTTGTGAGACAAGTCTCGGTCCTAAGACATGTGGCCACGTACCGAAGAACGGATGCCAATCAGTCGCATCCGGACTCGGAAAGATGGTTGACGTCGGTCCTATGAGACGATGTGTCTCGCGACTCGAGACCGAGACTTGCTAACTTTGTCACGACAAAATGGGCCTAAAAGGGTCTTGCCCGACGCTACAGAGCTGAGAGGGCAACATGTCAGTGACTGCGCACGGGTGCCAGTGATCGCACGGCGAACCCGATAAAGTTCTCCCACGCACAGGCGGTAACGACCAGACCTGGCAGCATAGAGAGAGAACACTCCCATAGGGAGAATGTGACGCGTGTAACAGACACGGCGCACACTCTGCGAAAATAGGCCAAAGGGCATAAACGCGGAGAAAAGTATAGGACCTACCTCCGAAACTGTCTTCCGAGTACCCTTCCAAAAGGCCATCGAAATTACGCCCAATGTGCCGCGTGAGGGGGAGTTGACAGGAGAGCGCTGTAACGCCGCCACTGGCGTCAGTCCGACTTGGACTTCGAAAGGGCGTAAACGACTTAGCGGATGGGAGCCTCTTGGACAGCAGTACACGGCTCTTCGAAGCACGTGACTATGGAGGGCACTGGAGACCAATCTACCAGGCTTCTATGCTAACTTCGACTTGCTCAACCGGAGACAAGTAAGAGGGAAGGAGGGTGCACACGAGAGGAAGAGAGAAGGTGGCTTCTGAAGAAGACCAAGATGGCGATTCTTGGTCTTCGTGTTATACTACTATACATGAGGGGGGTGGCTTTCAAGCTCCCCTTTAAACCGAGTCGTCGAGTAGTGTAAGTAGCTCGAACCCTAATACGACTACTACTAGTAATGAGTCATAGTACCACAACAAACATGTGATACTACGGCTGACTGATGCAAGTCCATGACTAATTACTACTTACTAAGGCAGTCATCACCGTATAGTAAGCGTCCACTTCGTCGGTCCGTGACAAGCGCGCAGCCATGGGCACAAAGGTCGAAAGGCAAACCCACGGGGCAAGCCAACGACAAAGGCAACACCTGGTATTGTGACAGCTCAAATAAGTCGGAGAGAACATATGACAAAACATATGACATACCATTTCTTCCACCGTAAATCCCAAAAAGATTTCCGCGTGCGCAGCGGAGAAACGGGAGATGCATCTGACGAGATGCGTGACACGAGCCTGACGAGGCACCTCATGGAGGTAATGTGTCTGCGGCAAACATGACGAAATCCAAAAATGGTCCTAAGTAAATAAACAACCGTTACACAGCGCAAAGGGAAGCGAGGAGCATCATAGCATTATGGGACACAGTCCCGAGCCAAAGCCAAAGGCGAGCTTTGGCAAGCTTCCCGAGCCAAGGGCAATCACGCTGAAAACGGAAATGTAAAAGCGCGACAAATTTGCGCGAAGGCAGAGAAGGAACCAAACCACAATTTGATGCAAGGGGGTTGTGGGACTGGAATTTTTGATATCCAGTCAGATTTTATCTTTTAGGGGGTTTTCAAACGGAATCGAACCCCCCCCCCCCAAATTTCCATATATGGTATGTTTAACTCACGGTCACATGCCTATATTTTCACAGAATTGTACGTGAGCAAGAGTGTGGTTTATACAAAGAGCTTGTATCTACTAGGTAGAGGGAATAACAAAAGGAAGAGTGGGGAAATTAGGGATCGACACGGGTCACCCACGTGTCAATTGGCCTTGACCTGCATACCCGTGGTACAGGTGGAGACGATGGGTACAGTGGCGGGTGGTGGTGTTTGACGCGTACCCGTACCTGCATGCCAGACTGAGCAGGCTCTTGGAATGCTGTCGCCGTCGTTGTGATCTTCGTGGTTTCCTCGTGGTTGCCCCACTGCCGTCATGGTCACTGTTGTGGTCACCCGACTCACCCCCTACCGTCGCTGTGGTTGTCGGCATCATTGAAGCTGTCACCTCGATGTGATTGCCTCCGTGTCCTGCTGGTACTCACCGCCGTGCGATGCCACGCCGCCGCAAACAAGAGAAAACGAAGCGGCGCACGGGCACGCCCAATGCACATCATGGACATGATGGCATGCAGATTTGTCCACACGCGATCGCCATCGTAAGCGAAACACAGCGCATCGACATCAAAATGTCTCACCACTGGCAAACTTCGGTACTAGTAGTCCTGCGGCTGAAGGTCTTGAAACAGGCTACAGGAAAGAGTTACCAAAAGGCTGCCTTTGAAGAGAAATGTCAGCTTTCCCGGGGTCAGAACCGAAACCGTGGGATTCGGTGCATGGACGTATCGACTGTCAACACTCTCACAAGTGGCCTCCATGTGCGTCGGAGTCGAAGGGCTAGAGCCGCGTGCGAGCGCGGCGAGGTCGGGAACGGAAACGGTGGGCTACACAGACCCGGGGAATGAGCCTGAGGGTGGTCGCAAACGGTTGCGCACCCTTCGGCGCGGTGCAAAACTTCGCATAGTAGGTGGCCGCTGGGGTTGGGAGCGTGTCGGGTTCGAGTCACTAAGGCCGCGCGTGAGTGCGGCGTGCTGGGGAACACGAGGGACGAGCCTCATCGAGCTCAAACATGCGAAATCTAAAGGGGAAAGTGTCCTATTATCCAAGGTGTAAAAGTGCCTTTTCAGGGCCCAGATCTCTGTGATACCATACCCCCTGTTCTCCTTCCAAAGTAGAGAATAACGCCTTGTAAAAATGTTTTGCTAAGTCCCGTCCACCTACGTCCGCCATCGCCCACATCGTCCCGACGACACTGCGGAACCCGCAGTACTGTACCGCGGCCACGAGGTGCAGTCCCTCGTCAACAATGCTCCCTTCAGTCATCTCGGCTGTGTGACAAGCAGAGGGAAATGCGAATTCGGCAGTGGGTAGTTCCGAGCGCACGATCTCGAGGAGCGTCAGACATCAGCAAACCCTGGGCCGCCCCAGAAATTCTTGCAGTGATGGTAGAGACTGTAGATGTCATAGATGTCATAGTTATTTGGTAGTAGATTGGTAGAGACTTGGTAGCAAACCGGTAGACATGGTAGACATGGTAGAGACTGTAGATACTGTAGATACCATAGTTATTTGGTAGTAGATTGGTAGAGAGTTGGTAGCAAACCCTGAAATACCTGATAGACATGGTAGAGACTACAGGTGTTGTAGACATCATAGCTATTCAAGTTTGGTAGTTGATTGGGTCACTTGGTAGCAAACCTGTAGATGCTGTAGTTATTATAGGTATAGTAGATGTCAGTAGTAATTGCAGACTTGTAGCTGTTGTAGACCTGGTAGTGGTGGTAGATATGGTAGCTGTTGCAGTTACAGTAGATACTATAGTGTCTACTAGTAGACATGTAGTGATTTCTAGGGAGCATGTCTGAGATATGCAGGGTTTGGGGGGTGTGAAGTGTCATGAGCAGTCGCGCAGGCCTCCGCAGGGCGCGAGATGTTGTATATAGGTCCACAGCGGTCACAGGTGTGTCAGTGTCGAAAGGCTGGAGCCGCGCGCAAGTGCAGCAATGTCGGGAGAGGAAATGGGGTCAGCTGGTCGCAGGTGGTTGGAAACGGTCGCGCACGTGTCAGCGCGGCGCAAAACCTCGTATGGATGGCCGCCAGGGTCGGGGACGCGTTAGGCTTGAGTCGCTAAGACCGCGCGCGAGTGCGGCATGCTGAGGAGCACAAATGCGTCCGATGCTTCAGCAGAGTCGAGATTTGGTTGTTCTGACACCACGGCGAAGCGCGCGGGAACGCGGCGCTTAGAAAGCGTGCAAGAGCGCGGGAGAGCGCAGGAAGCGCGAGAAAGTGCGAGCAAGTGCGGAAGCGTAGTACCCCGGGGTTCGGCGGGTACGGAATACCCGCAAGGGTTCACTTTCGGGTTCACTCAACACTCAAATATATTTTAGCATGTATAATTAATACATTACTGTACTACTTGTAAACTAAGGCTATCATATCCCCGCTTGCCTCGCTGCCGTTGGTGTCGTGGCGACACGGCGGGGGGTTGCGTGCCGCCGTGTTAGCGTCGTAGCGACGTGGCGGTGCTTGCAGGCCGCGTCGGTGTCGTGGCCTCGCGGCGGCGCCGTAGTGCTATCGGTGTCGTGTCCTCGCCACGTTGCATTGACGTCGTAGCGTGCCGGACCGAGTCAGTGTCGTAGCCTCGCGGCGGTGCCGTAGGGCTGGGGTGTCGTGTCCCCAGCCCGGCGGACATCGTACGAGGTTTCGCGCGGCGCGGAAGCCTGCACGACCGGTTTCGACGCTTCGCACCTGTGCTCGTAACCGGTACAGTTTTCGCAGGTTGTCAAGTTGTCGCGTCGTGACACGTCATCGCGAGTCGTCGCGTCGTCGCGGGTCGTCGCAGGTCGTTGGGTTGGCTGGGAAAGGGTTGAAAAAACAACGGTGTTGACCATAGATTGGGGGAAATGGTAAAAACAACCAATATTACAACCGTTGAACCCTTGCCAGCCAATGGGCGACGCCCCCCCTTGCCCTCACCCTCACCCTTACCTGCGTAATGGGTATTAGCATAGAAATGGAACAATTTTTTTTTGTGCACTCACCCCCATACGCAGCGTCTGTTGGGTAGACGTGTTGGGTACTAACGTGGTCGCCGCCCAACTTGCAGAAGTCGACGGTCAGATGACCGCCGGATTTCGCGTTCCCGCTTTCGCCATGGTATCCGATCGGTCTCCCGGCGTTTGTCAGTACCAAAGACGAGTGAAGAAGAATGTGAACATACCGAATACTGGCCTCCTCCACCCCTCGGCGCGCTAGCTTCATTCGTTTGTAGTGCGCGTGTATACGAACCTCGGCGCCTTTCTGCTTCCACGAGTGGGCGTTGAATACCCCATTGAAGAATATCTTGAGGGGGGGCATGAGCGAAGACGAATGAGGGAAGTTGGAAGTAGACGGTAAAAGCAGAGTCTGCGTGCGCTCGTTTGTCAGTGGGAGAGTATCAGTATTAGCAAATTGGTTCCCGCATGGCCGTCTACGTCGCTCATCCAGTGTCTCGAACGATAACGTTCGTAGATAACGCTGGACACACAACGATGAGTCGCCGAGAGATGATCCTGACCCCTGGCTATCATCATCATCGCGTCGTGTGTAACGTATAACTTGTGCGGTACCATTGAGAGGACGAGTAACGAACGAACATGCTAAGATCATTTTAAGGCGTAAAAAAGTTCTTTGTCAAAATACCTATTCAACCAGAACTCCAAACTGTACTCCAAAGCCGTCTCCGTTGTCAGCCGTTTGTCGGCCTCCGCGCCGAGCCGTGGTACGAGGTCGACGAGAGTTCTGAGTTGGGCCAAAGGTACGACATCTCCCATAATTGCGCCGTCAATCCGCCGAGCACGTTTCAGGAGGTACATGCCGGTTATTGGGTGGGGATATGAGCCCTTTTGATTTGATGATGCCGGGGCAACGGGATTTGGCTGAGGTACGATATCAAACCGCTGAACGTAGGAAAGGAACAAGTCAGCATTAGAAGATGGCGAAAATGCCTGGGACGGGACAGCCCGAAATATAAGTCGTATTTGGGCGACGCGATGCCCTGAACCAAGTCCCATTGGTCAATAAGTAGGTTAGCATGTGCGCAATGTAGGGTATGTACCTTCAAGACCAGAATATGGCCAGACCTTGTTTTGATCTATATTGAAAAGAACAACGTCAGAACGTCCACAGGGCCAGGACTCGGACGGCGGCGAGGCATTAACTGTTTGAGGTGATAGAACGCGATTTGGCGCATAATACGAACGGCCCTGCAATTGTAGCTTTGTCCAGACTTGAATGCTTTGGAAGGGTAGGGAGGAATTCCTATTAGCAACCCTACGACCACCAATCTGGATAGGGTCTCCAGCGTCGAAGCGAACCAAGAAGTCGGCCAGAGCTCCCCGTAGATCTGGTAGGTTGAACTTGGCCATGGCATCCTCGACAGACATCGCCTTCATGGTCGGGTCTCGGCTCAAGTGTAAAGCTGTATTTCCATTCACGACAGTTCGAAATGGCAGCAGCGCACGTGGATATAAGCCCTGCTTCAGGCAACTCGCAAGCTCAAAGTAGTTTGCGTGTCTTCGAATAGTAGTCCCGGACACTGGAGCAACTGGTCGAATATGCGTTAGGAGATCGCCCGTCGTATTAATACCATGTATAAGTTCTTCTGGTCCTTCCGGATTCTCAGATAGACCATCCACGTTGCCATCGCCATCATCTGGGTATTCGCAATCCACGTTGTCGGGGGAGTGAAAGTCGACCTTAGCCTCGCGAATGGAGGTGGCCAAGTCAAATTGACGACATTTCTCTTCGCGATCGAGGTAGCGACAGATTTGAGACTCGTATCCCTGTTTGTTGCTAGAACGCGATGGGACCTTGATTTCGGTGATATGACACCGTTCTGTGGTATCTGCAGTCCACTGAATCGCTGCTCCGTTTTCGCGGATGCTGGAGGAGACACTTTGCATAAGTTCAAGCTTTGGAATATACCACTCCTTGAGGACCTTCTTGCGCTTCCCAATCCGGACGCCAGCAGATACGATTGAGCTCTTGTGATCGTGAAAACCCTGAAGCGCACGGTCAATATTGACGCAGTCCTGCTCAGATATCTCAGGTGCCTGGGCAAGATACCGAAAGTCCATCAACGAGCGAATGGCAACGAGGAAATCGTTAGGAACAGCATCCGCAATGATGGCCACGATGTAACGCTGGATGTCACGATGTTCCCGACCAGTGACTTGCTTCAACTTGGATACGCCCTCGCGAAACTGTCGAAAACCTGTGTGTGGATGGAGGATGGAAAATCGGTAGTCGATTTCGGCACCTTTGAGAGCGCGGATGCACCATTTCGCATCGTGGTCCCAGAACATTTTGTGCCAATGGTGAAGGGGTTCCGGTGTGAAGAATTTTGACGGTTCTGAAAGTGCCCAATCACGCCAAAACGGCCGGTGGACGCCATTGAGTCGGACTTTCATGGTTTCCTTGATATACGCGTTGAGATGCCAAGGGTTAACTCTGGCTTCAATAGCATGTAGTTGGGCAAGAGTAGTCGAAGCAGTTCGAGGTTCATGCCGGAAGGGGTCGCCAAACTGTTTGTAACTTGCCATCGTCACGTGGGAAGTTTTCCCGGCAACACAGGCGAGTGCCACTGCCTCTGCAACGTCTGCAATATACGCGGCAAGAGGCGTAAACATATAGCGGAGCGACCCTAGTGGATCCGACATCATGATACCAAATTGGGCGGCTTTTTTGAGCGGCGTTAAGATGAAGTCCAAGCACTCGTGGACCATGCGATTCTCCAAGATGCCACGTGTTTTTGAGTCTTTGTGAATGAAGTTTGGGATAGGGAGCAACGCAAGGAGAAGGAACGCATGATTCGTTCCTTTCATACGGAAATCCATGAGAAGGTTCGCAAGGCTTATCAGAAGCGGGTGAGCGACGCGTCCACCAGTCATGGCAGATATGTTCGTTTTGTCAGATGATAGCACGACCCCAAGAAGAGTAGCCCCATCCGGCAGCTGGCTCTGCAGGAATATAAGGAACAAAGTCATGGATGACACGGACTAGAGGAACATACCTGCATGGACCACGCAGCGTCGCCAGACAACCACTCGGTGTAGATTCGCATTGCGCTGACTGCCGACTCATAGACGCGGAATGGAGTAAACCTAATGTGATCGCTCATAAGAGGATTGGAGAGGATGGATTGTATGCATTCGAGTGGGTCGCGGTAGAATAAATCGACATTCTTCTTCATAGGAAAAGGACTGTCACATGGTTTACATCGCCACTCCGGTCCTTGTGGGAGCATTTCTGCCAATCCTCGTAGTCGTCTGGCATTTCTGAATGATAGACCCAACCCATTGATCTGTGCCAAGTGTCATCAGATCGGGACCCGAGACAATAAACGGCACTTACGAGTTCTAGTGACAGAAACGAATCAATCGAGGCCATGCTAAGACCGGAACGAAGCAGAAAAGCAGCCATCTCCCATTCTGCCCGTGATGCGAATGGATAGAAGATATTTTTTTTGCGTTCTTGTGCGTATTGGTCACGGTCGAAGCTCTGCAGAAATGTCGTACCACGCCCATATTCCCTCGCTGCTCCCACATATTCCTGAATGAAGGGACTACCATCCACATTCTGGATATCTTCTCGAAGATCTTCCGTAGCTGTTACGTCGATGTCGATATCCATGGGTTCGGGAGTAGTTGAAACCCGGGCCTGAGTCGGAATGGGTCGATGTTGGCGCCGTCGTTCTTGATACCTCTGAAGTTCGTCCACAAGATTTACAACCTCTTCAAAGTGGCTATTGCAGGACCCGAAAGGATGATTCATATGGCACAAAAGAGCTTTTCTATCTCGGAAATTGCGAAAACACTGGGGACAGCGCATGATTGTTGTGCGTCAGTGACTCAGTGCGTGTACTAGTCGGATGAGTCACAACGCGTGGGAACCTAGAATTTACACATCAACGTCCATGTCCTTTACAACACTTGCGCAGGATCTCCAGGAAAGTAGCTTAGGCCTATCGATTCACTGATTCTGATATTGAGTTTTACAGCCGGTTGAAAGCCATCACGAAGCGTTATCGCTATATTCAAACGCTATAACCGAGCGATGGGAGTGTGAATGCGAAGTGCAAGCTGCCCTAGCCAAACTACAGCAGGCAATGCTGGGCGTCCAAAAGGCTCAAGAGCGATTGTCAGAGGCAGGTCGTCGAGTGGGTAGAGTACGGCACATAGTGAGGAAAAGTGGCTTCCCCGACGTCTTTGGGCTGCAAAAGACACGTATGGAGCCCTGTTCAGTTGCCAGTTATCGCCGTATGCAATCCCCTTTTCCTTGGACATTTGACCTTTATTTATCTGTCAATCACGCCCAACAGAATATCGTATCGCTTCAGTCCCTGGATGTACAACTCACTTCTCCATCAAACTGGATTAAATATTTTTTTTGTAGTTGATAAATATGTGCGGTTAGTATGTTGGTCAACGACTACTGTACACGTGATCCCATAAAACACCGTGTCGCGTCAAATTTTCATCGTTCGTTCATTCTACCATGACTCGAAGGCAAAGAGAGAATGAAGAGGAAGACGACCCATATCCTCAACCGGTCCCCCGACTCGGTAAGCTATTGTTCCTTCGATGAACTGACTAACCGCGTCGTCCCCCTCATGTAGCAAAACGTGTGAATCGTGGCCAAGGAGGTGCCATTGCACAACTTGTTTCTGTTTCTGAAAAGATTCGCCCAGACCTTGAGTCGCAATCCACAAACCAAAGCAAGAGAACAAAGACGCCTGCTGACGCATCTGTTAATGCGATGGCACCAAGCCGACTAGTAGGTTACCAATCCGTCCTCATTCATGCACCTATGCCTGACACTATTAGAATCACAGCGGTCCACTAGCCCGGAGAGATCCCCCGCTTTCGCTGGCTACCCTCACACCCTCGCTTACGCGAGGCAGGCCGGGTTCCTCTTTCGGCTTCGCACCAGGGGAGTTCGTACCCCCTACTGACGAGATGATGGACACTCAAGGTAACGCAAAGTTTTAAATGACTATTCCTGATACCAACTGCGGACGCTGACAGGGGGAGTCTCTCAAGGCGACGGAATAGGGGGAGTCTCTCAAGGCGACGGAATAGGTGGAGATCTGCAGGATGATAGGGAGGTGCCCCCCCGCAGAAGTGAGGATGGTATGTTTTGTCGTCATATACTCGGTTCCTCATCCACGTTCCCCGCTTTGGCTTTGATTTTTTAGCTTATGAATTTATGGTAGAACCCATCGATGAGCAGTCACCTGATGAAGACGCTAGGTTGGCCGAGGCGTTCCTCAGGTCAACAACAACACGCCGTCGTATAATTACGAGCCCAGGTGAGCAACGATGACCTTACCAATATTCTTACTAGATTTAATTATGTAGAGCCAGAAGAACGTCAATCCTATACGAACCGACCTGTTGGCGAATCGACCTCCGCAGGTCATGGCCGTCGGGTGTCCCGCGTGTTGAGACCTGAAGATACTGATGACGACGGTGCCTCAGGTTCGTTTTATAGAAATTTATCCATTGTCACGAATTACTCATAGACGAAGACGGAGGTTCACAGAGCGTGCTTCAATCGCACCAACAAAAAAATAAGGCCATTAGGCCTCCCAATCCCGATGCGCTTCTTGCCACCAACAAGAGAGTGCCTTCGTGGGTATTCTTACTTGATATTTGTCTTACCACAGCAACTGATATAATAAATAGCCAAGTACCTCGTCAGACGAATGCAGGTCGGCCTCTGGATACCCCCATGCGTGTGGCAAACCCTCGCGACAACCGTGGACGCCACAACCTCGCTCCTGACAACAGTGGACGCCACAGCCTTGCTCCCAACGAGAATAACGCCGAGGGGAGCAACCGCAATGTGGCTCCGAGAGCCCGCTCCCCTCGCACTTTCAAGCCACACGAGGAGGCGGAACCCACCCACCTTCGTTACTATCAAGGGACTCCTTGGTACGACGTGCTCATCAATGCCAAGAGCCTTTATAGGATGGAAATCCACACTGAGACGAGTGGCCCCTTCCCGGAGCGCAACCGACCGAGCCTTGAAGCTGCACACGATTCTATCCTCGAGGCAGTCGCTCTCCTCACGCCTGCAGAACAGGCTTCCATCAATGACAGTATGCCTTTTCCTTCGCTTTACTTATTGTGTTTGCTCATCAATAATTCAATAGCAGCTACCTACCACGTTGACCATTCTAGCATGACCGCTGTTGTAAGTATTATAATGGTTTTTGTTGCTATTACTAACTTGGTCAATTATAGATCTTTGATGATGGCGCCTCCTATCGTGGGCGCATGAAGACTATGGCACGCGACATTGTCAAGTCCCACTTCAAGGCCGAACTTGAGCCTTCCCTGGCATTCGATCACAATTCCTCGGAGGAAGCCCAAGCAATCTCTGATGCCGTGAGGAATTGCCTTCAGAATTCCCTTTTTTTAGTGGGGCCAAAGCTCGACGAGAATGTAAGTCCCTTTCTTGTGCTGGCAATACGCTCGTTGACATTGACCAGGGTCGCACGGAGAACTTCGCGCATCCAGCGGCCATCGAACTTTGTAAGATGTTTTATTACAGCGGCAAAGATTGTCTGTCGGCGCTCTTTCCAAGAGAATTCAGTGCTCTTCCGGTTGCATGTCTCATCATGGCGTTTACCTGCGTGCGTTTCCCTCCGATTTCTGTGTCTCATGCTAACTTAAAAAACAGATTGTCAATTGTCTCGACGAATGGGAATCGGGTTATTGGGTCAAGGTCCCCTTCGCTGGTGATACATATAGGTACAGGTATAGCCTCATCGCTGGTTTGGCCAACGACATCCTGGGCAATGCCTATCACGGACAACGGCTGCGGGCACGCCTGAGGAAGATCGCAGCAGACGGATGGTTTGGCGGCCTTTTTTGTTTCATGATTGCCTGTTTACTAACTTTTTCATCGGTCAGGACATCTAACACAAAGCAACGTGGCAGGGACTCATCTGGTTACAGCTTCAAGGTCACGCTCGATTAGCCCGCTCACCCAGGTACTGCACATGTTTGACTCAGGGGTGGTGGCTCGCTGGCAGCGGTGATGGTGGGCTCAGTGGAGTGGCAGTGGCGGTGACTCAAGGTCGGCCTCATGGACTTTTCTAAAAATTACTACATATACTTCAACACCTGTCCGTCCCTCTTGGTTACTAGAATAGTATCATTTGTTGAGTGCGAGAAAATAACGAGCCTGAATCGACCCGGTACCGGTACCGGTACTACCAATGCACTACTAGCATATTATGACCATACTACAACTGCACTGTGACTACTACAACTGTACAATGCCACCACTCTGGTAACTATAGTAGGCTACAATGAGGCTATGTTTGACTACAGTAGACTAGGGTAGTCTACAGTGGACTAGGTAGTCTATGGTAGACTAGGGTAGTCTACCATAGACTACAGTAGACTATGGTAGGCTACGCTGTCACTACGGTAGACTACGGTAGACTATGGTAGGCTACGCTGTCACTACGGTAGACTATGGTAGGCTACGCTGTCACTACGGTAGACTATGGTAGGCTATGCCGTCACTACGGTAGACTACGGTAGACTATGGTAGGCTACGCCATCACTACAGTAGACTACAGTAGACTACGGTAGACTACGGTAGACTACGGTAGACTACGGTAGACTACGGTAGACTACGGTAGACTACGGTAGACTACGGTAGACTATGGTAGACTACGGTAGACTATGGTAGACTACGGTAGACTATCATAGACTACAGCACTTGCTGGCATCAAGACTACAGTCAATAACTGGATTGATATAGTGAGATTGGTCAGACTGTGGTAGACTGTGGTAGACTGTAGGTACTGCATGTAGACTGCGGCAGTGCTGCAGCAGTGCTACACAGAACATAAACGTCTCTACCAGCACTGCAGAAACTGTGGGCTACTATGGAGTGCTGCTGCAGACTTCCACAGACTACTGTAGAGGCCAACAGTCAATAATTGGGTTGATATGGTAAGACTGTGGTAGACTGTGGTAGACTGTGGTAGTAGGCCTGGATATGGTAGACTGTGGTAGACTCCAGCAGTACTACACAGGACATAAACGTCACTACCAGCGCTACAAGAACTGTGGGCTACTGTGGCCTCTATGTAGTGCTGCTGCAGACTCCTGCAGACTCCTGTAGTGGCCCAGGGTTTGCTGATGTTCTCTCACGCCGCACTCGTCTATAAACCCGGGCTGTTGGGATTCAGCCCGGAACGGACATGGTCCGGCAAACCGAGGCTAGACCGACATATTATATAATCGTAATATTACAGTAGCTAAACGATTATCTAAGAATAATATCTCGGGAGAGGAGCAATACGCTCTCCTCTGGACCTCCACGCTTGTACATTGTTCACCTATCCGGCTGCCCGCCTCCGCAAATAACTACAGGTTATGGGCCCTGGCATAGCCAGGTGAACATGTTCATCCAATATATTCTCATTTCCCACATTATATCTCTGGGCACATACTAAAGCCCCTATCTCGCGCGAACACATAACAAGAGTCGATACCCTCCGAGCGAGGACACCTGATGACATGGGCATCTAGGGAGTCCAAGGCCCGAGAGATTTCGACTGAGCGCGAGAACGTTTAATCACACATCTTCATTATTACTATACTCGCTGGTATCCAGCACAGCTGGATGACACCGGCACTTCGAGTGCCCTGTGACCCCGCGAATGTAACGCAAACATCCACCAGACCATCGAGGACACCCCGACGGCGACATGAAATAGGTGGAGGTTGCGGCAATGCCGTTAGCGTAGAGCGAGGTGCCGCAAGGCATGTATCTGCGCAAATATGCGCAACGGCCCCGTGAATGTCGCGGGGAAGTATACGGATCAATACCGTAACGCCACGCACGACTGGTTATACCGTGACCTCACGGACTGGTTCAGTGTGTAGACCAATGTTGTGAATATCACGCACGTCCTCACAGACGAGCAGAGCATAGCTATATTGAGTAGATCGGGTTACATGACGTCCAACTCCGCGAATATCACAGGCGGACCGGGCTGCATAATGCGAGAAAATTCCATGCGCCTATATGACACCCGAAACAAATATACGTCGCCGAGGATACCTCGACGAGTGCCGTGCAATATTCTCGCACGCAGTAACACCGCGAATGTCGCGGGCAGATCTATAAGTGTGCATACCAGCACGAGCCTGATGGCCATAGCGTATACCATTAACTTCAGTGTTCGTCGACTCGGCGGATCACGATCGTGCAACATTCTCTTCGCGCATAAACTTATTGCTCGAAACGAGCGACATCCATGTGGGCAATAGCCCAGCGCGAAGGAATACCGTGAAAGACGGAAAATTGATGCGCATGTTCGCCAGCACGAGAAAGACGGCCATAGGCCAGCGTTGTGCAATTTACACAAGTTGGGCAAAAGGTTGCACGATGCCGAGTACGCATCGACCCGAAAAGGATCGTTGCCGCCGCCGGTACCACAGGTACCGAGATGAGCGAGAGCGTGCAGACGAAAAAGACGAATAAAAGTGAGTTATATTTGAAGAATTTAATGCTTACAGAGTGAAACTATAGATAATACATGTGCACCTGGGCGGTAGCTAAACCAGCCCTGATAATGCAGCACATGAAAAGTTCTCCGATAGGGAGACTTACCCGAAATGCGGGTAACGCGTACAGTCCACGATGACGGCGCGCGGGCTCATAGAACCCAACTTTCCCACAGGGAGACAATGTCGAGTCGCCATCAGACGACTGGCCGAAATTACCCAAAAATGAACGTATAAGTCCGCGTAAGTCGAAAGAACACAGCGGAAATATCCGCGACTTTCGCAGCTTCCGAAATACTCTCCAAGCTAGGAAACCTAGCAGGAGATTCGGACATATTAGTTATAATAGTTTACTGAAACTATTTGGCGACAAACTCATTGATCGTTTCCGCGTGGACACACGAGTGTCCAAACTAGATTGCATCGCGTGCACGAAGGCATAGTTAGCCGAGGAAACCTATAACGAGAAGTCAGCCTATGAAATGTCGCCTGGTGAACATACGAGGAATCGTCTATAAATGGACATCCACTCTCTTGATGTTCACCGACGACGCTACCCACGGTAGCATGATGCCTTCCCTAGAAGGGAAAGACCAGGTTGCGCAGGAAGTGACATACAACTTGACGCACCTTGGAGCGGATGAAAAATCCCCGCGTGCGATACGCACGAACAGAGGGAAATAGTACATTAATGCCACTTTGAGAACCTGGCGCCCGGCTGAAACGGCCAACGAAACACCGAGGCCAATATGGCCTAACATTGCTGAAGTCTGATAGACGGTCAAAGGCCAATCAGCAACGTAACACGGAAACGCGTAACTTATTTACCTCTCTAAAATCTCATTTTTTCCAATTCCATCTCTTCGCCCAAGCCGATTGTCGTGATCGCGCCGAATACACAGTGCGAGGGGGAGTTGGAGAAACCTGTAGAGACATTAACGCCCTGTCCATCGGCATACCATACATATGATCAGCGTCCCATACGACACACAGCCTGGGCACGATCCCTGGGCCAGATCCAGTGGGCAACGGCATGGAGAGGGAAGGACGCGACGAAAACCCACCAGTCATACACCACGCGAAATGCGAGGTATTCGCGCGGATGCTCGCCATCATCCCCCGATACGGAAGACGAAGCCGCGCACCAGACAGAGACGTTCGGAGACGAACTGACAATAGTCAGCTCTCATATTTGCCAGCGCGAAACAGACGGTGATAAGCTATAGTTGCGCTGAGCGGAGGAACAACTGGGGAAGAGATTCACCCAGCATACCTCACAGACTCCGACATTCGTCGACCTGAATAATATCACGTCCAATATACACTGCACACAAGACGCCGGACCCCGTGAACATCGCGGGAAGATGGATAAAATCGAGTTACTTACTCGATGGGGACTGCGCGTAACATGCTCTTCACGCGTGTATAACCCCTATAGCTCAAAATGAGCGACAATGTCCATAACATATGGGCAATACCCCGGCGCAGGCGAGATAGATGGCCATAGGCCAGCCATGGGGTGTCAGATAATTCGACGGCCCCGTGAATCGCGTGCAGTGCGTGCGTGTATCGCAAACCGTCATATAAGTCGACGGAAACACAAATCGCGCAGCTCGATACGAGCGATAACAAAGTCAGTCAAGAACGCGGATGGACCCAATTTGGTGACGTACCGTGACTGAATATCAAAAGTTGTGCTATATGCCAGAACGCTGGCAACATGCGCGATTCGACGCCGCACATGCGGTGACGGCCCAAACAAACTGCCTATGGGCAGCTTGTGGCGATGGGCAATACATGCCCAACGCCAAATGTTGCCGTAGAGCACTTTCCTGCCACAGTTGTTCAGCCAGCCAGCCAGCCATCAGGATGCGCGTGACAGACGACGCACCATAAAGGTCCCGACACCCACATAAAGACCAGCTGCAGACGCCCAATAGTTGAGGCGTAAAGTGGCGAAACGTGGATCGGGAAGGCGGCGACATGAGTGCAAATGGCGCATAGCGCCGCGCAGGCAGGATACAGAACGCCAAATATACTGGCGTGGGCCGAAAGGATAACGCTGAGAGGGCAGGAGAAGCTCCCGACACCCCAGCGAATGCGGCTGTGAAAGCTGCGAGACCTTGTGAGACAAGTCTCGGTCCTAAGACATGTGGCCACGTACCGAAGAACGGATGCCAATCAGTCGCATCCGGACTCGGAAAGATGGTTGACGTCGGTCCTATGAGACGATGTGTCTCGCGACTCGAGACCGAGACTTGCTAACTTTGTCACGACAAAATGGGCCTAAAAGGGTCTTGCCCGACGCTACAGAGCTGAGAGGGCAACATGTCAGTGACTGCGCACGGGTGCCAGTGATCGCACGGCGAACCCGATAAAGTTCTCCCACGCACAGGCGGTAACGACCAGACCTGGCAGCATAGAGAGAGAACACTCCCATAGGGAGAATGTGACGCGTGTAACAGACACGGCGCACACTCTGCGAAAATAGGCCAAAGGGCATAAACGCGGAGAAAAGTATAGGACCTACCTCCGAAACTGTCTTCCGAGTACCCTTCCAAAAGGCCATCGAAATTACGCCCAATGTGCCGCGTGAGGGGGAGTTGACAGGAGAGCGCTGTAACGCCGCCACTGGCGTCAGTCCGACTTGGACTTCGAAAGGGCGTAAACGACTTAGCGGATGGGAGCCTCTTGGACAGCAGTACACGGCTCTTCGAAGCACGTGACTATGGAGGGCACTGGAGACCAATCTACCAGGCTTCTATGCTAACTTCGACTTGCTCAACCGGAGACAAGTAAGAGGAGAAGGAGGGTGCACACGAGGAAGAGAGAGAAGGTGGCTTCTGAAGAAGACCAAGATGGCGATTCTTGGTCTTCGTGTTATACTACTTATACATGAGGGGGGTGGCTTTCAAGCTCCCCTTTAAACCGAGTCGTCGAGTAGTGTAAGTAGCTCGAACCCTAATACGACTACTACTAGTAATGAGTCATAGTACCACAACAAACATGTGATACTACGGCTGACTGATGCAAGTCCATGACTAATTACTACTTACTAAGGCAGTCATCACCGTATAGTAAGCGTCCACTTCGTCGGTCCGTGACAAGCGCGCAGCCATGGGCACAAAGGTCGAAAGGCAAACCCACGGGGCAAGCCAACGACAAAGGCAACACCTGGTATTGTGACAGCTCAAATAAGTCGGAGAGAACATATGACAAAACATATGACATACCATTTCTTCCACCGTAAATCCCAAAAAAGATTTCCGCGTGCGCAGCGGAGAAACGGGAGATGCATCTGACGAGATGCGTGACACGAGCCTGACGAGGCACCTCATGGAGGTAATGTGTCTGCGGCAAACATGACGAAATCCAAAAATGGTCCTAAGTAAATAAACAACCGTTACACAGCGCAAAGGGAAGCGAGGAGCATCATAGCATTATGGGACACAGTCCCGAGCCAAAGCCAAAGGCGAGCTTTGGCAAGCTTCCCGAGCCAAGGGCAATCACGCTGAAAACGGAAATGTAAAAGCGCGACAAATTTGCGCGAAGGCAGAGAAGGAACCAAACCACAATTTGATGCAAGGGGGTTGTGGGACTGGAATTTTTGATATCCAGTCAGATTTTATCTTTTAGGGGGTTTTCAAACGGAATCGAACCCCCCCTCCCCCCAAATTTCCATATATGGTATGTTTAACTCACGGTCACATGCCTATATTTTCACAGAATTGTACGTGAGCAAGAGTGTGGTTATACAAAGAGCTTGTATCTACTAGGTAGAGGGAATAACAAAAGGAAGAGTGGGGAAATTAGGGATCGACACGGGTCACCCACGTGTCAATTGGCCTTGACCTGCATACCCGTGGTACAGGTGGAGACGATGGGTACAGTGGCGGGTGGTGGGTTTGACGCGTACCCGTACCTGCATGCCAGACTGAGCAGGCTCTTGGAATGCTGTCGCCGTCGTTGTGATCTTCGTGGTTTCCTCGTGGTTGCCCCACTGCCGTCATGGTCACTGTTGTGGTCACCCGACTCACCCCCTACCGTCGCTGTGGTTGTCGGCATCATTGAAGCTGTCACCTCGATGTGATTGCCTCCGTGTCCTGCTGGTACTCACCGCCGTGCGATGCCACGCCGCCGCAAACAAGAGAAAACGAAGCGGCGCACGGGCACGCCCAATGCACATCATGGACATGATGGCATGCAGATTTGTCCACACGCGATCGCCATCGTAAGCGAAACACAGCGCATCGACATCAAAATGTCTCACCACTGGCAAACTTCGGTACTAGTAGTCCTGCGGCTGAAGGTCTTGAAACAGGCTACAGGAAGAGTTACCAAAAGGCTGCCTTTGAAGAGAAATGTCAGCTTTCCCGGGGTCAGAACCGAAACCGTGGGATTCGGTGCATGGACGTATCGACTGTCAACACTCTCACAAGTGGCCTCCATGTGCGTCGGAGTCGAAGGGCTAGAGCCGCGTGCGAGCGCGGCGAGGTCGGGAACGGAAACGGTGGGCTACACAGAGCCCGGGGAATGAGCCTGAGGGTGGTCGCAAACGGTTGCGCACCCTTCGGCGCGGTGCAAAACTTCGCATAGTAGGTGGCCGCTGGGGTTGGGAGCGTGTCGGGTTCGAGTCACTAAGGCCGCGCGTGAGTGCGGCGTGCTGGGGAACACGAGGGACGAGCCTCATCGAGCTCAAACATGCGAAATCTAAAGGGGAAAGTGTCCTATTATCCAAGGTGTAAAAGTGCCTTTTCAGGGCCCAGATCTCTTGTGATACCATACCCCCTGTTCTCCTTCCAAAGTAGAGAATAACGCCTTGTAAAAATGTTTTGCTAAGTCCCGTCCACCTACGTCCGCCATCGCCCACATCGTCCCGACGACACTGCGGAACCCGCAGTACTGTACCGCGGCCACGAGGTGCAGTCCCTCGTCAACAATGCTCCCTTCAGTCATCTCGGCTGTGTGACAAGCAGAGGGAAATGCGAATTCGGCAGTGGGTAGTTCCGAGCGCACGATCTCGAGGAGCGTCAGACATCAGCAAACCCTGGGCCGCCCCAGAAATTCTTGCAGTGATGGTAGAGACTGTAGATGTCATAGATGTCATAGTTATTTGGTAGTAGATTGGTAGAGACTTGGTAGCAAACCGGTAGACATGGTAGACATGGTAGAGACTGTAGATACTGTAGATACCATAGTTATTTGGTAGTAGATTGGTAGAGAGTTGGTAGCAAACCCTGAAATACCTGATAGACATGGTAGAGACTACAGGTGTTGTAGACATCATAGCTATTCAAGTTTGGTAGTTGATTGGGTCACTTGGTAGCAAACCTGTAGATGCTGTAGTTATTATAGGTATAGTAGATGTCAGTAGTAATTGCAGACTTGTAGCTGTTGTAGACCTGGTAGTGGTGGTAGATATGGTAGCTGTTGCAGTTACAGTAGATACTATAGTGTCTACTAGTAGACATGTAGTGATTTCTAGGGAGCATGTCTGAGATATGCAGGGTTTGGGGGGTGTGAAGTGTCATGAGCAGTCGCGCAGGCCTCCGCAGGGCGCGAGATGTTGTATATAGGTCCACAGCGGTCACAGGTGTGTCAGTGTCGAAAGGCTGGAGCCGCGCGCAAGTGCAGCAATGTCGGGAGAGGAAATGGGGTCAGCTGGTCGCAGGTGGTTGGAAACGGTCGCGCACGTGTCAGCGCGGCGCAAAACCTCGTATGGATGGCCGCCAGGGTCGGGGACGCGTTAGGCTTGAGTCGCTAAGACCGCGCGCGAGTGCGGCATGCTGAGGAGCACAAATGCGTCCGATGCTTCAGCAGAGTCGAGATTTGGTTGTTCTGACACCACGGCGAAGCGCGCGGGAACGCGGCGCTTAGAAAGCGTGCAAGAGCGCGGGAGAGCGCAGGAAGCGCGAGAAAGTGCGAGCAAGTGCGGAAGCGTAGTACCCCGGGGTTCGGCGGGTACGGAATACCCGCAAGGGTTCACTTTCGGGTTCACTCAACACTCAAATATATTTTAGCATGTATAATTAATACATTACTGTACTACTTGTAAACTAAGGCTATCATATCCCCGCTTGCCTCGCTGCCGTTGGTGTCGTGGCGACACGGCGGGGGTTGCGTGCCGCCGTGTTAGCGTCGTAGCGACGTGGCGGTGCTTGCAGGCCGCGTCGGTGTCGTGGCCTCGCGGCGGCGCCGTAGTGCTATCGGTGTCGTGTCCTCGCCACGTTGCATTGACGTCGTAGCGTTGCCGGACCGAGTCAGTGTCGTAGCCTCGCGGCGGTGCCGTAGGGCTGGGGTGTCGTGTCCCCAGCCCGGCGGACATCGATACGAGGTTTCGCGCGGCGCGGAAGCCTGCACGACCGGTTTCGACGCTTCGCACCTGTGCTCGTAACCGGTACAGTTTTCGCAGGTTGTCAAGTTGTCGCGTCGTGACACGTCATCGCGAGTCGTCGCGTCGTCGCGGGTCGTCGCAGGTCGTTGGGTTGGCTGGGAAAGGGTTGAAAAAACAACGGTGTTGACCATAGATTGGGGGAAATGGTAAAAACAACCAATATTACACCGTTGAACCCTTGCCAGCCAATGGGCGACGCCCCCCCTTGCCCTCACCCTCACCCTTACCTGCGTAATGGGTATTAGCATAGAAATGGAACAATTTTTTTTTGTGCACTCACCCCCATACGCAGCGTCTGTTGGGTAGACGTGTTGGGTACTAACGTGGTCGCCGCCCAACTTGCAGAAGTCGACGGTCAGATGACCGCCGGATTTCGCGTTCCCGCTTTCGCCATGGTATCCGATCGGTCTCCCGGCGTTTGTCAGTACCAAAGACGAGTGAAGAAGAATGTGAACATACCGAATACTGGCCTCCTCCACCCCTCGGCGCGCTAGCTTCATTCGTTTGTAGTGCGCGTGTATACGAACCTCGGCGCCTTTCTGCTTCCACGAGTGGGCGTTGAATACCCCATTGAAGAATATCTTGAGGGGGGGCATGAGCGAAGACGAATGAGGGAAGTTGGAAGTAGACGGTAAAAGCAGAGTCTGCGTGCGCTCGTTTGTCAGTGGGAGAGTATCAGTATTAGCAAATTGGTTCCCGCATGGCCGTCTACGTCGCTCATCCAGTGTCTCGAACGATAACGTTCGTAGATAACGCTGGACACACAACGATGAGTCGCCGAGAGATGATCCTGACCCCTGGCTATCATCATCATCGCGTCGTGTGTAACGTATAACTTGTGCGGTACCATTGAGAGGACGAGTAACGAACGAACATGCTAAGATCATTTTAAGGCGTAAAAAAGTTCTTTGTCAAAATACCTATTCAACCAGAACTCCAAACTGTACTCCAAAGCCGTCTCCGTTGTCAGCCGTTTGTCGGCCTCCGCGCCGAGCCGTGGTACGAGGTCGACGAGAGTTCTGAGTTGGGCCAAAGGTACGACATCTCCCATAATTGCGCCGTCAATCCGCCGAGCACGTTTCAGGAGGTACATGCCGGTTATTGGGTGGGGATATGAGCCCTTTTGATTTGATGATGCCGGGGCAACGGGATTTGGCTGAGGTACGATATCAAACCGCTGAACGTAGGAAAGGAACAAGTCAGCATTAGAAGATGGCGAAAATGCCTGGGACGGGACAGCCCGAAATATAAGTCGTATTTGGGCGACGCGATGCCCTGAACCAAGTCCCATTGGTCAATAAGTAGGTTAGCATGTGCGCAATGTAGGGTATGTACCTTCAAGACCAGAATATGGCCAGACCTTGTTTTGATCTATATTGAAAAGAACAACGTCAGAACGTCCACAGGGCCAGGACTCGGACGGCGGCGAGGCATTAACTGTTTGAGGTGATAGAACGCGATTTGGCGCATAATACGAACGGCCCTGCAATTGTAGCTTTGTCCAGACTTGAATGCTTTGGAAGGGTAGGGAGGAATTCCTATTAGCAACCCTACGACCACCAATCTGGATAGGGTCTCCAGCGTCGAAGCGAACCAAGAAGTCGGCCAGAGCTCCCCGTAGATCTGGTAGGTTGAACTTGGCCATGGCATCCTCGACAGACATCGCCTTCATGGTCGGGTCTCGGCTCAAGTGTAAAGCTGTATTTCCATTCACGACAGTTCGAAATGGCAGCAGCGCACGTGGATATAAGCCCTGCTTCAGGCAACTCGCAAGCTCAAAGTAGTTTGCGTGTCTTCGAATAGTAGTCCCGGACACTGGAGCAACTGGTCGAATATGCGTTAGGAGATCGCCCGTCGTATTAATACCATGTATAAGTTCTTCTGGTCCTTCCGGATTCTCAGATAGACCATCCACGTTGCCATCGCCATCATCTGGGTATTCGCAATCCACGTTGTCGGGGGAGTGAAAGTCGACCTTAGCCTCGCGAATGGAGGTGGCCAAGTCAAATTGACGACATTTCTCTTCGCGATCGAGGTAGCGACAGATTTGAGACTCGTATCCCTGTTTGTTGCTAGAACGCGATGGGACCTTGATTTCGGTGATATGACACCGTTCTGTGGTATCTGCAGTCCACTGAATCGCTGCTCCGTTTTCGCGGATGCTGGAGGAGACACTTTGCATAAGTTCAAGCTTTGGAATATACCACTCCTTGAGGACCTTCTTGCGCTTCCCAATCCGGACGCCAGCAGATACGATTGAGCTCTTGTGATCGTGAAAACCCTGAAGCGCACGGTCAATATTGACGCAGTCCTGCTCAGATATCTCAGGTGCCTGGGCAAGATACCGAAAGTCCATCAACGAGCGAATGGCAACGAGGAAATCGTTAGGAACAGCATCCGCAATGATGGCCACGATGTAACGCTGGATGTCACGATGTTCCCGACCAGTGACTTGCTTCAACTTGGATACGCCCTCGCGAAACTGTCGAAAACCTGTGTGTGGATGGAGGATGGAAAATCGGTAGTCGATTTCGGCACCTTTGAGAGCGCGGATGCACCATTTCGCATCGTGGTCCCAGAACATTTTGTGCCAATGGTGAAGGGGTTCCGGTGTGAAGAATTTTGACGGTTCTGAAAGTGCCCAATCACGCCAAAACGGCCGGTGGACGCCATTGAGTCGGACTTTCATGGTTTCCTTGATATACGCGTTGAGATGCCAAGGGTTAACTCTGGCTTCAATAGCATGTAGTTGGGCAAGAGTAGTCGAAGCAGTTCGAGGTTCATGCCGGAAGGGGTCGCCAAACTGTTTGTAACTTGCCATCGTCACGTGGGAAGTTTTCCCGGCAACACAGGCGAGTGCCACTGCCTCTGCAACGTCTGCAATATACGCGGCAAGAGGCGTAAACATATAGCGGAGCGACCCTAGTGGATCCGACATCATGATACCAAATTGGGCGGCTTTTTTGAGCGGCGTTAAGATGAAGTCCAAGCACTCGTGGACCATGCGATTCTCCAAGATGCCACGTGTTTTTGAGTCTTTGTGAATGAAGTTTGGGATAGGGAGCAACGCAAGGAGAAGGAACGCATGATTCGTTCCTTTCATACGGAAATCCATGAGAAGGTTCGCAAGGCTTATCAGAAGCGGGTGAGCGACGCGTCCACCAGTCATGGCAGATATGTTCGTTTTGTCAGATGATAGCACGACCCCAAGAAGAGTAGCCCCATCCGGCAGCTGGCTCTGCAGGAATATAAGGAACAAAGTCATGGATGACACGGACTAGAGGAACATACCTGCATGGACCACGCAGCGTCGCCAGACAACCACTCGGTGTAGATTCGCATTGCGCTGACTGCCGACTCATAGACGCGGAATGGAGTAAACCTAATGTGATCGCTCATAAGAGGATTGGAGAGGATGGATTGTATGCATTCGAGTGGGTCGCGGTAGAATAAATCGACATTCTTCTTCATAGGAAAAGGACTGTCACATGGTTTACAATCGCCACTCCGGTCCTTGTGGGAGCATTTCTGCCAATCCTCGTAGTCGTCTGGCATTTCTGAATGATAGACCCAACCCATTGATCTGTGCCAAGTGTCATCAGATCGGGACCCGAGACAATAAACGGCACTTACGAGTTCTAGTGACAGAAACGAATCAATCGAGGCCATGCTAAGACCGGAACGAAGCAGAAAAGCAGCCATCTCCCATTCTGCCCGTGATGCGAATGGATAGAAGATATTTTTTTTGCGTTCTTGTGCGTATTGGTCACGGTCGAAGCTCTGCAGAAATGTCGTACCACGCCCATATTCCCTCGCTGCTCCCACATATTCCTGAATGAAGGGACTACCATCCACATTCTGGATATCTTCTCGAAGATCTTCCGTAGCTGTTACGTCGATGTCGATATCCATGGGTTCGGGAGTAGTTGAAACCCGGGCCTGAGTCGGAATGGGTCGATGTTGGCGCCGTCGTTCTTGATACCTCTGAAGTTCGTCCACAAGATTTACAACCTCTTCAAAGTGGCTATTGCAGGACCCGAAAGGATGATTCATATGGCACAAAAGAGCTTTTCTATCTCGGAAATTGCGAAAACACTGGGGACAGCGCATGATTGTTGTGCGTCAGTGACTCAGTGCGTGTACTAGTCGGATGAGTCACAACGCGTGGGAACCTAGAATTTACACATCAACGTCCATGTCCTTTACAACACTTGCGCAGGATCTCCAGGAAAGTAGCTTAGGCCTATCGATTCACTGATTCTGATATTGAGTTTTACAGCCGGTTGAAAGCCATCACGAAGCGTTATCGCTATATTCAAACGCTATAACCGAGCGATGGGAGTGTGAATGCGAAGTGCAAGCTGCCCTAGCCAAACTACAGCAGGCAATGCTGGGCGTCCAAAAGGCTCAAGAGCGATTGTCAGAGGCAGGTCGTCGAGTGGGTAGAGTACGGCACATAGTGAGGAAAAGTGGCTTCCCCGACGTCTTTGGGCTGCAAAAGACACGTATGGAGCCCTGTTCAGTTGCCAGTTATCGCCGTATGCAATCCCCTTTTCCTTGGACATTTGACCTTTATTTATCTGTCAATCACGCCCAACAGAATATCGTATCGCTTCAGTCCCTGGATGTACAACTCACTTCTCCATCAAACTGGATTAAATATTTTTTTGTAGTTGATAAATATGTGCGGTTAGTATGTTGGTCAACGACTACTGTACACGTGATCCCATAAAACACCGTGTCGCGTCAAATTTTCATCGTTCGTTCATTCTACCATGACTCGAAGGCAAAGAGAGAATGAAGAGGAAGACGACCCATATCCTCAACCGGTCCCCCGACTCGGTAAGCTATTGTTCCTTCGATGAACTGACTAACCGCGTCGTCCCCCTCATGTAGCAAAACGTGTGAATCGTGGCCAAGGAGGTGCCATTGCACAACTTGTTTCTGTTTCTGAAAAGATTCGCCCAGACCTTGAGTCGCAATCCACAAACCAAAGCAAGAGAACAAAGACGCCTGCTGACGCATCTGTTAATGCGATGGCACCAAGCCGACTAGTAGGTTACCAATCCGTCCTCATTCATGCACCTATGCCTGACACTATTAGAATCACAGCGGTCCACTAGCCCGGAGAGATCCCCCGCTTTCGCTGGCTACCCTCACACCCTCGCTTACGCGAGGCAGGCCGGGTTCCTCTTTCGGCTTCGCACCAGGGGAGTTCGTACCCCCTACTGACGAGATGATGGACACTCAAGGTAACGCAAAGTTTTAAATGACTATTCCTGATACCAACTGCGGACGCTGACAGGGGGAGTCTCTCAAGGCGACGGAATAGGGGGAGTCTCTCAAGGCGACGGAATAGGTGGAGATCTGCAGGATGATAGGGAGGTGCCCCCCCGCAGAAGTGAGGATGGTATGTTTTGTCGTCATATACTCGGTTCCTCATCCACGTTCCCCGCTTTGGCTTTGATTTTTTAGCTTATGAATTTATGGTAGAACCCATCGATGAGCAGTCACCTGATGAAGACGCTAGGTTGGCCGAGGCGTTCCTCAGGTCAACAACAACACGCCGTCGTATAATTACGAGCCCAGGTGAGCAACGATGACCTTACCAATATTCTTACTAGATTTAATTATGTAGAGCCAGAAGAACGTCAATCCTATACGAACCGACCTGTTGGCGAATCGACCTCCGCAGGTCATGGCCGTCGGGTGTCCCGCGTGTTGAGACCTGAAGATACTGATGACGACGGTGCCTCAGGTTCGTTTTATAGAAATTTATCCATTGTCACGAATTACTCATAGACGAAGACGGAGGTTCACAGAGCGTGCTTCAATCGCACCAACAAAAAAATAAGGCCATTAGGCCTCCCAATCCCGATGCGCTTCTTGCCACCAACAAGAGAGTGCCTTCGTGGGTATTCTTACTTGATATTTGTCTTACCACAGCAACTGATATAATAAATAGCCAAGTACCTCGTCAGACGAATGCAGGTCGGCCTCTGGATACCCCCATGCGTGTGGCAAACCCTCGCGACAACCGTGGACGCCACAACCTCGCTCCTGACAACAGTGGACGCCACAGCCTTGCTCCCAACGAGAATAACGCCGAGGGGAGCAACCGCAATGTGGCTCCGAGAGCCCGCTCCCCTCGCACTTTCAAGCCACACGAGGAGGCGGAACCCACCCACCTTCGTTACTATCAAGGGACTCCTTGGTACGACGTGCTCATCAATGCCAAGAGCCTTTATAGGATGGAAATCCACACTGAGACGAGTGGCCCCTTCCCGGAGCGCAACCGACCGAGCCTTGAAGCTGCACACGATTCTATCCTCGAGGCAGTCGCTCTCCTCACGCCTGCAGAACAGGCTTCCATCAATGACAGTATGCCTTTTCCTTCGCTTTACTTATTGTGTTTGCTCATCAATAATTCAATAGCAGCTACCTACCACGTTGACCATTCTAGCATGACCGCTGTTGTAAGTATTATAATGGTTTTTGTTGCTATTACTAACTTGGTCAATTATAGATCTTTGATGATGGCGCCTCCTATCGTGGGCGCATGAAGACTATGGCACGCGACATTGTCAAGTCCCACTTCAAGGCCGAACTTGAGCCTTCCCTGGCATTCGATCACAATTCCTCGGAGGAAGCCCAAGCAATCTCTGATGCCGTGAGGAATTGCCTTCAGAATTCCCTTTTTTTAGTGGGGCCAAAGCTCGACGAGAATGTAAGTCCCTTTCTTGTGCTGGCAATACGCTCGTTGACATTGACCAGGGTCGCACGGAGAACTTCGCGCATCCAGCGGCCATCGAACTTTGTAAGATGTTTTATTACAGCGGCAAAGATTGTCTGTCGGCGCTCTTTCCAAGAGAATTCAGTGCTCTTCCGGTTGCATGTCTCATCATGGCGTTTACCTGCGTGCGTTTCCCTCCGATTTCTGTGTCTCATGCTAACTTAAAAAACAGATTGTCAATTGTCTCGACGAATGGGAATCGGGTTATTGGGTCAAGGTCCCCTTCGCTGGTGATACATATAGGTACAGGTATAGCCTCATCGCTGGTTTGGCCAACGACATCCTGGGCAATGCCTATCACGGACAACGGCTGCGGGCACGCCTGAGGAAGATCGCAGCAGACGGATGGTTTGGCGGCCTTTTTTGTTTCATGATTGCCTGTTTACTAACTTTTTCATCGGTCAGGACATCTAACACAAAGCAACGTGGCAGGGACTCATCTGGTTACAGCTTCAAGGTCACGCTCGATTAGCCCGCTCACCCAGGTACTGCACATGTTTGACTCAGGGGTGGTGGCTCGCTGGCAGCGGTGATGGTGGGCTCAGTGGAGTGGCAGTGGCGGTGACTCAAGGTCGGCCTCATGGACTTTTCTAAAAATTACTACATATACTTCAACACCTGTCCGTCCCTCTTGGTTACTAGAATAGTATCATTTGTTGAGTGCGAGAAAATAACGAGCCTGAATCGACCCGGTACCGGTACCGGTACTACCAATGCACTACTAGCATATTATGACCATACTACAACTGCACTGTGACTACTACAACTGTACAATGCCACCACTCTGGTAACTATAGTAGGCTACAATGAGGCTATGTTTGACTACAGTAGACTAGGGTAGTCTACAGTGGACTAGGTAGTCTATGGTAGACTAGGGTAGTCTACCATAGACTACAGTAGACTATGGTAGGCTACGCTGTCACTACGGTAGACTACGGTAGACTATGGTAGGCTACGCTGTCACTACGGTAGACTATGGTAGGCTACGCTGTCACTACGGTAGACTATGGTAGGCTATGCCGTCACTACGGTAGACTACGGTAGACTATGGTAGGCTACGCCATCACTACAGTAGACTACAGTAGACTACGGTAGACTACGGTAGACTACGGTAGACTATGGTAGACTACGGTAGACTACGGTAGACTACGGTAGACTACGGTAGACTATGGTAGACTACGGTAGACTATGGTAGACTACGGTAGACTATGGTAGACTACGGTAGACTATCATAGACTACAGCACTTGCTGGCATCAAGACTACAGTCAATAACTGGATTGATATAGTGAGATTGGTCAGACTGTGGTAGACTGTGGTAGACTGTAGGTACTGCATGTAGACTGCGGCAGTGCTGCAGCAGTGCTACACAGAACATAAACGTCTCTACCAGCACTGCAGAAACTGTGGGCTACTATGGAGTGCTGCTGCAGACTTCCACAGACTACTGTAGAGGCCAACAGTCAATAATTGGGTTGATATGGTAAGACTGTGGTAGACTGTGGTAGACTGTGGTAGTAGGCCTGGATATGGTAGACTGTGGTAGACTCCAGCAGTACTACACAGGACATAAACGTCACTACCAGCGCTACAAGAACTGTGGGCTACTGTGGCCTCTATGTAGTGCTGCTGCAGACTCCTGCAGACTCCTGTAGTGGCCCAGGGTTTGCTGATGGAGACTAGAGACGCTGCGAGCGATCCTAGCTCTCGGAGCCATTAAGAACTTCACGATCCAGCAAATGGACGTGAAGGGAGCTTATTTAAACGGGACTCTAAAGGAGAGAGTATACATGCGTCAGCCGGAAGGATACGAAGATGGAAGCGGAAAAGTCTGCTTACTCGTAAAAACGCTGTATGGACTTAAGCAGTCCGGACGCGAGTGGAACAGGGAGTTGGATGAAAAGCTGAAGAAGCACAACTTCTCGCGCTTAATGGCGGATCCGTGTGCATACGTGCGAAGGGACGGGGAAGACCTAGAGATAATAACGGTCTGGGTTGACGACCTGTTACTGTTCGCAACGTCAGAGGAGTTGATGGGGTCGATGAAGGCCGACTTACGTTCCGAATGGGAGGTTACCGACTTGGGTGAACCAGCCAAAATTGTTGGTATAGAAGTCACTCGACGGAACCATTCCATTACCATCTCTCAGGAGCGATACATAGAATCAATCCTGAAGAGGGAAGGAATGGATCGCGCCAATCCAGTAAGAACTCCACTCGATCCAAATGTTAAGTTGGAGGCGAATAGAGTAAAGGGCGACGGAAACAGGAGTAATCCGTACGCACGCTTGCTCGGCGAACTCCAATTCCTTGCAAATGCCACGAGACCGGACATAGCGTTCGCTGTGAACAAATTAGCAGCGTACACGGCAAACCCAAGCTTCGAGCATATGGGAATGCTGAAGCGTATTCTGAGATATCTTGCGGGAACACGATCCTATGGGATAACGTATTCAGCGCAGCCGAATCGGAATAACGACAATAATCTATTCAGCGGATTCTCGGATGCTGCTTATGGGAATGCCGAAGACTTCAAATCGACTACCGGGTACGTCTTCATGTGTGGAGGAGGCGCTGTAACCTGGATGTCGAAGAAGCAAACCACAATAGCCTTGTCATCGACAGAAGCCGAGTATGTTGCACTGTCTGAGGCGGGACGCGAAGCGTGTTGGCTAAGAGGGCTATTCGACGAATTGGGATACAAGCAGATAACACCCAGTTTGATCGAAGGCGACAACGACGGGTCGATAGCGATGGCCCAGAATCCAATGTTCCACAAAAGGTCCAAGCACATAGAGACCAGATGGCATTGGATCCGCGAGCAAGTAGAACGAGGATCGATAAGAGTCGAGAGTTGCCGAGATCCGGAACAAACCGCAGATGTGTTGACTAAGTCCTTAGCACGCCCAAAGCACAAGAGACATGTCGGAGAGATGGGTTTAGCCCCGGCATGAAGGGGAGTGTTAGGACGCAGACATCCCGGGACTTGCCGAGTGTGGCAGCGGACCGGTAACGGAAGTCGGAAGTCCGAGTATGGTATATTATTAATCATCGGACGTGATTGTAAAGTAGGGACTGCGAGACGAAATAGGAGCTAACGCTTCCTGCTCCCATCCACCAATCTCACCCTCTTCGGGCTTCTATATTATTATATTATCATCTAGCGCGGCGAGTTGCATTGTCCATCTTCCGTTTCCGATGTGGGGTGCGTCGGCTGGAGCGTACTTGGTCATGACGAGCCAGTGGTCTGTCGGTACGGCAGTTTGGATGTTTTTCCAGTCGAAGGTCTGTTTTGTTGTGGCGCTTGATGCGTAGATTCGGTCGAGTCGCGATTTAACCTGGTGTCCGTTGTTGTTTGCACGGTATGTGAAGCATCTATCGTGTGGGAAGGCGTGTCTCCAGGCGTCTTGGAGGTCTAGGCTGTGGCGTAGGTTGCGCAGTGCCTCTACAGCGTTTAGGTCGTCTGCTCGAGCGGGGGCCCTGTCGATGGGTTCTTCGGTTACATTGAAATCTCCCATCAAGAAATCGGGGCGTCGGATGTTGTAGGATCGTCGTTTGGCCTCAAGCTGCGTCCAGAATGTTTTGTGGTCGGTTCTATTGTTTGGTGCGTATACGTTTATCAGTACCGCTTCTTCGTTTTCACGCCATTTAATCTTTAGTGCCTGTGCACGGCCTTTATAAGTTCGCACATTGATATTTCTTTCGGTGCAATGAGGTTTTTGTTGATTACGAAGGCGACTCCCGCGGTGGCTCGAGGGTTTGTTGGGTCTTGGGAGTTAAGGATGGTCAGCTTTTTCCCGAAGCATGTGTTGAGGTCTCGGATGAGCGATGGGTCAAGGTGCGTTTCTTGGAGTGCTAGTATTGCGATTTTGTGGTCGCTTATGGTGCGGTTTATGGTTGACCATTTTTCAATGCCGGTCATGTTGTTTGCAGGGGCTGTGAAGCCATTCATATTCAGGGTAGCTATGTTTATATTCGCTCTACGGTTTTGTTTTTTCTGGGTCTGATTACGGTCCCTTGGTGTAGGGGGGTACTGGTGTGTACCGTTTATGGCTCCGTCGTCACGGGCCACGCGGGGGTCCCTTTGGCCAGAAGGGGAGTTGGGAGCCAGGGGGGGGATGTTCGTATGGGACATCTTGGGTGGTCGGTTTTTGTTTCGCGGCTTAAGTATTTTTTCGTTCGTTTTTTTTTTTTTTTTTTTTTTTTTGGGTTTGTCACGGTTGGTATTGTCGGGGTTTTTTTTTTTTTATTAGATCGTCTACGGACTGTGTACTAGTTTACTGTTTTTTGGTTTAGACATAGGGTTATTTATGAGTTGTAGTTAGTTTTATCTGATGCGGGCCCCTGTGCCAAAGGTCCTGCTGCTCCTTCGTCCTGCGTTTTCAGTGTTAGGCCGTTTTGAGGGGCCGTTCCATCCGGGGGTATCAGGGAAGGGGCATAGGCCTCTGGGGTGGTCGGCACCGTGGCAGACGCCGCAGTGGTAGGGGGACGCGTCGGTGATTCCGTAGCCCTGCATGTGGGCATGGTATTCATGGGTGACGAGGTACTCACGGAGGCGGATCCAGACTTCGTCGATGGGAATGGCGCTGCTGTCGGCATAGATGTTGAAGCGGGGTACCAGCGTGTCGCCAGCGCGTCGAATGTCGAGTCTTTTGACCCACATGGAGTCAAAGAATAGCCCCAGTGCAGCTTCCGTTACCCCTCTTTTGTCCTCCGGGACGGCGTTGATGAGGGAGGTGGTATACATTTTCGTGTTGTTGCAGTCCCAGACTTGTTGGATAATAGTAGTGACGGTGCTTTCCAGGTGGGTGGAGAAGCCTCTGATGGAGAAGAGGAAGTTTGGGCAAGGAGGGGAGAAGGGGAGTGTTCGGAAGGTGATGGCGAGGGAGGACCAGACGCCGCGATGGAGGAGGAGCTGCATCTGTTCTTTGGTGAGGTTGTAAATGAGGAAGACGTTGGGGGGTTGGGGTTTGCCGTTTCTCTCCGCGGCGTTGCCCGGCATGGGCGCCGATACCTCCACCTCCAGCGATTTAGTGATTTCTGATACGGTGGTGAAGATGAGCTCACGAGTTGCTTCATGTGTGGTTGACTTCAGTGCGTCCGCGTCGAAAGGGTGGGCCAGGAGGCCATCATTTTTATGGCTCTCCCACTCGGTGATGAGGTCCAGGTCGATGTGCGTGAAGACCGCGGTGGGGTGGGCGTCGTGGACGGGGGGGAGGGGGCCTGCTGTGTACTTGTCGAGGGCGTTGCGGGGGGTGAATTTGCTGGAGGGGATGTTGTTTCTTCCGGCTGCCGCTTCCAGGCGGCTTTTCGTGGAGGAGGTGTCGAGGATGGGCGGGAGGGAGGGTGGAAGTGGTGGGGCGTCGGAGAGGCCGGGGAAGGTCGGGGGGAAGGGGGCGTTTCTCGCAGGGGGGGTTTGTTCGTCGGCGTGTCTCATGGCGTGGGTACGCGGGACCTGGGCGTCGGGGGGTGTCAATGTGGATTAATAGGGGGGTGCGCTTGGCCGAGGGGGGGGCGCGGGAGGGGGTGGCGGGAGGGGTTGGGGAGCTCTCTTGCATAAAGTTTGCGAGCGGGAAGGGGGGTGGCGTGTTTCCGGGCTCTGAGGCCTGGTATGGGGCGGGAGGGGGCATAGGAAGGTCCTGCTGGATTATGTCCATAGGGACGGAGAGGGAGGTGATGGCCAGGGTGGGTCTGGGTCTTTCTCCTTGCGCGGGGAGGGGGGTCAGCAGCGCATCTGGAGGGGTTTATTAGTTGGGGGTATGGGGTGGTAGGTAGCGTGGGCGTACCCTGGTGTCTAGATCTATTCTTTCGTGCGTCCGCGGTTGCAGCGGCTGGCCCGCTTGCCCTGGCGATGCGCGCAGCCGTCGTGGATTTGACGGGGAGCTCCTTGGGGGTCGCATCTTGGAGGGTTTGGGGGTTGCCGTTGGGAGGTGGTCCCGCGGGTTGTGAGGGGAGGTCAGAGTGGGAGTGGTTCATGGTTGGAGTGGGGGGAATGGGTGTGCTTACCTCGGAGAGGGTGGTATTTAAGGGGGGGTCAAGTTGGTGTGTGGGGGGGTTGTTCTGGTCGGGTACGTGGTCGCTTGGTGTGCCTGTCATGCGTTTGGTCCCTACTTGGTGTAATGTGGTGATTGGGTGGCATGATTCGGTGCGTTGGCCAGGGGCGGACAGGGGGGGTGCGTGGTTGGCGGGGGGGATGTGCGTGGTTGGCGGGGGGGATGTGCGTGGTTGGCGGGGGGGGGTGTGCGTGGTTAGCGGGGGGGTATGCGTGGTTGGCGGGGGGAGTGTGTGGTTAGCGGGGGGTTGGTGCGTTGGTTAGCTGGGGGTGGTGTGGTGTGGGGGGGGGACTTATCTTCGTGTGGTTCTGGGTTGTCTTGGTGACTTTCGTGGTTGGTTTGCTTACTTTGGTTGGGTAGATTTTCTTTTGTTGCGCGGTAGGCGGTTCTTGGTAGGGTGATAGCGGTGTTGGGGTGGGTTGTTTACGTTTTTCGGGTACTTTGTCGTTTGCCTGCTGATTCGTTCCGTGTTGTTCGGTTGGTTTACCTGTCGGTATGGGCTTTTGTTTGTGGTTCATGTCTGGTTTAGTTGCGTGTTCTGTCTGTTGTTTGCTTCTGCCTTTGGTTGTTGTTTCCGTTTGTTTCGTGCGCTTAGTCTCATTCGTTTCGCTCATTCTTTTTTTTTTTTTTTTTTTTTTTTACGCTAGGTTGGGGTGTTTTAACAAGGGGGGGCGTATTTACTCTGCTATTGTGCTTTTGTTTCGCGTTTAGTGTGGTTGGGTGTTGGTTGGGTGGGTGGGCGTTGGTATCCGTGGGCCGTTGCCCATCCCTGCCCAGGTCTGAGACCGTGGGAAAACCCTACCATGGTGGTGGTAGCGGTTCAAGGGACCCCCCACTCAATTTCAGTTTCGGTGGAACTCTACCTCGCTGAGCTCACTGCACTCACAGTGGAGGCGGGTAGGCACCGACAAACGCTAGCACTGGAGGCAGCAAGTGACTGGTCTGTTCCGTACGCGCATTCTGTTCGCGGAACCTGTCCGCCTGGGCTCTGTCAACAATTCTGGCAGCATCGGGAATTTCCTATCACGCTCCCACGGATCGGCGTCGTCATTTGGCGAGCACTATGGAAGGACCCACTTCTGCGATCTTAGACATGCAGCGCAGCTGCGACGGCGACGGCGTGGGACATCCAGCTCGCGTGCCAGTGGGCGGACGGCGACGTAGAGTATAAGTTACGTCACATCAGGAAAAACCTCCCGGATTGATCCCGGTCCCCGGAATAGAATAATCGGTAGTAATTGATAGTAACAGCTCATCATACTGTAATTTCAATAATAATTTCTCTCGACATAGAAATCATTCACATATCCAAAGTTTTTTTCGTGATGACGCTTCCACTACTTATGTGGCCAGGAATATGTGGCCAGGAAAGGTGTTGCTTCGTCAGGATCCCGCCGACCCGGGGCCCGCAGATTATGTAACGCGAAGACGAGGGGCATCGTCCTTTCCAACTACCTACATCATAAATGAGCTCGGTCTTCGTTGCCTGTCCTAGACCAATTGACCAAATTCCAATCTTCAATTAGTGATCATTCGCCTCCTCTGTTGAGTGATGAGTGGTCCGTCCTCTGGTGCCGCCTCACATTCCCGGGATGCCCCCTGTGGAGTCTTGAGTATTTCTCAAAGTCACTGTGAGGCACAAGGGGAAATGCAGACCCAAGGTACGTATTTAAAGTGTGGGTCTGGAGACTGTGACAATTATTGACCCGTATGGCTATGGCCTAGGCAAGAGTTGCAGATATCCAATGACGATCGACGCGCTCACAGACGACACCTTGCTCGATATATTTCACTTCTGTAGAAACCAAGTAATCTGTCATCAAAAATGGAGACGGAAATGGGAATGGGACAACCTGGTGCACGTCTGCCGACGATGGCGTCAAATTGTATTTGCGTCACCAAACCGCCTCCGTATCCGACTTAAATGCACACATGGAACTCCTGTCAGGACACACTTGAGTTGCTGGCCAGCCCTTCCTATCATCATTGAATATGGGGACAAGATTACTCCTAATGATGAAGATAATGTCATTGCTGCACTTGGACATCCCAATCGTGTGTCTCGTGTCAGCCTTCACATAACGAGATCGCAGTTGAGAAAGATTGTGTCAGTTATGCAGGGGCCATTTCCGGTGCTGAGATTTCTGAGGCTCACATCGAACGATGATACGCCGGTCCTTCCTGATGGATTCTTGGGAGGATCTGCGCCATGGTTACAGGAACTCTTATTAGACAACATCCCCTTTCCAGCTTTACCTACCCTTCTTTCCTCGGCCGGTCACCTTGTCACGATCGACCTTTGCGACATACCGGAGACTGGTTACATTTCACCTGAGGCAATGGTTGACGGTCTGTCCACGTTGACCAGCCTTCGACATCTTCACATTATATTCCAATCCATGACGTCCCGTCCTGATCAAATACGCCCGCCTCCCGTAACACGGGCTGTCCTTCCCGCTCTCAGATATTTTCAATTCCGAGGTGTCAGCGCTTATTTGGAGGATCTTGTGGCCCGACTCGACTGCCCTCGACTCAAAGGTATGAAGATACGGTACATAAATCGTCCTGTTGGTTTTCGAGCTGTCCAACTGGTCAGGTTCGTCAATCGCTTGGAAAACCCCCGGCTACGCGAGTTCGGATGGTTAGATCTTCGCTGTTTCTCCCGTGACGACATCTACCTCGAAGTTTCTCATGCATACAAAGATGTTATGCTTTGCATATCATTCGTTGGCTTGGAATGGGAGGTCTCGCACGTAATTATGCTGTTTGACCAGTTCTCCGCTCTACTGTCCAATGTACGCCATCTCGTCATTGGTTACTTCAGAGACCATCCAGAAATAGGCCACAATGAATGGTTTCAACTCGTCCGTCCATTCACCGCTGTGCGGACACTCCACGTGGTTAGGCTGTGGGTAAAACACCATCCTCCTGCACTCGAAGACGTCACCGGGGAGATGGTCACCGAAACCGAAGTATTGCCAGCCCTTGAGTTACTTTGCATGCAGTGCCCGCAGGTGGAATTCTTGTCATTCTTCGAGAATATTGTCGTTGTTCGCCGGTTCTCTGGTCGTCCTGTAACTGTCGCATCATCTCCATGGGAGTTTGATGAAAAACTCAAATCGTACTGGAGTGAGTAGGATATTAATACGTACTGGTGGGAGACAGTGTAGCACATGTAGGCGACGCGAAAAATAAGTATATCCGTTCTACACTGCATCATGATACATGTCGATAACCTGCGCATTCGTCCCAAATGTAATACTAACGGACATCATGTCATGTCTCATCTGAATCGTGGACTCAGCGTGAGGAGCGATTGGGAGCCGACAGTTCATGATGAATTGACACCAACGACTCGAACGGTTTCGAGTCTCAGGCTGACGAACGCCAGTGGTCGTCTCTTTCGGCCCAATTGTAGCCGACAACTTAATGTGTGAGTACATTGACAAGACATGGCTTGAGACATGGCTCGCGGTCCAGGAGACCAGAGGTGTTCAGGTAAACTAATTTCACATCTTATTTTGTCTCAGCTCCGACGCTCCCTCTAGGGGTTTGAAGGTTCAAGTTCCTTTCGTCTCTATATATCATAGCTCCTATTTTGTTTTGCCACGCATAGATCCTCGAAAACTCTTCTGTGCCCTCATCCACTCCTCCACCGTCTCAATTTACACCCCATTCACGCTATCGCCAACTCTTTTTGAGCTACCTATCTCGACTATTAGTACTCCCAATCTGACTAGTAACCCTGCCTTGGACTCTACCAAGCTGATCGACTATCCTCCTTCATGTCGGCTGATAACACTCCTCTCCATTCCGCTTCTGGCGCCGATTCGACACCGATAGATGAACCTCAGGCTCACAGTGGCCCAGGGATTGGAGAGATGATGAAGAAACCCAAACGTGCAGAAATAGGGGAACTATCGGCTGGAGGTGTGACTGGGTTCCTATTTGAGACGTGGAACGGCCGCTGACTCAGACTCGTGTGGCGCAGACTCGGACCAGGCCCACAGCAAAGCAATGTCAATCCACATGTTCCCGGACAGTGTCCTGCTAGAAATATTTAACTTGTGTAGAACGACCCGAGGTCGCAACGATTACTTCAGAAAACAGCCAGCCCCCATGTTGGAATGGCGGCTGGTGCACGTCTGCCAGAGGTGGCGAAATCTCATATTCGCATCACCATCCCGCCTCAATCTAGAGCTTCTCTGCACACACGGAACGCCCGTCATGAAGGGCCTTGATTGCTGGCCAGCCTTTCCTATCGTCATCAAATACGATAAGATCGCACAAAAAGACAAAGATAATATCATTGCAGCTCTCGAACACCCAGATCGTGTACGCCGGATCACCCTTTCCGGAGTAACGAAACCATTTTGGGGGAAGATAGATGCGGCGATGCAGCAACCATTTCCAATCCTGACACATCTTTGGCTCACTGGACCGAAAGATCGTGATGAACGCGCACCAGTGCTTCCCCCTAGTCTCCTGGGTGGAGGTACTCTGCGTCTAGAGGAAGTCTACTTGCAAGACATTTCCTATCCGGCGTTACCGAAGTTCCTTTTGTCTGCCAATGATCTTGTCCATCTCCACTTTATCGAAATACCCCCGACCTGTTATATCTCACCGGAGGCGATGGTGACAGGTCTGGCTGGGTTGACAAGGCTCGAAACCCTTGGGATTGAATTTCGATCTCCGGTTCTTGTCGCGGAGCAAAGACTCACGCCTCCCACAACACCGACTGTCTGTCTTCCTGCCCTCTCCTCGTTTATGTTCACAGGCTTTTGCGAGTATTTGGAAGACCTCGTGGCCCAAATCGATGCTCCTCGGGTCGACTGCTTCGCTATTGAGTACTTTAGTCAACCCGTATATCAAGTTCCCCAGCTTTCCCGGTTCCTCGGTCGCTCAGAATATCTCAAGGCACCTGGGCTTTCGACTGTGCAAGTACGGTTCATCCCTTGGGTCAACATTTGGGTTGTTGGTTCCGAAGAAGCGCAAGTTGGGGAAGGCGGCCAGAAGGTTCTCAATCTCACATTTCTAATCCGCTGCTCAGGAATGGTTCGAGGAGTTTTGCACACGGTCCAGATACTCCAACACATATCCGCCTCGTTCTCCAACGTCGTCGAGCTCAACGTAGTCGGTCCAGCGCCGCCGTCCGACCAGCCGCCGGTCGCTGGGTCGCTGTACGGTGGGCCACTACTCGGTGGGATATTCGGCGAGACGCTGTTTGGTAAGCCACTGCTCGAGCTACCGGGTGTGCCAGATCGCATAAACCGCCTCGACTGGATCGAATTCCTCCGCCCATTCACTGCTGTGAACCACCTGGTTCTCCGTGGGGAGTTGTCGGAGAACATCATCCACGCACTTGAATTGGCCAAGGGAGAGATGACCGCCCATGTGTTGCCAGCTCTACACACGCTTACATTTATAGACCAGCCATCACCATCCGTCGAGGAGTTCGTTTCTACGCGCCGGAGCGCGGGGCGCCCTGTAACCATCGTCTACCCGTCAGATCCCGAGTCAGACCCGGACGAGGACGCAAGCGCGGACGAGCACTCTGACTCGGAATGATGCTGCTGGCCCCGCTCTGGGAGATAAGATAATTTCGGCCAACTTTTCAAGTTCTTCAGCCAGGCTGTGTACGATTGGAGCTATGAATGACCTCGCACGTAAAAAAAAAAAAAGAGAATATTTGTTTACCATGGCCAAGTGTATATAACTCTCCCTTGTACAAATTAAAAAACGGTTTGGACAGAGTGGTGCGTGGTGCGCGCGAGTAACATGGGCAGCCTTACGAGCCCCGGGCCGTGTTGAAGTTTACAAATTTCGGGGGACCTTTATGTAATCGAGTATTACGTATTCCATTCTCGTCGCGACCAACTCGGAGGCTCACGTTCTCGTTGCTGCGTTCACCCACTCCGACGATGACCACCACCATCGATGGCTCAGCCTCCGCGCTCGAGCCTCTCTTCGCGTTTCTATCCTATGCTCTTATACATGCAGAGTCTGCTGTCTATAAAATACCCGGGTCCCATGTCATTGCTCGTTATGTCAAGTCTTCTCACCAGAATGACCCTGGTCGCACGGTCCTCGAAATACTCCTAGCCCTCTTCGCCATTCGCACCCTCCTTCAATCCCGTACCCGCGCAGACAACGGTGAAAAACATTTTATTCAGTTTTCTGAAAAGGTTGGTCCGCTGAATTGTGACACACCATCACACTGACCCAAGTACGACGCGACAGGAGGTCGACGAGCTCGTGGATGAATGGACACCAGAACCCCTAGGCGCCCCACTCACTCCAGAAGAACAATCTGATCTCGCGTCCGTACCCGTGGTCTCTGGTGCAAATGGACCCAGGCCGAAACTCGCCAACACGGGCAAGCAGGTTCTCAATCTTGCCAGCTACAACTTCACGGGCCTCGCCAGCAACGAAACTATCAATGTGCGCGCAATAGAGACCCTCCGCAAATATGGTGTCGGTAGTTGTGGCCCTCCTGGATTCTACGGCACTATTGGTGCGTCTCTATTGTCATTGTGACTTTTGCTGTAATGAACGGCTTCGGCTTGCAGATGTCCACATGGACCTTGAGCGCGACATAGCAGACTTCCTTGGTACAGAGGCCTCGATTCTCTACTCTCAGGGTTTTTCAACAATACCCTGCGTGATCTCTGCGTTTGCAAAGCGCGGCGACATCATTGTTGCCGACCGGGGTGTCAATTTTGCTATACAGAAGGGCTTGCAAATTTCGCGTTCTACGATTCGTTGGTTCGATCACAATGACCTCAAAAGCCTCGAAGATGTGCTCGTGAGCGTCGAAAAAGAACGTCGGAAACGTCGCGGACCTCTCACAAGACGATTCATTATCACCGAGGGTATCTTTGAGAAGGATGGCGCCATGGTCGATCTACCAGAACTTGTAAGTTATACTCTGTCAGAAACAATACGCCCTCATCCTGACCTCATAAATAGATTGAGCTGAAGCACAAGTACAAGTATCGTCTCCTCCTTGATGAGAGCATCTCCTTTGGCACAGTGGGACGAACCGGACGTGGTCTTACAGAACTATATAATGTCCCTGTATGCATATTATTTGTTTCGTTTTCTCGTATGTTTACTCAACTCAACCGCACAGGCCACGCAAATAGACATGATCGTCGGATCGGTCGCCAACGGCCTCAACTCATCAGGCGGATTTTGCGCGGGCTCGGGTATCGTCGTGGATCACCAGCGCATCAACGGCACATCCTTCGTCTTCTCCGCAGCCGTCCCTGCGCTCCTCGCGGTCTCCGCTTCGGAGGGGATCAACATCTTGCGGAACACACCGTCGATCCTGAGTACGCTGCAGGAGAACGTGCGGGCAATCCGGGCCGTTCTTGACCGGGTCGACGCCATCACAATCCCCTCGCATGCCGCCTCCCCGATCATCCATATCCACCTGCGTTCTTCCGCACCTGCCGCATCCGTGTCTGCGAAGCCGTCGAACCCTGCGACCCCTGCGCCGCGCGAGGCACCGTCGTTCGATATCGTGGGTGAGGAGCGTCTGTTACAGGATATCGTGGACGAGGCACTTGCGCAGGGCGTGTGGACCACGCGGGCACGCAGGCTGCGCGGGCAGGAGCTGGTTGATGCGCGGCCGAGCATCCGTCTCGCCGTGACGGCAGCACTGTCGCGCAAGGAGTGTGAGCGGGCTGCCGGGGTCATTAAAGCTGCCGTCGTGAAAGTGCTCGCGAAGCGCAAATGAGTGCGCGTGCTGTTCCCATCATACTTTTGCCTCGTTTTCTCCCATCGATTATAGTTTATATAACCTCAGGTACAGGTAGAACGCTACGGTATCTCTATCACAGTAATGCATGCACGCCGTTGCATCAGTTAGGAGCATTAAACGCTTGTCGCTGGGTGGCCGGTCTCTACTGGAGCGACATGGAGTGCAATCTATGGGTGAACGGACGAGGCGGCACGTGCTCGTCGTGCCACGTCCTCCGCTCTCGACTGGTTCAAGGAACTAATCTCGCCCGCTCGCCACGGCCGGTGACTGCTAAGGGATCGATGATGAGGCCCCATGTTTTCCGACCTTCATCAGCTCGCTCCGGGGGAATCCCACCCGCCCGTCGCGACCTCGCCTCGCAAGCGCAAACCTCGCAAACTCCACATCTCCGATTGAGAAGCACTCAGAGCTTCCGCCCGTTTTCTATACAGTCCGCCAGCTGAGTTGTTTTCTCGCCATTGCCTATTACTATGCACAGGAGCTGGTACACTTTCCGGCGCCATACCAAACCTAAAATCGGGAGCAAGACAGTGACCCTCAGAGATCTTGTGACGAACTGCACAGAAATACCACTCTTCGTGAAGCCATCAGTACATCAGTCGTCAAAAAAGTAAGTCTTGGCGATGTTGAAGTATAGTAGTAGTCGAACCAGGAAACAGAAACGACGGTACGTATACACAGGAAACGGATTTACGTAGGGAGGAGCTTGATGGTTTTGATATATCTACCTGTTCATACCGTCACCACCGAGGCTAGTACAGGAGGTACCGGGTACTTTTCTTTGTTGAGTCTAATACCGTCTGAGAAATATGCGTTGGAAGGCACCGAAAACTGATGGAGGACCACCCTTCGGGAAAACCGTATTGCTCGCCTCCATTATTTCTTGCGTGGCCACAAGGCTGGTACCCATGCGTGCCTTGAGCTGGTGAACATGGAAACAACACCTCCTGGTCCGTCGAGCGTCTCACGGAGGTTATCCCGAGAGTTCAAGCTGGGATAGAATGTCAGGAGTCAGGAAGGTCGCAAAGGAATTACAAGACGCACATGGCCATGAACGCGCAGAGAGAGAGCCGAATCATGATGAGGAGGGACGGTGTGTATTTGAGTGTGTATGGAGACTTTGCAAACTTCATTCAGGGGAGTCAATATTTGACAATCGGACACGGGCGAAAGCAAACGGTACCAAAATGACGGAAGAGATGGCGAACACTCTGCAGGCACAATTGTCAGAAAGTCGACACCCATCAGCGTACTGACTCACAAGTGAAGTGTGCCACAATTGACAGCATAAATCGCGAGAAGGTTCAACACGCTGTTTGTTCTAGCGAGAGAGCCGGTGTAAACATACTAGTGATAACATTTTGCAATGCTCGGGTGCGAACGTACCTCCGGACTCGAGTGCGGTTAGTCAAGAGGGTATAAACCATTCCAACAGTAATGAAGACGTCGCAGAGGACTTTGACAGATAATGTAGCAACGAAAAACCCCTGGAATGAACGGCGATTAGAGACTGCAGCCTACATCACCAGACAAGGAGCGGATGTGCCTCAAGGGGGCCCGGCCCGCGTGTGTGCTTCAGGCTATGTGCAAAATCTGTGTGAGAGAGAAAAAGAACATGTACAATGATGGCTGACATTTTTGTACCGTACGCTGAGACGAGGGTAATGCCTTAGCAACTCACAAATAAAGGAACAGAAGGGAGAAACATACCGAGCCCAAGACCTAGCAAAAGTCAGTTGAGAATCAGGTGGTCGGCTTGAGGCATGCTACTGCGGAGGAACTCACCGAATTCAATCAGTGAGATGACGGACTGCTCATGTGAGTGAGCGCCAGCTCCGAGAAAATTGCGTATACGTACGATCGCTGCTGGCAGGTATGGAGAACGCCAGCTCACTGGACTAAAATGAGTCTCACATAGATGAAAAACGCCAGTAAACTCACGACAATAGATCCTGTACGCATAAAAGCTGCGCCCTTTTCAGTAGGGGTCTGCTCCGTGAACTCCCGAAGAAACGTACTGCTGTACACAAATATCAAGAACAGCTGCGTACGTACGCATGGGAATTGTGAACAAAAAGTCGGTCACAACAGACTAGCGCACCGGAAGATAAGGCTATCGCCTTTAGAAGAGATATTCGCTTTTGTAAGTATCAGGAGGAGTTCTGTTTCACGGCGGACGCACGGCTTGACCCCTAGAAGCCCCATAAGAACCTCAACCAGAACAGTACATTTGGGGCGGCATACCATGGCGGGTACTCGGTGGGTAGATAAACCCCAAAATTTGTGACGACAAGTTGATAAGTTTGATAAATAACGAAAACTAGGTTGGCCGTGTCAACGAACCTAGTCGAAGATAATGTCACTATCGTGCATTCGATAACGGAGATTTTGAAAATGCATACATCAAGAAAGCGACCTGCAGAGACATCATTAAGACCCAGAGCAAACACACGTGGGAACACTCACAAAGGACCTTAGAGGCCACCGATCCCTTGAGGAGTGACTGTTGTAGTAGGAATAGACTTGCAGCCAGGTAACACCATAGAGACTAGATGGCCGATCGGGCTCGATCAGGTCCTGCGACAGTGTTTTACAGACAGTGAAACGCACATAGACGAGAGGATCGCGGCGATGAGCAACGCTCCATGAAATTCGTCCACAGGGATTAATGCGGGCATGGTTGGTACTACGGTAGATGGAAAAGTATAATAATGGAAGAGGGAAAGGCGATGGAAGCGGTCCGAATCGATTACCCAAGTCGCAGCGCTGTTGATAAAGGCCTCTGTCATGGGCCAGCTCATTGCGCCTGCACGTATTGGAAGGCGATGACAGTTACTGTAGCCAAACAGAATGAGCCGGCGTAACAGCCACCATCTGTAAAACTCGGAGCCCGTCAAAAGCTGTCAGAGACCAGTCCCGACTAGTCCTGACAGGCACCAGTTTTTCGGATGACCGGGCCAGTCTCATCAGGAGCCTGAGCGTACGGCGCATGGGAGCACTTCACGGCCCACGATCCTTTCAAGTTGGCAGGTAATTTTCCGCTGGTTCCTAGGGTCGTGATGTCATCAAGTGGGAATCTTGAGTTATGCGTGCCAGTGACAGTGTGCCTGGAGTCTGTCCAGCACAGCCATTGAGCAGAGCCACGTATACGAGATCATTTCAGATGAACGAGGAAAGATAGCCGGTCTGAGGCGGAGCGAGGTAACTTACGAGCGATGCCTTAAGAGCATTGTCTTTGAATGGGCGACACGTGACTCATTCCTAGAGAACCGGGATCATTTTTGCCCGCCCGCCACACTCTTTTTGCTATGGGATCGGTGGTGAGGATCGTTATATCCGCCGACACGCATCTGGTTGCTCCGAGAGGGCCCGTCGTGACCTCGCCTTGGCAACAGCGACCCACATTTTCGACCGAGAGGCGCTTCGCGCTTCCGCTCGTTCTCCCACCAACATATTGCTCGAGCCCTTTTCATATTTCCTTCCGTGCCACGCGCCGTCATCCCCCCATCTTGCCTCTCCTGCGGCGCTGCACGGAACCCGTCTCGTGGGAGCAAGCAGCGACTCGCAAAGAGACGAATTTTTTTTGGACGAACGCTTGAAATTGAGGAACTGGCCTTGCTAACTATCGAAGCAGCAGAGCCCCGCCCCCGGGCCACTCACCCCAGAAGAACAATCCGATCTCGCGTCCGTACCCGGTCTCTGGTGCAGATGGCAGACCGAAACTCGCCAACACTGGCAAGCAGGTTCTTGATCTTGCCAGCTACTGTCCTCCCTGGGCTCACAACGATAGATATTTGACCGTTAACTACTCAATTACTAAGTATACCTTAGTACACGCGTACGAAAAATGAACATCTCATTTATGCTTTTACTTTCGCGTTGACGATATCGCGTGCGTTTCCGTGTTTCCTATTCTCTTCGCTATCACTTCTATCGAGGCTTCCTCTCGGGTCGAAGTCTGTTATCCGCCACCCTACAACTCCACTGGCCTCGCTGGCAATGAAACTATCAAGGTGCACGCGATAGAGACCCTCCGCAAATATGGTATCGGTAGTTGTGGCCCTGGATTCTATGGTACCATTGGTGCGTCTCTGTGTTGTCATCGCGCCTTTGCTGTGATGAACGATTTCGGTCTGCAGATGTCCACATGGACCTTGAGCGCGACATAGCGGACTTCCTCTATACAGAGGCCTCGATTTTTTACTCTCAGGGTCCTCAACAATACCCTGGGTGATCTCTGCGTTCGCAAAGCGTGGCGACGTCATTGTTGCCGACCGGGGTATCAGTTTTACTATACAGAAGGGCTTGCAAATTTCGCGTTCGACGCTTCGCTGGTTCGATCACGATGTCATGACCTCAATAGCCTCGAGGACGTACTCCTGAGCGTCGACAAGAATGTCGCAAACGTCGCGGGCATCTTACAAGACAATTCATTATCACCGAGGGTATCTATGAGGAGGATGGCGTCATAGTCGATCTACCAAAACACGTAACTTGAAGTTGTGCATGCTCGGAGACAGTGCGGTCGCATTCTGACCTCATGAATAGATTGAGCTGAAGCACAAGTCCTAGTATTGTCTCATTCTCGACGCCTTTGGCACAGTAAGACGAACCGGACGCGGTCTTACAGAACTATAGCGTCCCCGCCGTATGTGTCTCATTTGCTTCTCTTTGTCGTTTGTTGGCTCAACTCGACCGCACAGGCCACGCAAATCGACATGATGGTCGCCAACGGCATCAACTCATCGGGGGGGTTCTGCGCTGGCTCGCGTATCGTCGTGGATCACCAGTGCATCAACGGCACATCCTTCGTCTTCTCCGCAGCCGTGGCGCTCCTGGCGGTCTCCGCTTCGGAGGGGATCAACACCTTGCGGAACACGCCGCCGATCCTGAGTGCGCTGCAGGAGAACGTGCGGGAGATCCGGGCCGTTCTTGACCGGGTCGACGCCATCACAATCCCCTCGCATGCCGCCTCGCCGATCATCCACATCCACCTGCGTTCTTCCGCACCTGCCGCACCTGTATCTGCGAAGCCGTCGAACCCTACAACTCCTGCGCCCCGCGAGGCGCCGTCGTTCGACATCGTGGGTGAGGAGCGCCTGTTGCAGGATATCGTGGACGAGGCGCTTGCGCAGGGCGTATGGACCACGCGTGCACGCAGGCTGCGCGGGCAGGAGCTGGTTGAGGCGCGGCAGAGTATCCGACTGGCCGTGACGGCTGCACTGTCGGGAAAGGAGTGCGAGCGCGCTGCAAGGGTGATTAAGGCTGTTGTCGCGAAGGTGCTTGCGAAGTGCAAATGAGCGCGCCTGCTGCACCCGCCTCCCATCATGCTTTTGCCTCATTTTCTCCCACCGATATAGTTTATATTACCTCAGGTAGGTTGAACGCTATAGTATCTCTATTACAGTAATGTATGCACAGTTAAGCATCAGTCAGGAGCATTAAACATTTTATAAAAAATAAAAAAAAGAGCATTAAACATTAAATATTAAACGCTTGTCGCTAAGTGGTCGGTCGCGACGAAGATGCGGCCCGGTGGCATAGACGGACGAGGCGGCACGTGCTCGTTCCCCTTTTCGTGCACTGGTTCAAATAATCAGGTTCAAAGAATCAGAACACTTTAATTTCGCCCGCTCGACACGCCCAGTAGTTGCCAAGGGATCGGTGATGAGGCCCCATACTTTCCGACCTCGCTCCAGGGGGCCACCCGCCCGTCGCGACCTCGCCTCGCAAACGCAAACCTCGCAGACCCCTCATCCCCGATCGAGAAGCACTTCGTGCTTCTCTATGCAGTCCGTCAGGTGAGTTGTTTTCTCACCACTGCCTATTACTATGCAGAGCTAATACACCTCCCTGCATCATGCGCCGGTCCCTTTCCTCCCGGCACCATACCGAACCTAAAACTGAGAGCAAGGCAGTAATTCTCAAAGATCTTGTGACGAACTTAGAAATACTTCACTTCGCCAAGTCATCAGTATATTAGTCGTCAAAAAGCCAAGTTTTGGCAATGTTAGAAATATGGTAGTCGAACCAGGAAACAGAAACGACGGTAAGTACACGCACGAAAAGGATTTACGTAGTAGGGAGGAGCCTGATGGTTTTGATATATCTACCGTCACGACCGAGGCTAGTAGTACAGGAGGTATCGAGTACTTTGCTCTGTTGAAAGCTATAACACTGTCTGAGAAATATGTATCAGAGGAAACCGAAACTGGTGGAGGACCCTTCGGAAAAGCCGTATTGCTCGCCTCTTCATCTCTTGCGTGGCCACGAGACTGGTACCCGTGCGTGCCTTGAGCTGATGAACGTGGAGACAACGCCTCCGGGTCCATCGAGCGTCTCCCGGAGGTTATCTCGTGAGTTCAGGCTGGGGATAGAATGTCAGGGGTCAGGAAGGTCGAAAGGGAATAACAAGACGCACATGGACATGAACGCGCAGAGAGAGAGTCGAACCATGATGAGGAGGGACGGCGTCCATATGAGCGTATATTGAAGCCTGGTGAACTTCATTCAGGTGGTCAATATTTGACAAGTGGACACAGGAAGTGAAAGCGAACGGTACCAAAATGATGCAGGAGATGGCAAACACTCTGCAGAATAGCACAATTGTCAGAAAGTCGACACTCATCGGTGCACCGGCTTACAAGTGAAGTATGCCACAATTGATAGCATAAATCGCGAGAAGGTTCAGCACGCTGTTTGTTCTAGCGAGAGAGCCGGTGTAAACAGCCTGAGGGTGATAAAAGAAATTGCAATGCTCAGGCGAGAACGTACCTCCGGACTCGAGTACGGTTACTCAAGAGGGTATAAACCATTCCAATAGTGATGAGGACGTCGCAGAGGACCTTGAAAGATAATGTAGCAAAGAAAAACCCCTGGTATGATTCGTATGAACGGCAAATTAGAGACTGCAGCCCACATCATCAGACGAGGAACAGATGTACCGGAAAGTTGCCCCCCAGCTTCGACTCGTGCGTTTGTTTCAGGCTATATGCAGAACTTGTGAGAAAGAAAAGGGAAGAGAACATGTGCAACTATGGCTGACATTCCCGTAGTGTACACTGAAGACGAGGATAGTGCCTTAGCGACCCACAAATAAAGGAACAGAAGGGAGAAACGCACCAATCCCAATACCTCGCAAAGTCGGTTGAGAATCAGGTGAAAGTCTTGAGGCATGCTACTGCGGAACTCACCGAATTCTATCAGTGAGATGATGGACTACTCATGTGAGTGGGCGCCAGCTCCGAAAAAATTGCGTATACGCACGATCGCTGCTGGCAGGTATGGAGAACGCCAGCCCACTGGACTAAATTAAGTCTCACATAGATGGAAAAATGCCAGTAACCTCACGACAATAGATCCTATACGCGTAGAAGCTACGCGCTTTTCAGTACTGGTAGGGGTTTTCTCCATGAACCCCCGATGAAAACTTACTTCTGTACAGAAACTTCAAGAACCCCTGGTTACATATGCATAAGAATTGTGAACAAAAGTCGGTCACAACAGCCTAGCGCACAGGTAGATAGAACTATCGCCTTTAGAAGAGATATTTGCTTTTGTGAGTCTCAGGATGAGTTCTGTGTCACGGAAGACGCACGGCTTGACTCCTAGAAGCCCCATGAGAACCTCAACCAGAACAGTGCATTTGGGGCGGCATACCATGGTGTGAGTTCGGTGATTTGATAATCCCCAAACTTTGTGATGACAAAATCATAAGTTGTATAATTAACGAAAACTAGGTTGGCCGAGTCAACGAGCCTAGTTGAAGACGATGTCATGATCATGCATTTGATAACGAAGCTTTTGGATATGCGTACATCAAGAAAGCGACCTGCAGAGGCTTCGTTAAGACCCCGAGCATGGTACACGCATGGGGACCCTCACAAAGGACCTCAGAGGCCACCGATCCCTTGAGCAGTGACTGTTGTAGTAGGAATAGACTTGCAACCAGGTAACACCATAGATACTAATAGATGGCCGATCGGGCTCGATCAGGTCCTGCGACGGTGTTTTACAGACAGTGAAACGCACATGGACGAGAGGATCGTGGCGATGAGCAACGCTCCATGAAAGTCGTCCACAGGGATTGATGCAGGCATAGTTGGTGCTACGGTAGATGGAAAGAAAGGCAATGATGGAAGGGAAGAAAGGGCTGCCGATGGAAGCTGTCGATTGCCCAACTCGCAGTGCCGTTGATAAAGGCCTCTGTCATGGGCTAGGTCATGGAGCCTGCACAAATTGGAACAAGAATTGGAAGGTGATGACAATGACTCCATCAGCTGGTTTCAAGTTCATCAGGGGCGTATGTTGCGTGGGAGCACTTCAAAGCCTACAATTTTCCCAAGGATTTTCCGCTGGTTCCTAGGGTGTTGCCTGCACAAATTGGAACAAGAATTGGAAGGTGATGATAATGACTTCATCAGCTGGTTTCAAGTTCATCAGGGGCGTACTATGTTGCGTGGGAGGACTTCAAAGCCTACAATTTTCCCAAGGATTTTCCGCTGGTTCCTTAGAAATCTGTTCATGCATGACAGTGGACATGGAGTCTGTCTCGAGTCTGTCCAGCACGGCATTTAACTCGTATCACGAACACGAGAAGAGACAATGTTTTTGGACGAATCTCAGAAAAGCCCCCGAATAACTGGCAAGCCCCCTCTGCCTTTACGTGATTTGCGCTCACTCGTCCCTTGCTCACCAAGGTCGAGTGAGTGAAATCATTCTATTTTTTACGCAGCAAGTTTTTGAGAGTGTCTTACCCTGAGGTGATCATGTCGTCATCTCCACCCGCCGAAGCTCTAACAGAGGGGTTGGTCACTCTCTTCGCTTGTTTCCTCAGCTTCAAGTTCCTACTTCCTACACGCATCTCGAATTCGATGGTCTAGACACACCAAAGTGTGTGTGTGCGATGGGGGGCGGGCCATCGGGCCAGTGGGAGCAATGTGTGCGCCCATTATCCTTGTATTGTGGCAAGTATGGCCCTAAACCGACCAGACTCTATACGCTAGGCCGCTCACTCAGGAGACCTTGGAGCATTTGGTTCCATATTCGGGTGAGCTAACACATTCTGTATCCCGCGTGTCGTCATGTCCACTCAGTTTCACTGCAACGAGCAATGAAATCTACCCCCATTTTGTTTGCATATAAATCATCATCTTCTCGTCTTCCGTGCGCTCTCCTTCGATCCCCCAAAGTCTCAAATCGCCCCAGTACATCCCTTTCGCGCCTTCACCGACTGAACTGCCTGCGCTACTTTGACTCCCAATCTGACTGGTAACCGGTAACCGGTCACCGCGGTAACCCGGGAATTCGACTTCACCAAGCCTATCGTCCATTCTCCTCATGACGCAAGTTCTCGTCTGTGCCCCGAATTAGCTGTCATGTCGCCCACCCCTCTGTGATGACGTGACTAGACGTGACTGGAATGTAAGGATAGAGAGAAGGGCGGGAGAGAACTCTGACCCTTTCTGCGCCGATTTCACGGTTAATATATTGTACAGGTAGACTATGCGCTTGCGTGTCGCGCTGACGTGTCCTAGTCGTACAACAACATCTCGGACAACATCTTGGAACACCTAGAATCTATCATATTTTGCATAGCTTGCGATTCACAAGATCACGCTGACTCATCGTGTTCACAACACCATCACACTCCCCTCGCATGCTGCGTCGCCAATCAATGCGGTCATCCACATCCCTGCTGCGGTCTTCCGCATCCGTATGTATGCCTGCGAAACCACCGAACCCCACGACCCCTGCGCCGCGCGAGGCGCTGTCGTTCGACATCGTGGGTGAGGAGCGCCTGTTGCAGGATATCGCGAGGCGCTTGTGCAGGACTTGTGGACCACGCGCGCACGGCGGCTGCGCAGGAGCTGGTTGAGGCGTGTCCGAGCATCCGACTGGCAGCGCTGTCGCGCGAGGAGTGCGACCGCGCTACCGGTGTCATCAAGGCTGCCGTCGCGAAAGTACTTGCGAAGCGCAAATGAGTGCGCTTGCTGCCCTCACGTCTTCCATCATTATTTCTCCCACTGCTTACAGTTTATATTACCTCAGTACAGATATGACGCTCCAGTATCTCTATACAGACAGTAATGCACGCGTCACTTACCCCTCTCCCACCCAACTGAACGAACTCATTTTGAACGGTTTGACTCGGGCCGCCTTCGCACCCGCAGACGGTCGGCCGTTCCAACGCTCCAACATGCAAAATGCCGAGGCGTACCGAGTAAGTCCCTCGGTGCGTAGCGTGCCGCTTGACTCGCGGCAATGTCCACGAGATCCGGGGATTTACTAAAACTAAACGCGAAAAGCCCTTCACAAATCTGATCAAAGGAAAATTACGAACAAAACACCAGGATCCCCCCCACAACTGGATCCGCAACCATGAGGTTTGTAGGAGTGCACGCCGCGCCTTTTGCCCGACGAAAGCCCCGTGCTCTGCCAGTGAGCCCCACACTACCCATTTTTCTCCTGCTGACTGACATTATTTTAAGTACAGTAGTATATGTAGTGTGCTTGAAATAAAACGCCTTTCAAAAAAAAAGAGATCCGGGGGTTTTCTCAGCGGACATACGACCCGATACATGATCAGCGCAATAAGCGCTGTATACCCGGGCATGAGCACTTGATAAATACGGAACTTGCAACCGTACGCCACTTGCCAGTATGATCCCAATCTGATGCCAGTTCACTCTGTTACCAATAACGTGATCCCTTGATCTGCGTCGGAGTGATTTCGTTTGCCGTGATTTCGTTTGCCAGCTGTCACCGGTCACCGGGTCAGTTGACCCCGGTCAAAGGTGAGGGTCAGACCATTTTTGGAATCGCATATTCTGCTTAGTCATTACGGCTTGTGCCGACGGGGCAATGGCCCACCCAGCCCGAAGTTGTGATAAAAAAGGAAAGTGGCATGTGGGAAAACACACGTGAGTAATGAATCTACGTATCACATAATCTGACTCTAACGGGTCGGGGTCGACCTGGGTCTGACTGGGTCAGACCCGCGTCATGACAACACTGAGCGCACGCACAAAACGGATCTAAGTTGAGAGCCGGATGGTCATGATATATCTACCTGCTCATGTCGCGAGCTCGACTGCAGGAGGCACCGGGTGCTCGTTCTACAATACCGTCTGGGAACTATGTGTCGGAAAAAACCGAAACTGATGGAAGATCCCTCGGAACAGCCGTATGGCTCGCCTCCGTTATGTCTTGCGTGGCCACGAGATCGGTACCCGTGCGTGCCTTGAGCTGGTGAACGTGGAAACAATACCTCCTGGTCCGTCGAGCGTCTCGCGGAGGTAACCTCGCGTGTTCAGGCTGGGATAAAATGTCATGACTCAGGACGGTCGAAAGGGAATAACAAGACGCACATAGACATGAGCGCGCAGAGAGAGTGTCGAACCGTTATGAAGAGGGACGGCGTGCATATGACCGTATATTGAAGCCTGGTGAACTTCATTCAGGTAGTCAATACTTGACAAGTGGACACAGGAAGCGAAAGCGAACGGTACCAAAATGACGCAAGAGATAGCAAACACTCTACATAGCACAATTGTCAGAAAGTCGACGCCCATCGGCGCACTGGCTCACAAGTGAAGTATGCCGCAATTGATAGCATAAATCGCGAGAAGGTTCAACACGTTGTTAGTTCTGTTAGCCAGTGTAAACAGAGTGATAACATTTTTGCAATGTTCTGGCGCGAACGTACCTCCGGACTCGAGTGCGGTTACTCAAGAGGGTATAAACCATTCCAACAGTAATGAGGACGTCGCAGAGGACCTTGAAAGATAATGTAGCAATGAAAAAACCCTGGTATGAACTGCAAATTAGAGACCGCAGCTCACATCAGACGAGGAGCAGATGTACCGGAAGGTTGCCCAGCTCCGACTCGTCCGACTCGTGCGCGTGTTTCAGGCTATATGCAGAAACTGTGAGGAAAAAAAAGGAAATAATATATGCAACTATGGCCGACATTTTTGTACTGTAAACTGACGATGAGGGTAATGCGTTAGCGGCCCACAAATAAAAGGGACAGAAGAGCTAAACATACCGATCCCAATACCTCGCAAAGGTCGGTTGAGAATCAGGTGAAAGTCATGCCACTGTAGAACTCACCGAATTCTGTCGGTGAGATGATGGACTACTCATGTGAGTGAGCGCTAGCTCCAAACAAATTGCGCATACGTACGATCGCTGCCGGCAGGTATAGAGAACGCCAGCTCACTGGACCGAAATAAGTCCCCACAGATTAAAAAACGCCGGTAGACTCACGACAATAGATCCTATACGCGTAAAAGCTACGCCATTTTCAGTACTAGTATGGGTTCGCCCCAAGAACTTCCCATGAAAACGTACTGCTGTACAGAAACTTCAAGAACAGCTGGTTACATATGCATAAGAATTGCGGATAAAAGTCGGTCATAGCAGACTAGCGCACCGGTAGATAGAACTACCCCCTTTAGATATTTGCTTTGTAAGTCTCAGGATGGATTCTGTGTCACGGAAGACGCACGGCTTGACTCCTAGAAACCCCATGAGAACCTCAACCAGAACAGTTGTACTTCTGGGGCGGCATACCATTGTGTGAAATTGGTGAATTCATAATCCCAAAAAATTGTGATCACAAGCTGATAAGTCGCATAAATAAGGAAAACTAGGTTGGCCGTGTCAACGAGCCTAGTCGAAGATGGTGTCACGATCACGCGTCTGATAACGAAGCTTCAAGTTTTGAGAGTGCGTACATCAAAAAAGCGACCTGCAGAGGCTTTAGTATTAAGATCCCGAGCATGGTACACGTATGGGGACCCTTACAAAGGACCTCAGAGGCCACCGATCCCTTGAGGAGTGACTGTTGTAGTAGGAATAGACTTGCGACCAGGTAACACCATAGATACTAGATGGCCGATCGGGGTCAATCAGGTCCTGCGACAGTGTATTACAGACAGTGAACAGACAGTCCAACGTACATAGACGAGAGGACCGTGGCGATGAGCAACGCTCCATGGACGTCATCCACAGGGATTAATGCAGGCATGGTTGGTACTACGGTAGATGGAAAGAAAGGCAATGGAAGGGAAGAAAAGGTGGCCGATGGAAGGGGTCGATTACCCAACTCCCAGCGTCGTTGATAAAAACCTCTGTCATGGGCCAGGTCATGGCGCCTGCACAAATTGGAACAATAATTGGAAGGTGCCAGTGATGACGGATAGCCAAAACGAATGACTCCATCAGCTGTCTCAGGCTCAAGTCCATCAGGAGCGTACCTTGGAGCGTACGGCGCACGGGAGCACTTCAGGGCCTACGATTTTCCGCTGCCAGTGGTTGGTTCCTAGAGACGTCCTGTCATGTTGCATATGGAAATCTTGAGTTCACGCACTTATTCATGCATGACATCGGACCTGGAGTCTGTCCGAGTGACGAGTCTGTCTAGCACAGCCTTTGATCAGAGCTACTGTATGTTGTACATACACAAGATAAACGAGAAAGAAGAGGCAATTTAGGTTGCAATTCGGGACGACCGATCCGAACCGGGACGCATACCCGAGTCCGCGCGGGCCGCACTCGCCGACTGTTCGCCGTTCACTGGCAGCCGTTTCTGAGCCTCGGAAGACTCGGACAACTGTTCCCTTATTTCCGTGAAGTTTGCATACTCTCTCGCTTTTACATTTTCTTTCCGAGTCCATTTTATCTCAAGCGCGAGCAATCTGTTTCAGTCACTATAGGGGAGGAACCTGGTGAGTTGGGACGACAGTTACGCAAAAATGATCCGAATCCAATCGATCTGACGTCGCCTCGGCGCGCACGCACCCTTAACCCCAAACGCCCATCTATTCTGCGTACGAAGGAATCTTCCAAGAAGGAGAGCACAGGCAAATCATCTCCAATTCGTGAGTAGATCACTCTTCACCCGTAACTTTCCCGATATTGACCCTCGATTCCAGCCCGAGTCCGCAGCACCTCGACCCTCTGAAATCAGGTGGGTCAATTGTGGTTCGGCCAAAAACCGTCTATGGACGGCACTCGTCGAATCTAAGGGAAGCCGACCCCAGCCAGTGCGTGTAGAGGTGGCTGGTGTGTACTTAAATCCCAAACTCGTGCAAGCCCTGATAAATCACGTTGTAAGTCATTCGAGCACGCAATGTCCCCCATATCAAGACTACCTTTGGCAGGAATAGGGAGTCCTTCGTCACGATAGCCTGTTGGGCAAAGAAGCAAACTAAGAAGAGGACGAAAAGCGTTCACATTGACGCTTCGCAGGACTTTCTTCTTTTCAATCGCATTTTTTCGGCTGAAGTTCCTATCAGTTTCCTACAGCCGTCTTCACAACGTATTCTGCGTCTTTATGCGAAGCGGTCGAGAAAAAGTGATATCCTTAGCGGAACGCACGAGACGGTGATACCCGCCGAATCCCAGAGTGGTCTAATCATCGTAGAATTCTTGTTCATACGGCTAACTGAAATCTTACACGTAGACATTTCTGTTGTTCTCGGACATGGGAATGGACCTGGACACTCGAGTTGGGTTACCTCTGGCATTCTCGCCAGATGGGAAGCGGATCGTCTCAGAGACTGTATTGATCGAACAATTCGTCCGATGAACGCCACGACGGGAGACACGGAGGCAGGCCCATTTTCTGTTCACACGGATTCCGTCAGGTCGTGGCCAGCGCATCGTCTCAGCTCGGAAGATCGAACAACTCATATGTGGAACGCCACGACGGGAGACACGGGGGCGGCCCCATTTACTGAACACCGATGCAATATTGGATACGTTCACATCTAACGGGTCACAATAACCGCCAGTACTAACACAAAGCTGTCCAGCAGTAGTACAGTGGTGCCTTGATGAACTCTGACCTAATCCGTACACCTGTGCTAGTAAGAAAAATATATATTGCTGTGGCGGTTCTGTCTCTACGACTCAATACAACTCATCCAACTACGTCCGTGGACGAATTTGGAAAGATCTGGGCAGGTTTCGTATTCGCCAGCGACCTAGATATTGCGCAGACTTGCGCTATGTGCTGGTGGAATCCGTATTAAAAGTTCGCGCTCATCACCACAAATCCGTCCGTCGTCGTAGCAGGAGTCGATAGGAAATTTGTCGAGACTAGGCAAACCTTGAAGAAGAACGCGACGCGTCTGAGTCGAGGGTGGAAGAACAACAAGTTTGGTGCCGTATTATGTAGCACGGGTGCAGCGATGAGGCGCCTCATACGCATAATGAAACGCGGGTTCTAACATGAACCATCTACCCATCTACCTCTCTGCGGGAGACCAGTCAACGGACGTCGAGGATAATGTTCCGGGCGGTGCAGCACATGTTACGCCTAGTAAATGCCGATCCTCGACTCAGTAATAACTTACTTCAGATGTCTCCCAACGCACGAAGAGTAGAGACGTGGAATAGAAAAGGGGATCGGACGCGCGAAAGATCGGGAAGACCAGATCCAAATTACAAAACCCTAACCCCGGCTGCCCCTGCTTGGCACCACGCGAAGGCGAAATGTCAGGCAAGGAGGGTCGATGAGTGTTCAAGCGCTTGTACGAAGATAAGAGTGTGAGGACTCATGCGCTGGCACGCCTCCGATGTTGCCGTCACTGGTAAAGGCATGGCATCGTGACGTTGCCAGACATCGCTCATAAACTCGGCATCTCCGCAAAACCTGCACATATGCATGTGTGCGCCAGGATCCATGATAAGCACGTAGATAAAGGAAATTGAGAAACGAGGGCGCGCCAGCGCGCGATTGTCATTGTGAGGACACGAATCGATCCTCGACGTCTCGATGTCCTGAGCGAATACCTCAGCTTTGGTCGGAAACCTGGTAGGAGAAGACGATGCGAGTGTTGGGGAGTGTTTGCAGAAATATGGTCGCCCCGAGAGCATGGGGGCTGGAAGAGGTACAGGAGCTCGAGGTGCTGCGCATGTGAGACCAGCAGGTATGAAGAGAAAAAATGCCACGTACTGGTCATATGATAACATCCTCGACGAGCCCAAGTGCGAACATGTCGCGTAGGCCCTCAAGGTCTCAAGCAAGGCCTCAAACCGCTGGGTTCGACTCTGTCTCGCTACTCGTTGAGATCATATACTTTGACCTCGAAACTTGGTTGCTCGGGAAGAGACAAAATGTTAGCAGTCTAGTGTTGCAGCGCAGCAGGTTAAGGGGGTCGGTTACTGGCACACTGGCACACCAAACGTAGCGTAAACGAATGGGGCACCAGGCGTATACTACGCGTCCTTACAGTAAGTACATCGTAGAGAAACGATCGTGAATGTCAACTCAGCTAAGTAGAGCTACCGTGACTGTATGTGATTGTCCTGATCATAACTAGTGATCGTGTTACGAGTCTACGCTCGCATCTCACATGTCCGACGCCGAGACTCGCACGTGGACGGCACTTCAACATCTCCCCCTGATCAGACGATCCACGACCGCCTTGGGAAGACTCATACACGCCAACACTGGCGAATCATCCGCGTCTAGCCGAGCCCATCAAGAACTCCGTGGAATCCAAACTTCCACGCGCAGGAGGCCGTTTCGAGGCCGTACAACGCCTTCTACAGGCGGTAACTCGAACCCGAGTCCCCTGTCCAGCAACATGAAACCTCGTAAGTGCTCCACTTAAATTAATTTCCCGAGCACGCCGTTGAGACGCAGACTGCACAACCCTCTTGTGTCAGTCCTCCAGCGCGGCCGACGCCGGTAGCCAATGCAGCAACTCAACGTGTGCGACAACATCCGAGAAGGTTTCATCAACATATCCGGGATATGCGTGTATCCCATAGCCACCTTTGCACGGTGCGTCCTTGTTTCTTTTTAAATTAACGGCCCATTCTGACTTAACGGATCTGCGACCGGGCGGGAGTTCCATCAACTCCCGGACTTCGTTCTCGACCAGCGCGGCCCATGGCGCGGCCAATTCACTCTCACCCACTCGCCTTTCCCCACTCTCCATCTCCGCAGAACGCCCACGCATTCTGCATGACTGGCGACGACTTCGCCTACACGAGCGACAACCAGCGACTCCGCGTGACCGAGTCGTCATCCACTGTACGCCGTATCAACCGCACCGACATAACGCGGGCTGAATATACGCGCAAGGGGCACGACTCGAACGCCGAGACACACCCGCCGTCTCGCGCAGTACCCACGCACGCTGCATCCGATCGGCACACCTTTCCGGCAGGTCAGGCAGCAACTTCGGGACACGATCTGCGATGCGCGGAACACTACGACGTCGCTGCGGTGTGTGGAGCGCGGCAACCAGTCGCTCAGGTGTATAGGGGAGAGGAGTTGAGGTGGTGAAGGGGTGGTGATGATCCCGGTCGCCCAGACGGTCGATCAACTCGATCCGACTTAGATTATAGTAAGGACTCAATATATTTATGTCGTTCATCCGAGCAGGAAACCGATGAAGGAACGCGTGCAATCAACACAGGTGACGCCGCTGCCGGGTTAGGCGCAGCTAGTGCTGGACTTCAAATATTCGGGACTTGCGCGCTGAAAGGCGCAGGAGACGCGGGTGCAGGGCGTGGCTCGACACCCCGCAGGAACTGAATAATAAGACGCTCTCGTCGACGTTTACATCCCAGAACGATCTCAGAGAGTGGGTATGTGTATCCCACAGCCGGTAGCCCATGGTATCCGGCTCATACCCAACAAGCGCCGCCTCAAATGGCATTCGCATCCCACTTGCGACGCTCGCCGACGGTGCACTATATAGCACCCAGGTATACAGAGAAAATGTTAAGCTCTTCAATTATTTAGAGTAATACATGGACGTTTGCCTCCTTGTTCGAATCAGAGTTGCTGTCCGTACTGCTGTCTGTATTACTACTCTCCTCCTCCTCTTTTTCGGCCTCATCCTTTTTCTTCTTGCGGCAATTGCGCTGGTGATGCCCTTTCTTGTTACAATACTGGCATGTCAATATATCTTTCTTCTTTCCAGCGCGCGCCGCGTTAAGGGAAGCCGAGGGACCACTCTTCCGACCCTCCTCATTGAGAATGCAAGCTTGAATCTCGCTGTATTTGAGGGCGGAAACGGGACCTGTTGCGAGTAGAGTCGAAGCCAGTACCTCGTATGATTCGGGTAGGGCATGAAGGAGAATAAGACAGAATTGCTCGTCGGAAACGCCCATATTTGCGTTTGAGAGCTGAACGCGAGCTTCATTCAGCTTCGCTAATTGTGGGGCAAGAGGAGAATCCTCATCGAGTTTGACCTGCGTGAGCTCGATCCAAAGATTATAGGTGGCAATGCTGCCAACGCCGCCGTAAGTGTCTCGAAGTCGGTCGAACTTCTTCTTGAAGGAAGGAAAGTCCGCGTCCGACGCAACAGTCGAATACACGTCTGCCTCACAGTAGAGGCGCAGATACGCTAAGGACCTTTTCTGAATTAAGTAATAAGTCCCAGTCATCCGCGTTCACTCCACTGGGGCAAGCGTCGTGTGAGAGAATGCAGTCGACGTTGTTGAAGCTCAGAAGAGCGCTCATTACACCGCTCCAGGTATTCCAGTTCTGACCTGAGAGGTGCTCGAGACGAGTGCCGATAAATGTACTTGCGGCTGCAGTCTTGATACGCGTGGCAGACACGCCACTTGGTTTCTTGGATGAGCCACCTCCACCGGACGCACCGGGGCCAGAGCCACTGGAACCAGCGGGAGGCGCAGGGGGCACAGGACGCCGCGAAGAGGGAGTGCCAGATGATGCCATTGATATTTATTCAAGGGCCCAGTGAAAGGACAAGGGGAATGTGGTGATCTATTGCAATCTTTGACATTTGCATAAGGCTGATCGTATTTAGGTACAGTACATGCAATCGGTTAAATGAAGTTGTTCCTGGAACTACACATTTCTGGAGTAGTCTACCCCTGTCCCGTGCCATGAGCGCAAATATTTTACTTGTCTACATATCCAGGTTGCTCTCGTTGGAACGCATGGTTTTGTCGGTCTATAAAACCCTTCATCGAGGCCAAAAACTTCTCTGCCCCCACACATAACTCGCGTGGCTATAGCTCCCATCTGCGCCTCGACCCCATATAGTACATCCATGGCCGGAGCATCACCCAACATCACCAGAGTGTGAGTTCGGCTATGTTAGCTCGTGGTTCCTTTAATAAGGCTTCTTGCAGAGCTGCCCCTCTTGTGCGTTCTGCATCGTCATATTGTCCATGCAACTGATATTCCTAACGATACGTGTAGTTCTTCAGCCTTCTAGCCAACTGGGGGCTATATGGCATTCTCTGCGTCCAGACTTGTATGATACCCGTCCCTCGAAAGCTCAGCCCACCCACTCACCCACGTGCAGATGTATATAGCTACAATTTCCAAAACGACAAACTATTGACAAAATATCTGGGTGCGTCTTCAACCGTGCTCTGAAACTCCCAGAATGCATACCTTACTCAGTCTATTTCGTCTTCGCGCTGGAGACCGCCCAAACAGCGCTGACTGGGGCCGATGGGTACTTTTGGTTTGTCGGCGGATTCGGCGACTTCTCGCGCCTCAAAAATTCGCATTTCGCCCCCATCGACCTTCCCATCATGACCACATTCATTGCGCTCGTGGTTCAGATGTACTTCTGCTATCGTATCTGGACGCTGACCAGGAATGTGTGGCTTTGCTCGATTGTCACTGTTGTATGTGTACCTGAACCTCCCCCCGTTTGTCAGACGCTTGACAATTCTTAATATAGACATCGATAGGTGCTGCAATCGGGGCAGCATGGGGGGGGATCGTAGTAAGTACTATTCAGATACACCGAGACAGCTTATTTTATGAGGACATCAGTCAATCATAGATGCAAAGTATGCGGTTTCCAAGCCAGCTATATACGTATGCACACTCTGTCGCTATAGGTGACCGCACCATCTCACACACCGCCGCGCTAGTTATGGTCGACATCGAGTACCGTGGCGGACATTCTGATTGCAACGGCAATGACGCTGCTGGCACGGGACCACCCCATTATATTTCTTGCCCTTTCGACTGACTTCTTTTCCAGCTGAGACGAACACGCGCCATCGAAGGTCTCTATTCTCGTTTTGTTTTGGTTCGCGTGGTGCGGGTTACTATTGAAACAAACATGCTCACTGGTAGCTATCCCTCGGAAAACCCCTAAATGGACGTGGATCTGACTTCCTGCTGAGCTAGCGTGGCTATCGCGTCCGTCGTGCTTTATGCCGCCTTTCCCGTAAGTGAAACCGAGAGCTCCACGACACATCTTCTGACCCAATCCCGTATCCACAGAATCAGATATACTACACATTCACGTGTGTTGTTTTCCCGTCCCCCGGCTTTACCCATGCTAATGTGAGCAACAGTGTAGGGATTATTGGGAAACTGTGAGTGACACAATATACATTACTCGCGAACCAAATGCCGACGAACATCTCAGGTACTCCAACTCCCTCTTAGTGAGCCTCAACAACCGCATCTATTTCCGTGACCGCGTATCAGGATCATCCGGAGCTGGTGATCCCTCAGGCCACACAGCGTCCTCTCGGGTTCGTGATGGAATGGCATCGATACATTTCTCTAGAGGAGAAACACAGTTACAAGGACCTATAGAAGTTTTCAAATTAGAAACTACAACTACTTCCAATCCCGGAGACCTGGAAAACGGAAAAGGCGCCGATTCAGCTAGCATTAACTCTGATCCCAGGTTGGTGCTTTTCTTGGCTTCAGTTGCTATCCAATCGAACACTTCAGGACCTAGCCGTGCCCCAGAAGACGTCATTCACCTCAAGACAGGCACGATTATCGCGCACCCCTCTGCTCACGATTGAGTGTAGGAGACGTATCGATATGGATGGGAATTTGTCATGTTCGGTTGTAAAGAGTACTAAAGACATCTTTGATGCAGCTTTGGCATGAGTGTTTACCAAACTGTATCTCTGGCAGGGCCGGGCCACGGGTTAGGCCGGTTAGGCCTTGTATTTAGAGTGACTTTAAATCATCATTTGTTGGGCACACCGCGCTTCACCACCTCCATCACTGCAATCAGGAAGTCATTGTCCGCGGACTCGCGAAACATGCTGTGCATGAAGATCACGAGCGAGAATGGGGGTATGTAGAAGGCACATCTGGCTACTGTCCGCGAGGCAATACCCTATCGCGATGACGTTCCGACCTCAGCAGGTCGGATACGGGGGACGAAGGGACGACACACATATCAAGGTTGTATAGAATTCACCACGTGTCGGATACCTAATGAGGGTTGAATATACGGTGTGAGATCGACCACGAAAGGGAGAGTCCTGCGCACATGCATGCGTGTGCAAGCTGTGGGAAGGTACAGTAGTACGCAACTCACGGGTCAATGGCGTCATCTCTCGTCTCCACTTCTTGATGAGCTCCAGCCGTTCTTGTATGGCCACCGCATAGAGGGCCTCCTCATCTGCCAGCCAAGTATGGAGAGAGCGACCGGGTCCACAAAGGTGTCGCGGTAGTATGACGAGTAGCCATTTAAGGTTGCCGAATATGGCCGGAGGAGAAGAATGCCAGCGACGGTGACGGTCGGACGGGGTGGCATAGTAAAGATGTGCTCGTAGGAGGAGACGATAGAACGGAAAAAAGAGTGAGGTGTTTATTAATGAAAGTGAGTAAGGTGTCGAATACAAGAATTGATGCGACTACTGTAGAAGACTCCACCTCGACTCCACGCCACATTTCTGACGCCTCGATGTAACATTCTCACAACCATCAAGCGAGCGTCACTCTGGGTATCCCGCCCATTATATATAAGTCGTTAGTAATGGGGGGCATCCATGTCCAACCAACGTCAAGTAGTGGAATGACTCCCGCGGATATTAGAAACGAGTACTGCAATCAGTGGTTTAGTTACGTTTCCCAAAGCGAAGAGAGGGTACGCACCTCGGCAAGTCTTGCTTTCCCTCCTGCGTTATAGTTCACATACACCGAGTTCGATTGTCCTCGATGCTCCCATGAAGCTAAATGGTGGGCTTGCCTCTCCCATTCCCTAGTCGCATCTCACGATCTAATCTCGTGCGGGAATCTAGGCTACACATTCATCGATGTGTTCAAGAACGACGTTGAGTGTGCCGAATTTGACACGCTGACCGCATCCCAGGCGACGCATAAGCCGCTGTAGATCGGGCTGTATGCGTGGGACGACTATGGCAAAATTGACTTGTTCTACGACTTGGTGGGCTGCGCTCGAGGCGGCCGTCCTGACGCTGTTCTGGGGTATAGGATTTCGGCGAATCCTCGGGGCCATGAACGTTACGACCGCCCAGCACCTACGATACGCACGTTTCTTCAGGTTAGGTATTTTTTCGATCTCAGGGCCAAACTGTGCGCATGTCAGCTCTGGACATATCGGTCGAACTTCAGAGAAAGCGCACGCTGTCCATGGTGAAGTCGTACCCCCACACTTCACAGCCCGGGGCACGCTCCAACAGCCCAGCCTCGAATGGTGACTCGCCGTTGATGCCTGCACGCGCAACCTACCATCAGCCCCCTCGCCGACCGCCAAAGATGAGGTGAGGTTAGACGCACCGAACGAGTAGATGTCACATTTTTCTTCCTTCGCGATGCGCTCCATATTTCATACTCGACTCCCTTGCCGCCGAGCACGCCGACTCGCTCGACGTGGTGCGGGCACCGGATGGACGGGGTGAAGAAGTCCCCTGCACGGAAATGTTATATCAACACTAGAACAGTGGGTGATTAGGCGGCCCAGTACATCGCCCACGGAGCACTCCCCCAACCGTGCTTGAAAGGGAGGGGAAGGTCCAAATAAGAATGGCCCAAAACGAAAACGAGTGCTGTCCTGTACTCACGGCTCAATCTCCTCCTTACTCGGGCCATGCCTCTTGATGAGCCCTTCGCGTGCTTTCAGCGTTGCAGCGTATCTCGTCTCCTCCTCATGCAGACGAGCAGACGAGGCTACACGTTGAGCTGTACGGGTCTCGGTAGTACAGCGGCCCAATTCCGAACGAAGGTGCCTAGAAGAAGATGCTGAGAGTGACGAGACCAATCACTGTGAGGAGTAGGGCGCGCGGGGGGCGTGGTGCCATGGATGCCAGTAGAACGACGGTCGGGTGGCGATACGCGCGTTGTTATGGTGGGCAAGTGAGGGCGAGAAGCGTTTGCGATAGGATTGGAACGGAGGGATGTTGTACCCCTCGTCCGTAGGAAACGGATGGTCAGGATGATCGCCAAACTTATGAGTGACGCGATACAGACCGACGCTGACCGATGAAGCAGACCCTAACCCCATAATGTATCTACCTGCTCATACTATCACGATCTCGACTACGGGAGGTACCGGGTACTATTTCTGTCGAAAGCTATAATAAAACTGCCTAAGAACTATGTGTCTGAGGGAACCTGTGGAACAGTGGAGGACCCTTCGGGACAGCTGTAAGGAGGATGCTGAGAGGTCCGAGGTAAGTTCGAAGGCCCACCCCTAACTTGAAGGAGAAGGAGAGGAGAAATATGACCTCTGAGTGCCCGCGAATGGGCCTGACTTCCAGGGCAATTACACTGAATAAGAGGGGGAAGGATGGCGACCGAGTACTGTGTATTCAACAAAAGCGAGTACTACCTACGACAGGGCCAGGAGGTAGGAAAGAAAGTCAGGAAAAGTGGCATAGGTATCAGGTAGTAAGAGCCAAGACCGAGACAACAGAGAGGCGAGGTGATCGAGGGTGACAGTGCGCATACAAGTTCCGAGCCCAACGCTCGGGCTGGCCTTACATCGTGTTGCTTGCCTCCGTTATATCTTGCGTAGCCACGGGATCGGTACCCGTACGTGCTTTGAGCTGGTGAACGTGGAAACAACACCTCCTGGTCCATCGAGCGTCTCGCGGAGGTTATTTCGTGAGTTCAGGCTGGGATAGAATGTCAGTAGTCAGAAATGTCGCAAATGAATAACAAGACACACATAGACATGAACGCGCAAAAAGTGAGTCGAACCATGATGAAGAGGGGCAGCGTGTATTTGAGTGTATATGGAGGCTTTGCGAACTTCGTTCAGGTAGTCAATATTCGACAATGGAACACAGGAGGTAAAATCGAACGGTACCAAAATGACGCAAGAGACAGCAAACACTCTGAAAAATAGCACAATTGTCAGGAAAGTCAACAATCATCGGCACACTGGCTCACAAGTGAAGTATGCCACAATTGATAGCATAAATCGCGAGGAGATTCAACATGCTGTTTGTTCTGGCGAGAGAGTCGGACTCAGCCGTTGTACATAGAGTGATGGCACTTTTGCAATGTTCTGGCGTGAGCGTACCTCCGGACTCGAGTGCGGTTCCTCAAGAGGGTATAAACCATGCCAACAGTAATGAGGACGTCGCAGACAACCTTGAAAGATAACATAGCAAGGAAAACCCCCTGGTATGAACGACAATTAGAGACTGCACCACATCACCAGAAAAAAGGAGCGGATGTGCCTCAAAGGGGTTCCGAGTCGGATCGTATGTGGGCTTCAGGCTATATGCGGAACCTGTGAGGAAAGGAAAAGAAAAGAATATATGCAACTATGGCTGACGCTTCTGTACTGTACACTGACAACAAGGGTAATGCCTCAGCGGCCTACAAATAGAGGAACAGAAGGGAGAAACGTACCGATCCCAATACCTCACAAAAGTCGGTTGAGAATCAGGTGAAAGTCTTGAGGCATGCGACTGCGGAGGAACTCACCGAATTCTGTCAGGGAGATGACGGACTGCTCATGTGAGTGAGCGCCAGCTCCAAACAAATTGCGTGTACATACGATCGCTGCTGGCAGGTATGGAGAACGCCAGCCCACTGGACTAAAATAAGTCTCACAAATTGAAAACGCCAGGAAACTCACGACAATAGATCCTATACGCGTAGAAGCTACGCCCTTTTCAGTAGGGATCTGCTCCATGAACTCCCCATGAAAACGTACTGCTGTACAGAAACGTCAAGAACAACTGGCCCGGGTTACATGTGCGTGAGAATTGCGGACAAAATTCGGTCATAACAGACTAGCGCACCGGTGGATAAACCTATCGCCTTTAGAAAATATGTTCGCTCTTGTAAGTCTCAGGACGGCTCTGTCTGACAACAGACGCACGGCTTGACTCCTAGAACCCCCGTTATCTCAACCAGAACAATACTTTTGGGGTGGCATACCATGGTGTGAATTCGGAGAATTCATAGTCCCCAAAATTTGTGATGACAAGACGATAAGTTGGATAAATAATGAAAACCAGGTTGGCCGTGTCAACGAGCCTACTCGAAGATTGTCACTATCATGCATTCGATAACGAAGCTTCGGAAAATGCGTACATCAAGACAGCGACCTGTAGAGGCTTCATTAAGACCCGAGCATGGTACACACGTGGGAATACTCACAAAAAACTTTAGAGGCCACCGGTCCCTTGAGCAGTGACTGTTGTAGTAGGAATAGACTTGCGACCATGTAATACCATAGATACTAGATGACCGATCGGGGTCGATCGGGTCCTGCGACAGTGTATTACAGACATAAAACGCACATAGACGAGAGGACCGTAGCGATGAGCAACGCCCCATGGACGTCATCCACAGGGATCAATGCGGGCATGGTACTACGGTATATGGAAAAGAATAGCAACGGAAAGGGGGGAAAGGCGGCCAATGGAAGCGTTCGGTCACCCAACTCGCAGCACGGTTGATAAAGGCCTGTCATAGGAAGGGTCGTGGCGCCTGCACAGATTGGAAGGCGATGACGGATAGTCAAAAAGAATGACCCCATCAGCTAGTGGCATCAGGAGCGTACAACGCGTGAGAGCACCTCACAGGATATGATCCTTCCGAGTTGGCAGGTGATTTTCCGAGGGTCATGTTGACCATGTGGAAATCTTGAGTTTATGCTTAACAGTGGACCCGGGGTCTGTCCCCAGTCTGTCCGGCAGAACCAGCACAGCCGTTGATCAGAACCACCTACACGAAATAAACCATGACGAGAAAGAAAAGACAAACTTTTGGACTCAGACGAACCTCAGCAAGGCCCCGTGAAGTTCACAAGGCCCCCAACACTGTGAATACTTTCCACGAGACATAGTGGTCGTTTCTTTGGTCGTTTCAGACTGCGCCACTGTAAAGGCATGATGGTATTCTGTTCCCACGACCCCGATTCGGCCTTTTCGTCTCCTCTCGCCTTCCTCTCGCCTGTCAACCCAACCCTTCCATCTGTCCTTTTTTTTAGAGTCCATATATGTTAGGCCATGACAGAAAAGTCGTAGTGTGAACAGGCTACGCTAGGAAGTATTTGTCACGCAAAGGTATCCTTCCATCCGTTCGTTTTCCTGCTTTAAGTCTCCCCTCGCAAGTTGCGATCCTGCCACACAGTGCTTCATCTCGGGCTTCGGCGGCACTCTACCTCGTTTGACTCGCGATTACAGTGGCGGTGGGTAGCCACCGACCAGATCTAGGCACCAGAAAGTGACTGGTCCGTTCCGTATGCGCGCGGCCGGTGTCCGTGAGACCTGTCCGTGGTGTGGACTCTGGCGGCTCAGGCAAACTGTGCATCGGGTGTTTCCATTTATATCTCCCATGCGTCTCCGCTCTTTGAATTGGAGAATAATACACAAGGGCCCCGCTTCTGCGATCTCGGACATAGCGAGCTGCACTGGAAGCCCGGCGGCGGCGGCGAAGGCGCGGGACATCCGGCCTGTGTGGGCGGACAGCGACGGGGAGCACGTCGAGATCGAAATCAAATCCACTAGTGTCTCTTTGTAGAGCGAGCGGTTGGTACGTTTACTCCCGGCGTGCGTAGAAGAAGGAAAAGGAATAATTGTTTACCCTGGCCACATGTATATACGACCCTTGTACAGGCGGCGGGAATATTTGGATAAGCGCACGATGCTCACGATTACGTTGCGTTCACCCACTCCGACGATGACCACCATCGATGGCTCAGCGCTCAGCCTCCGCGTTCGAGCGTCTCTTCGCATTTCTGACCTATGCTCTTATACGCAGAGTCCGCTGTCTATATAATACCTGGGTCCCATGTCATCGCTCGTTATGCCAAGTCTTCCCACCAGAATGACCCCGGTCGCACGGTCCTCCTAGCCCTCTTCGCCATTCGTACCCTCCTTCAATGCCGTACCCGCGCAGACAACGGTGAAAAGCACCTTGTTCAGTTTTCTGAAAGGTTGGTCCGCTGAGTTGTGACCCACACCATCACACTGACCCACGTCCAACGTGACAGGAGGTCGATGAGCTCGTAGATGAATGGACACCAGAGCCCCACTCACTCCAAAAGAGCAATCCGATCTCGCGTCCGTATCCGTGGTCTCTGGTGCAAATGGACCGGCCGAAACTCGCCAACAGGTTCTTAATCTTGTCAGCTACAAGTTCACGGGCCTCGCTATCAATGTGCGCGATAGAGACCCTCCGCAAATATGGTGTCGGTAGCTGTGGCCCTTCTGGATGATATGGTACTATTGGTGCGTTTCGGTTGTCATTGCGCCTTTTGCTGTGCATCTGTAATTGGGCAAATAGGTTTTTTTGGGTTTCACAACCCAAAAAACCGGAAAAAACGCCGAAAACAAGGCACACTTCAATACTTGGTGACCCAAGTCCATTTTTACGGAAACCTGGAATTGCGACAAGTGTGGGAAAGTAATAAGCGATTGATGTGAATGGTAAAACCTAGTACTTTTTTAGAATAGTAAGGGACTGTCAATTGAAATATAATAAATAGTAAATAAATTTAGACAGCCTTGGAGACGGCAACTAATACAAAACACTAGTGGGTCCAAGTCTCTGATTATTGAGTTTCCAGAGACCGGGAAAACGGCAAAATACGCGAATAACCAATGATACACGGGAAACTAATATTCCCAATTGCTGATGTCACTGACGAACGATTTCGGTTTGCAGATGTCCACATGGACCTTGAGCGCGACATAGCAGACTTCATCGGTACAGAGGCCTCGATTCTCTACCCTCAGGGTTCCTCAACAATGCCCTGCGTGATCTCTGCGTTTGCAAAGCGCGACGACATCAGTGTTACCGACCAGGGTGTCGATTTTTCTATAGAAGGGCTTGCAAATTTCGCGTTCTACGGTTCGCTGGTTCGACCACAATGTCCTCAAAAGCCTCGAAGATGTGCTCCTGAGCGTCGAAAAAGAACGTCGCAAACGTCGCGGGCCTCTTACAAGACGATTCATTATCACCGAGGGTATCTTCGAGAAGGATGGCGCCATGGTTGATCTACCAAAAACACGTAACTTGAAGTTTTGCGTGCTCTGAGACAGTGCGGTCGCATTCTAACCTCAGGAATAGATCGAGCTGAAACACAAGTAGTATCGTCTCATCCTCGACGAGAGCATCTCCTTTGACACAGTGGGACGAACCGGACGCGGTCTTACCGAACTCTATAACGTCCCCGTATGTGTCTCCTTTGTTTCTCTTTGTTTGTTGGCTCAACTCGACCGCACAGGCCACGCAACTCGACATGATCGTCGGATCGGTCGCCAACGGCCTCGGCTCATCGGAGGAGTTTCTGCGCGGGCTCGCGTATCGTCGTGGATCACCAGTGCATCAACGGCACGTCCTTCGTCTTCTCCGCAGCTGTCCCGGCTGAGTACGCTGCAGGAGAACATTAGGAGAACGTGCGCACGATGCGGGCCGTTCTTGACCGGGTCGAAGCTGCTGCATCTGTGTCTGCGAAGCTGTCGAACCCCGCGCCGCGCGAGGCGCCGTCGTTCGGTTTCGTTTGTGAGGAACACCTGTTGCAGGATATCGTGGACGACGCGGGCACGCAGGCTGCGCGGGCAGGAGCTGTTTGAGGCGCAGCCGAACATGCGACTCGCGCTGACGGCGGGGCTGTCGCGCAAGGAGTCGAGCGGGCTGCCGGTGTCATTAATGCTGCGGTCGCGAAAGTGCTCGCGAAGCGCAGATGAGTGCGTCTGCTGCCCGCGTCTCCTATCATATTTTGCCTTATTTTCTCCCGCCGTTTACATATTAAATCAGGTAGAGGTAGAATGCTACAGTATCTCTATCACATCACAGTAATGCACGCGCCACTTACCCCGTTCCGAATTCTTTGACTCGCTCATGTGGAGTGGGGAGGAGAGCGCGTTAAAAGAGTGATTTCGTTTGCTAGCTGAGCACTGAACTGCGCAGAAATACCTCTCTTCGCCAAGCATGGTCGTCAAAAAAAAGTGAAGTTTTGGCAAAGTTGGAAGTATAGCGGTACAACTAAGCGGCAGAAACATGTAAGCACGCGCACGAAATGGGTCAACGTTAGGAGCTTGACGGTTTTTATATATCTATCTGTTCATACCGTTGGCGCGAGCTCGTCTACAGGATGTACTGCGTACTTTTCTCTATGACACCGTCTGAGAACTACGTGTCGGAAGAAACCGAAACTGATGAAGGACCCTTGGGGACGGCCGTATGGCTCGCCCCCGTTATGTCTTGCGTGGCCACGAGATCGGTACCCGTGTGTGCCTTGAGCTGGTGAACGTGGAAACAACACCTCCTGGTCCATCGAGCGTCTCGCGGAGGTAACCTCGCGTGTTCAGGCTGGGATAGAATGTCAGGTGTCAGGGCGATCGAAAGGGAATAACAAGACCCACATGGACATGAACGCGCAGAGTGAGAGTCGAACCATTATGAAGAGGGATGGCGTGCATATGAGCGTAAATTGGAACCTGGTGAACTTCGTTCAGGTAGTCAATATTTGACAAGTGGACACAGGAAGTAAAAGCGAACGGTACCAAAATGACGCAAGAGATAGCAAACACTCTGCATAGCACAATTGTCAGAAAGTCGACGCCCATCGGCGCACTGGCTCACAAGTGAAGTATGCCGCAATTGACAGCATAAATTGCGAGAATGTTCAACATATTATTAGTTCTAGTGAGTCACGTTAGCCGGTGTAAACGGAGTGATAACATTTTATTTTCTGGTGCGAACGTACCTCCGGACTCGAGTGCGGTTACTCAAGAGGGTATAAACCATTCCAACAGTAATGAGGACGTCGCAGAGGACCTTGAAAGATAATGTAGCAAGATAAACACCCTGGTACGAACGGCATATTAGAGACCGCAGCTCACATCATCAGACGAGGAGCGGACGTACCGGAAAGCCGCCTAGCTCCGACTCGTGCGTGTGTTTCAGGCTATATGCAGAACCTGTGAGAAAAAGGAAAAAGAAGAGAATATACTATGGCCGACATTTTTGTACTATAAACTGACGACGAGGGTAATGCCTTAGCGGCCCACAAATAAAGGAACAGAAGGAAGGAACATACCGATTCCAATACCTCGCGAAAGTCGGTTGAGAATCAGGTGAAAGTCTTGAGGCACGCTACTGTGGATGAACTCACCGAATTCCGTCAGTGAGATGACGGACTACTCATGTGAGTGAGCGCTAGCTCCAAACAAATTGTGTATACGCACGATCGCTGCCGGCAGGTATGGAGAGCGCCAGCTCACTGGACCGAAATAAGTCCTACATAGATTAAAAACGGCAGTAAACTCACGACAATAGATCCTATACGCATAGAAGCTACGCCCTTTTCAGTACTAGTATGGGTTCGCTCCACGAACTTCCCATGGAAACGTACTGCTGTACAGAAACTTCAAGAACAACTGGTTATATATACATAAGAATTGGACGAAAGTCGGTCATAACAGACTAGCGCACCGGTAGATACAACTACCCCCTTTATATATTTGCTCTTGTAAGTCTCAGGACGGGTTCTGTGTCACGGAAGACGCACGGCTTGACTCCTAGAAGCCTCATGAGAACCTCAACCAGAACAGTAGTACTTCTGGGGCGGCATACCATGGTGTGAATGTGGTGAATTCATAATCCCCAAAATCTGTGATAATGAGCTGATAAGTCGAATAAATAAGGAAAACTAGGTTGGCCGAGTCAACGAGCCTAGCCAAAGATGACGTCACGATCACGCATTCGATAACGAAGCTTTTGAAAATGCGTACATCAAGAAAGCGACCTGCAGAGGCTTCATTAAGACCCCGAGCATAGTACACGCATGGGGATCCTCACAAAGGACCTCAGAGGCCACCGATCCCTTGAGGAGTGACTGTTGTAGTAGGAATAGACTTGCGACCAGGTAACACCATAGATACTACATGTCCGATCGGGGTCGATCAGGTCTTGCGACATTGTATTACAGACAGTGAACGGACAGTGCAACGCACATAGACGAGAGGACGGTGGCGATGAGCAACGCCCCATGAATTTTGTCAACAGGGATTAATGCAGGCATGGTTGGTGCTACGGTAGATGGAAAGAAAGGCAATGGAAGGGGAGAAAAGGCTGCCGATGGAAGGTCGATTCCGTTGATAAAGAGGACAGGTCATGGCACCTGCACAAATTGGAACAAGAATTAGAAGGTGATGACAGACGGAATCACTCCATCAGCTGGTTTCAAGTTCATCATGATTCATGAGCGTACCTTGGAGCGTACGGCGCGTGGGAGCACTTCACGGCCATACAATTTTCCGGTCATGTCGCGTGTGGAAATCACGCACTTTTCATGCATGACATGTTGGATGGGTCAACCGCCGGTAGCGCGGACCGCGATCAGCAATACGGTAATTTCGTTTTTGGACAGACAGTTGCCCGATGTACGCCCCGAGGGGCTTAATGAACTGTACAGTACCATTCTTCTTTGTACTTTTAAGACCGTGGTTTAGTGTATATGCACCTCAGTCTTTTCTTCTGTGACTGAGGTGGGTAGCTTTTTATTCCGACTGAGTACTGTACGCTAACGAGCTCATAGCACGCGTATCGTCGCGTCCCCTAGGTAGATTACTTCCGAATCTAAGTCTTTTCTTCTGTGACTGAGCACGCGTATCGTCGCGTCCCCTAGCTTCTTAAACGCCGTTTAACGCCGCACGATCAAGATGTCACAACATGACATCGGACCTGGAGTTTGTCCCGAGTGACGAGTCTGTCCAGCACAGCCTTTGATCAGAGCTGCTGTACGTACACGAGATAAACCTTGACAAGAAAGAAGAGACAATTTAGCCTGAGGTTGCAATTCGGCACCCTCAACCCCTCTCAACCCGACCGATCCGAACCGGGACGCATACCCGAGTCCGCGCGGGCCGCGCTACTACGTGCATGCTCGCGGCCGTTCTGAAGACTCGGACAACTGTTCCCTTATTTCCGTGAAGTCTGTATACTCTCTCGCTTTTTCTTTCCGAGTCCATTTTGTCTCAAGCGCGAGCAATCTGTTTCAGTCACTGTAGGGGAGGAACCTGGTGAGTTGGGACGACAGTTACGCAAAGATGATCCGAATCCAATTAATCTGACCGCCGGCGGAGTGGCAAGATTGTCAACTTGGCACACAGTACATGCTGTTCCCAATCTGGTCGCCTCGGCGCGCACGCACCCTTAACCCCAAACGTCCATCTATTCTGCGTACGAAGGACTCTTCCAGCACAGGCAAATCATCTCCAATTCGTGAGTAGATCACTCTTCACCCATAACTTTCCCGATGTTGACCTTCGATTCCAGCCCGACTCCACAGCACCTCGACCCTCTGAAATCAGGGGGGGTCAATTGTGGTTCGGTCAAAAACCTTCTATGGACGGCACTCAACTCGTCGAATCTAAGGGAAGCCTATCCCAGCCAGTGCGTGTAGAGGTGGCTGGTGTGTACTTAAATCCCAAACTCGTGCAAGCCCTGATAAATCACGTTGTAGGTCATCCGAGCGCGCAATGTTCTCCATATCAAGACTACCTTCGGCGGGAATAGGAAGTCCTTCGTCACGATAGCCTGTGGGGCGACAACGAAGGAGACAAAGAAGCAAACTAAGAAGAGGACGAAAGGCGTTCATATTGACGCTTTGTAGGACTTTCTTCTTTTCAATCGCATTTATTCGGCTGAAGTTCCTATCAGTTTCCTACAGCCGTCTTCACAACGTATTCTGCGTCTTTATGCGAAGCGGTCGAGAAAAAGTGATATCCTTAGCGGAACACACGAGACGGTGATACCCACCGAATCCCAGAGTGGTCTAATCATCGTAGAATTCTTGTTCATACGGCTAACTGAAATTCTTACACGTAGACATTTCTGTTGTTCTCAGTCATGGGAATGAACAGGCTGGACACTCGAGTTGGCTCACATCTGGCATTCTCGCCAGATGGCAAGCGGATCGTCTCAGAGACTGTATTGATCGAACAATTCGTCCGATGAACGCCACGACGGGAGACACGGAGGCAGGCCCATTTTCTGTTCACACGGATTCCGTCGGGTCGTGGCCAGCGCATCGTCTTAGCTCGGAAGATCGAACAACTCATATGTGGAACGCTGCAGCCGCGGGGGCAGCCCCATTTACTGAACACCGATGCAATATTGGATACGTTCACATCTAACGGGTCACAACAACCGCCAGTACTAACACAACACTGTCCAGCAGACGCAGCCAGTGCTGGACAGTCGCCGACTAAAGTCGAGAGTCAGTGTCATACACATGTCGACTAGTCGGTGACTAGTCGGCGACTGTGGAACGACCATGACTTTTCTCATCACGTGACAGTAGCACATTCCGGAATCTGTATTGCGTAATATCGTATGATTACTCTCATTCCATACCACAATGAGTCATACTGGTGGCCGGTCATCTAATCGTTCTTGGGCTCGTGATTTCTTTAAGGACCACCCAAAACTTGCCCAAAAAGCACTTGAAGCATACTTGGGCACAGGGGCAACCCACGACAAACCAAAACTTGAAGTGCACTGCAAGCTCTGTTTGGCCAAGCATACCAATGAGATCCTTAGACAAGACGCAAGAGCTGTTGAAGCGGGTACTCGGCAGTTTGCTCAATCCTATGATATGATCGAACTGGAGCATGCGTAACTCTATCATATCAAATTTTCTTAGTTCAATTCCTTTCCATTAGTTTTTTCAGTTGGGCAGAATGAGGCTGGCCGTGGGTGGGTAGCAGCACATACAGAGGGGCTGGTCAATCATCTTCGACAGTGCAAGCTTCAGCCCACGGTAGTGTCTGAGAAAGCTGCTGAGGCACATCAAGATCGCATGTCGGGACCCCCTGCGGCTGGCAAAAGGACTCGTTGCGATATGGAGGAAGAATCTGACGATCCTGGGGCATCGTCATCATTCCAACGTCAAATACCTGCGTTCCATGTTCAAACACCTTCTGACACCTTCCAGTCCCCGTATACTCTCTCAGTAGTACCAAGGGGATCTTGTTCTGATTTTGAACGAGAGCCCTCTGTTGCCTCCTCTATCTCCACCTCATCGTCTGGCCGTGGTCACTCTAGAATCGATGTGACGAGTTGATTAGGTAATGCGTCACTCGGAAGTGCGTGCGTGAGAAGAAGTTGAGAATTATCAAGTTGAATTTGGGTTTTTGCAAGGAGCGAGAGATAATGTGCAGACAGTTTTAGAGGACACAAATCAGATACATTCTTTGAGTCCAAACACTGTACATTATATACTAAAACCAGTAGCATAGTCTGTACAGTAAACATCGGCAAGAATCATGAGGCATCAGACAATATACGAACGCGTCGTCAAGACGCAAAGTCACAGGGTATGAGTCAAGGCGTACAACCGTAACGACAGGTCATAGGTATGAGACAAGAAAGGAATCGAGGCGGGAAACGTGGTGAATGGGGAGAAATCGAGGTGGTGAGGACGGTGCAGTGTGGTGCTCGGGCCTCGTGATCTCAGGCTCGGCAAGCTTGCGCTTGATCTGGGGCGCGTCCTATGGTCACTAGAGAAATGTACAGAGGTGAGAAGGGAAAGGGGATGGTATAGTAATGGGGTGCAAAGCCCTGGGATGTCCAAAGATTATCCCGGTCTGTTCATCCTACCAGAGTCGCGCGGTGCGCCGCTGGTCATCGGAGTGCCAGCCCGAGACGGTCTGGACGGGATCCCAGCGCACTTCAGCACTCCCCCGCAAGCCGAGCGTAGTCCGAGAGATGTGGTGTGCCCCTTCACCTTCCAAGCGGGGAGCGCTTTGGTTAGTAGGTCAGCCATCATGTCATCTGTGGGACAGTATACGAGGTCGAAGGCTCCAGCCTCCACTGAGTGCCTAATGAAATGAAAACGAATGTCGATGTGCTTCATTCTCGCGTGAAAGTTGTCGGTAGTGGCGAGCGTGAGTGCCGCCTGGTTGTCGCAGTAAAGTGTTGTGGGTGTGTCAAGGGAGTCGAAGAGTTCGCCGATAAGGCGTCGCAGCCAGATGCCCTCTTTTGCGGCATGTGTGGCCGCGATGTACTCTGCCTCGGCCGTGGACAACGCGATGAGCTCCTGTTTGTGGGAGCTCCACGAAATCGCGCCTCCATCGATGAGGTATGCGAAGCCTGATATGGCTCGCCGATGGTCTTGTGAGGATCTGTCTGCGTCAGTGTAACCTATGAGCGCATGGCGGTCTCCCCCATACGTCAACACGTGAGCACGTGTCCCAGAGAGGTAGCGGAAAACCCGCTTAACGGCCTCCCAGTGAGCCTCCCCCGGATTCTCCAATAATTGCGAAAGTGTTGAGACCGCGAATGAGATGTCCAGGTGCGTGGCCACGGAAGCATACATGAGGCTGCCGATAGCCTCATGGTAGGGAACTTTCGCCATGCGCGCCACGTCGTTCTTGTCCGTGGGTGCGTCTTTGGCTGAGTAGGAGATGCTGGGGATCATGGGGGTGTGGAAAGGTTTGGCGTCGCTCAACTTGAAGCGTTGGGTAATGGTGTTGATGAAGGACTCCTGCGACAATGCGATGGTACGCGCGTCGCGGTCCCTGGTGATCTTGATGCCCAGGAGCCAGTGGATCGGCCCCAGGTCTGTGATGGAGTGGCAAGTGTCGATCTTGCGCTTGTAGTCTTGCATGGCAGTGCCTGAGCTGCTGGTGATGGCGCAGTCATCCACATGGACGGCGATGATGATGGGATGCTCCCCGGCGCGAGTATGAAAGACGCCGGGGTCGACTTCACTGACGCGGAACCCGAGGTTAGCGAGGGTACGCTTGAGGGTATCGTACCATTTCCGCCCGGCTTGCTTCAAGCCGTACAGCGACTTCTTGAGGTGTTTGACCGAGTCTTTGCCGCTGTCGTAGTCGGGCAGGTTCTTCATGTAGATATCCTCCTTCTCGCTGAGCTCTCCATTGAGGTAGGCTCCGTTGAAATCGAACGAGTCGATGTCTCAGTCCTGCTGCACGGCGAGCGCGAGGATGGTGCGAAAGGTGGTGAGCTTGGCAACGGGGGAATAAGTTTCGAAATAATCCGCCCTGTATACCTGTGTGAAGCCCCGCGCAACCAAGCGCGCCTTGTACTTCTCGATGGTGCCGTCGGCCTTGCGCTTGATGCGGAAGACCCACTTGCTTCTGACGATGTTGCGTCCAGATGGGCATGGCACAGTCTCCCAAGTGCCTGCATCCTCGAGGGTCTTCATCTCGCGATCCATCGCTTGCTGCCACAGAGGCCAGTCCAAGCGAGATCACGCCTCGTTGACCGTATGCGGGTCACCTTGCATGTCACTGATAGCCTCGGAGATGAGAGGCGTGATGCCCGTGACGAACTCGCAGCCAGCGCCGAAGTCTGCGAAGTCGTTGGCGAATGCCGTTGATGCTGTGGCCTTCTTCTTCCTTTTGATGTTTGGCCCAGATCTGTCCTCGTCGCCATCTTCTTCTCCATCGGTGGTGCCCTCACCGGCTGCCAACCTTCTCTTATAGTCCAAAGGTCTACTCTTGCGATTTGATGAGCGCGTTCCCTGAGCATAGCTTGGGGATCCGCCCGAGGTGCCGCCCGAGCTGTGCGTTTTGACCGCCTTGCCTTTGCCTGCCGAAGGTGTCGTCTTGAACTGACCCAGTAGCGCTGGGTTCAGTTGTTCTTCAACGTCTTCGTAGTCTTTGTCATTGTCTTTGTCTTCATCTTCTGTTGGCGGCAGGGCTTTGTCTTGGCGTGTTGCAGGAGCAGGAAGTAGAGCCGGTGGAAGCGAGGGTGGAGGAGGAGGTTGAGAATGAGGTGCCGTGGTGGTGGTGGTGACTGGCCCGTAAGTAGGCCCCGGGCCCGTGTAGACAGTAACAGTGGTTGGCGCGAACTTGATGTTCCGCTCGACCGAGATCGAGTTCTTTCCAGCCCAATAGATTCTGTGGGCGTGAGTACTGTCACTGTCGTACCCTACCCAATGTCCTTCGACGGCCCTAGCGTCCAACTTCGAGCCGGTGTCGTTGTGAACCCAGACGCGTTGCCCCCATTCGGGCACTCCAGCTAGGTTGGGCTTAGTCCCATGAAGCCGTTCGTACGGCGTGGTGTTGCCTAGAGCCCGAGTCGAAGTACGGTTCTTGAGCCAAGTAGCGAATAGAGTCGCCTCCCCCCAGAGATGCTTGGGGAGGCCGCTGTGATGAAGCACAGCGCATACACGCTCCAGAAGGCGCCGGTTCAACGACTCGGCCACTCCGTTATGTTGAGGGGTGTCATGTGTAGTCAGCTGACGCTCCGTTCCTTGGTCCTTGAGGAATCGGTTGAAATCGGCACTGAGATACTCTCCCCTGCGATCAGAGCGAAGCCTCTTGATCTTGACGCCGTGTTGTGTCTGAGCCCAAGTGGCGAAGTCCTTGTAAGCTTGGAGAGCTTCGTCCTTGGTGCGCAGGAGTCGAGTGTGGGTGTAGTGGGAGTGATCGTCAGTAAATGTGATGTAGTACCGTCGTGTAACGTTTCATCTCGGGATGTGGACTCTGACTCATCGGTGATGACTTACGAGTGTCAGGAGTACTTAGTCATGGACTGCGCAGCATCAGTCAGCTGTATGAGTGTCACATGTGATTGTATGATATGACTCATTCCTAGTAGTAGTTGTATTAGGGTTTGCTCTACTTACGCTATTGGCTAGATACGATTCAAGAGGAGCTTGAAAGCTGCCTCATACATGTATATAAGGACTCGTACGAAGACCAGGATCCGCATCTTGGTCTTCTTCAATTACCACTTCTTGACTCGTCCTCCATACAAGGGATCTCCCCTTAGTGAGTCCTTCCGTCTGGCATATCCTTCGGATCCCCGTGACAGTCTTCGGCCTTTGGCTACCCACGTGTCTGACCAACTGTGTGGACAGTGAACTACCCCGCAGGCGTGCTCTGCCACCAAGTATTCCTCTACCACAATGAACGCGTCTCCAAGCCCTTCCATCAGATCTACGTGGTAGATCACGAGTCCTGGGACGAACTCCGAGTTGTCCGCTCCCCGCCAGTCACCCTTCCGTTAGGAGAACCACTTCATGGGTACTTAGGACCAGAGGACCGTCTATTCCCTCATCCCGTTGATATACACATTACCCCCGCCAACAGGAACTACTACCTCAAAGGAGGATCAGCACACCAGCTCGCCTAAGTCAGGCCAACGTCCATGGTAGACGTTACATTAAGACCAAGATCCCATCGTGGCTTATCCTCAAGATCCAAACACAACTACAAAGGACCTTTGGGTGCCTTTCAACCCATATCACATCAACAGACAGGGAGAACGAAACGTTCCCATCAAATACCTAAAGAACGCTCATTGGTCGGACGAAGTCCAAGACATCAGATATGCCGCCAACTACAAAAAGCAAAGTTACCCAGTAGAATTCAACTTCGATCGTCACTGCTGGGTCGAACTCAAGTGGGACCACTCCCAAGACAAATACAAAGCCGTCCAACCTGCACACGACGTACTCCAGTGCAACATCCTCGCAAGCGACGTCACGACAAGAGATCAGTGGGGACCCATCGACGGGAAACTGATAGAAGAAGAACACACACGCTCCCCAACACCAAAAACCCCTGCACCATCTCCATCGCTCAAGAGCAACCCAGAGGAAATACGCATCCTCGGAGAAGAAGAAACACACGAGGAAATAACCCTCGAAACATTAGCTGAGCAGATCCCTATCCTATCCATACCACGCATGGCAACTATCACCGAAGCAGAAACGCAACCGCGCACAGCCTTCATGGGGGATATTAACCCTGAGACAGGACATTGAAAGGAACAACCCGGAGGGGGAGGTGAGGACCCTCACGGAGGAGATGGAGGAGGAGATGGAGACCCTCCAACAGGGTGGCCGCTGGGAATACCCGGCACAAACCCAATGCAACGGGCAGAGAAGTTCTTCGGAAAAGAGCCCATGGTATTCACGGGAGACTGCACCAAAGCAGCTGAGTTCTACACCCAGTGGACACTATTTACAAACTTAAACGATGAGAACGCGATCATCCAAACCCCATACCGGAGAGTGATGCTCTTCCTCACTTACTTCCAAGGACCCCTCGTCAATGAATGGATCCTATCCACCTCCAAATGGTTGAAACAAGAAAAGCGGAGGTTAGGCCCCCTCGATGAATGGCTATGGGAAGCAGTAGCGGGGGGATTCAAGAGGCAATTCACCAACACCCTCGAAGAGGAAAAGGCTCGACAAGAACTATGGGCTGGAATAAAAATGGAGAAACAAGACATAGACGCCTACATAGCTAAGTTCGAACGCCTAGTCCGCCAGAGCAACTACCAAACCAACACCCCCCTAGTGCTCGATAAGGTGTGACACGGGTACGGGTAACACCGCGGGTTTTTGGTCACGGGTATGTACGGGTACAGGTACGGGTACGGGTTTTTATACCCGTGGGAAACCCGTACCCGTAGCCACGGGTATACGGGTATGCTTACATAAGCATTACATAAACATTTTGGGTATTTTTTGGGTATTGTTTCGGATTTTTCTGGGTGTTTACATGATTTTTATCAATTATACTCGGATTTTGATGTTATCCAAGGCCATAATGGATTCAGATAAGGAATAAACAGTCAATGTAATGATTATTAACATTTTTCAAACTAACTTTCACCCAAATATATTGATTTTACATTGATTTTATACAAAAACCCGTATACCCTTAGGGGTTTTTCCATACCCCTGGAAACCCGTGGAAACCCGTGGAAACCCGTGTATGTTTTCATACCCCTACCCGTACGGGTACGGTGTTCACGGGTACGGGTACGGGTATGGCAAAAAAAACCCGGGGGTTACCCCTGTCACACCCTAGTGCTCGATTGCTTCACAGCAGGACTGCCTTACGACCTCTACCGGAATTCATATCAGTTCCATAACCCCAGCACTTACGCTCAATGGAAGGCAGCGGCCATAGAACAGCAAAAACGCTGGATCCACATGAATGCCCGCGTCGACAGAAAGAGACCCCAACAAGGGCAAAACCAGGGACAAGGTCGTCCACAAGGGCAGCGTAATACGCCTATGCGCCCATGGCAGGCACCTCAGAAACCAGGGTGGCAACAATATCTCAACCACCCCGATGCCATGGACACCACCCCCGGTAGAGTCCATGCCAGGCTTGCGGACGCCGAAGAAATCCTGGAAACCTACAAAAGGGACCAACAAATAGGAGGGAGACCCGCCAGGAGGCCACAGGGACGAGGAGTCATCGATGCAAGGGATGTAACTTGCTACACCTGTCATAAGAAAGGACACTTCTCACGAGACTGCCCCACATGGCAGCGCCAAGGACCGCAAGTATGTGGTGCCTACATCAAAGAGGTACAAAGTGTACGCGAAGAACCGCTCATCGACCTCGAAGAAGGAAGCGAACGAGGAGCACGCGCCTCCACGTCCACTCCTCAAGATGAAGCAAATAAATGGTTGGAAGGAGTCTCCGGGTTAGACGAGGAGACTAAAGGAATAGTACTGAAGGAGTTGTGGGGAAACAAGGATTTTCAGGACGCCTAAACCCATCGGCCTGGGTGAGGGCATTAAAAAGTGACTCTGTGTTCATAACGTGCTATCATTCTATGCATGTTCCAGTTTCGACTCGCACAAGTCACTTCATAGCCGACAAAAGAGCTCTGGTAGATTCCGGAGCCACCAACAACTTCATCCACCCTGCGTTCGTCAGGAAAATGGGTATCGGATCTATAGAACTAGACCGACACCGAAACATCTGGAACATCGACGGGACACACAACAAATCCGGAAAAATCACACACTACGTAGACCTCGAAGTCCAAACCAAAGGAGAAAAGAAGGTCATGAGATTCCTTATCACTGATGTAGGCGGAGAAGATGTAATCCTCGGATACCTGTGGCTTGCAACCTTCCAACCAACAATCCAATGGGCCAGCACAACTCTTAAAGCAGATGAGTATCCAATCATCATACGAACTATGAACCCCACTCGCCGAAGCATAGATCCAGTAATTGCCAAAGCCGTAGTACGCGCCGCCCTAATCAAAGTCATCGACGAAGAGAAAGAGGAGATCATCCACCAACTCCAACAAGAATGCTCGCTACGAGGAGCAAGAACAGAGGAAGATGATGAGGAAATCCGCCTACGAGCCACCACCGCTACGGACCTAGCAATCGAGGCGCAGCAATACACGAAGAAAACAGAAGTTCCCGAAGAGTACAAACGACACGCCAAGGTATTCAGCGAAGAAGAATCCCACTGACTCCCCTCCTCGAAACCTTGGGACCACGCCATAGACCTCAAACCAAACGCACCTAGTGCCATCGACTGCAAGGTCTACCCAATGAACCAAACAGAAGACAAAGCCCTCAAGGAATTCCTAGACGAACAAATGGCAAAAGGATACATCCGACCGTTGAAATCCCAGTACGCATCCCCCTTCTTCTTTATCAAAAAGAAGGACGGAAAACTACGCCCGGTACAGGACTACCGAAAACTCAACGAATGGACCATACACAACCAATACCCGCTCCCGCTCATCCCAGAACTCATTTCGGATCTGAGTGGTGCCTCCATATTCTCCAAGTTCGATGTTCGATGGGGGTAGGCTAGTACAACAACATACTGATCAAAGACGGCGACCAGCCCAAGGCCGCGTTCAAAACACGCTATGGCCTGTTCGAACTGCTAGTAATGTACTTCGGACTTACCAACTCCCCAGCAATGTTCCAAGCCATCATGAACACCATCATGAAACCTATCATCGACTACTGGGAGCAAAGAGGAACAATCATACGAGTATACATGGACGACATCGCAGTCGCCTCGAACAACATGGAGGACCATATCGCAGCAATACACGACATCCTGGACGTACTAGAAACCAATGACCTCTTCCTAAAACCGGAAAAATGCGTCTTCCACGCCCCGCACATCGATTACCTGGGGGTAATCATTGAAAGGGGGGCGACACGCATGGACCCCGTCAAAATTTCGGGCATCAAAAACTGGCCTACCCCCACCTCCATAAAACAGGTGCGATCATTTTTAGGTTTCTGCAACTTCTACCGCGCTTTCATTCGAAATTTTGCCACATACGCACGACCACTCAACCGTCTAACAAGAAAGGACACCATATGGCAATGGGGAACTGAAGAACAAACAGTGCTGGATAAACTCAAAGCGCTCGTCACAACGGAGCCGGTACTGGCACACCCAAAGCTCGAAAAACAATTTGAACTCGAAGTCGATGCCTCAGGATTCGCCATAGGAGCAGTACTCCTGCAGAAGGGAGAGGACAACAAGAGACACCCCATCGCTTACTACTCCAACACCCTCAACGCAGCGGAACGAAACTATGACATCTATGACCTAGAGCTACTAGCAATCGTGAAAGCTCTCCGCAACTGGCGACAATACCTGGCCGGATCCCCGCACAAGATCAAAGTATTCTCGGACCACATGAACCTTCAATACTGGAGATCCCCCCAGAAGATTAGTAGGCACGTGGCACGGGAAGTACTGGAACTTTCTGAGTATGACATTGAGATTCATCACATCAAAGGAACGGAACTGCGAACGGCCGAGCGGATGCCCTGTCAAGACGTCCTGACTACGACCAGGGGGAAAGAGACAACGAGCAAGTGACAGTCCTCCCCGACGATGTGTTTGTAAGAGCAGCCATGCTAGACACAATTGAGGACCCCCTACGCCTAGCCAAAATCATCCCGGTGACAGAAATGGAACCAGCGCTACCCATATACAGGCAGAACGAGGACACGCTACACAAATGGGTAGACCCCCACAGACTCAAGAAAATAGAAGGCACATGGTACAAAGAGGGAAGACGTGTGGTCACCTCAGGGCCCCATCATCACACGGAACTCATCAAGGCACACCACGACCCACCAGTATACAGACACCCCGGAATCAATCGGACAATTCAACTGGTGGAACGCCACTACTGGTGGCCGGGCCTACACAAAGAGGTGATGGATTACGTCAAAGGATGCGCCGACTGCCAGCGAATCAAGGTCAACACCCAACCGCAGCGTGCAGCACTCCAACCCATCTATCCCGAACCGGAAGCAATGCCGTTCGAAACCATCGCCCTTGATTTCATCACCAAACTGCCTGTGGCGCAGGACTGTGACTCAATTCTCACGATAACAGATCACGACTGCACAAAAATGGCCTTATTCATCCCCTGCCAAGAAGAAATAACGGCAGAAGGAACAGCCGCCCTGTACGTAAAACACGTGTTTCCACGATTCGGATTACCCTCCCGAATAATCAGCGATAGGGACCCCCGCTTCGCGTCCAAGTTTACACGCGAACTATGCCTGATACTGGGGATCCAACAAAACATCTCGACTGCGCATCACCTGCGGACAGACGGGCAATCAGAACGCACCAACCAATGGCTTGAACAATACCTCCGCTTCCATCAGGAAAAAAGGGATCCTGAAATTTTTGAGAAAATGTAGAAAAGTTGCCATATTGGACAGATTTTGACATAATATACAAAATTTGCAAGATTTCATTAGGGACCTTAATATCTTCAAAAATGTTTCAAAAGTTGTTGAAAAGTTGGAAAAAGTTGTCAAAAAGTTGGGAAAAGTTGTGTAAAATTGTAAAGTATGAACCATGGTGAAAATTTAGAAAAAAGACAAAAGTGCGGTGAATATGCTCAAAAGTGTGTGTGAGTTAGGGAGAAAAGTTGAACAAGCGCAAATTCGAAGCCTTTATACAATTGACCAGTACCTAAGCCCAAATACGATCGAAAACTACAAATTGAAAACTGTGAGGAAGGGGTAAAGTGGGGGAAATGTAAGCAGCGGCCCAGCCTCGCCGCGGCGTCTGCCCATGAAGGTGATCAGCTTGGACACGAAATCGTCGACGTTGAATGCGCCTGCGCCCGCTTTCATCGCGTGCTTTGGCTGCATGCATTATTTAACTTAAATAAAGTAAGACTATAGATGGCTGTAGGCAGGAGGGGAGTCGACGGATGGAAACGCGCGGCCGACACGAGGCAGAGAACAGAAGTCGTAAGTGACATGGAGAGTGGGTGAGAAAAGTCGCATGGCTGAACGACAGTGCTGGAGGTGGCGACGAAGTGCACTACGAGTACAAACGAGTGTCAGTGAAAGTAAGGTAAGATCAAAGAAATAGTAGGCGCACCTATGCCCGAGACAAAAGAGCACGAACTAGAAAGATTGGCAACAACAAAACAAGGTTTGAGGCGATGACGATGTTGATTGGCAGAGGGCAACAACACAAGCGACGCGATAGACGAGGCGGAGGGTAAAGGAATGATGGATTGGAGGTGGTCAATATTGCATGCGCGTTGTTTGCGAGAAGCTGTGCCTGACTGGTCCATCACCTGTGGAGTCGCCTAATAGAGACAGGATTGAGGATTGGTTGATTAGATGAAGGCTCGCCGGGCTTCGCAGGAATACAGCAAATGTCGGAAATACTCCCACCGATGACTGCTCTATGCGCCGAAGAAACTCCCGCTGGAGTAATTGCTGAGCGGGTAGATGTAAAGGTCAGGTAAAGGGCCATACCGATGATTTGATTCGGGATTTAAGACTGGTCTGGATGTCCATACAAGTCTCCAGGAGCATATAAAGGTGGCCTTCATTCAATTTAGCAAATGCGCAAAGATGCATCAGCAGCTTTTTGTGGTTCAGGGTACATTGCTGAAAGAGGGTCAACACATGTATTTTTTGTGTGGCAGTAGCACATACTCGAAATCATTTGAACACAAGCATTGAACTTGTGGATCATCTCCTCGGGTGGTGGGGAAGACCGACTACGAGCCTTCAAACCAGGGCCAAGCGCGAGATCGAGGGGAAGCGATGGAACAAGAAGGGGTTCAGCAAGTGAGAATACCCAGACAAGCAAGACTCATAGCGCATAAGATGACAACGCAAAAGACAACTGTAAAGATTGTTCGGAAGTAAGTACAAGCGCAATCGTTGATGTTCGCTCGGGTGCCTTCGATCTAGATCTGCCTCTACGAACTTCGCAATGATCACACGAGGGGTAGAAATATAAGAATGATTAAGATGTGAGGAAAGTGGTGGTTTATTGGATGCCAGACCAAGCCTTGCATACATCGTGTATTTGTATGTAAGGGTGGTTGGTGTTGAAAATGCCAAGTCAAAAACTGGTAACGAAAGTAGAGAAAGTAAAACGAAATTACCCAAGTCCTCTGGATATCGATGGAGAAGGAAGACAGGGACTGGGGGGAAAGACTATTGTAGCGTCTGCTGTCCATGGCACAGGTGGTGCTATCAACATGTACTGTACTGGAGCGAGTGTGAAGGTGAAAGGGGGGAGCAAGTATCGAAAGGAAGCGAAAGGAATGCAGACAATAATTGAAAGGAACGTGGGTGGCTGATGATGAAGGACGGTCGAAGAGGCAATGCGGTTGGCATTGACAAGGCACACTGTGGGAAAGAACGAGGGATAATAAGAATTTAAAAGAGAAGAAAAACAAATTGGGCACACCTTTGATCAAGACAAAGAGCATGACTCTAGACCAATCATCGGCCAGGGGCGTAGGCATGAATAATATTCCAGGGTTTTGAAAGAGTCAACTGAAAGAAAGCTCGCAAGGCGGGGAATGGTAAGCATGCTGTTCCTCGGCAGGAATATTGATGGCGACGTGGGCAGGGAGTCGACTGGGATTGGGTGGTTGACTGGTGGCTGCCAGTGTCGGAATCATTGAGCATTTTGACGTGGAAAGGAGTGACGAAAGGTGAGATGAGAAGATATGATAGGAAGAGAAAAGAGTAGGGAGTGATCGGACAGTGGTGGCGGGCCCTTCAGGGAAGTCGGATCATGTGCCAAGCTGACAACTCTGAATTCATAAGAGGAACAGTCCAACCATGATGTGATCTGTCTTTTTCGGCGTGTGTCATGCTTGGTCATCCATTATGTGGAGGAGACCACCGGGTTGGTTCTGCAGGAGTCGCAGACATTCCGAATTATCGAAATAGGGTACTTGTGGCACGTAGCGAGCGATCCCCTCGCTGTTGTACTCCGCGACATGGCTCTCGAAGAGCTTCCTTTGAATAAAGTTTTGGAGGCGTTCGTTGGCAAAATTGATGCAGAACTGGTCAAGAGAGTTGGGGCGAGAAGTGAGGTTCTGTGATCCAGGAAGATCGAAAAGGCCGATAAAGGTCACAAAATCGTCGCGACAGAGGCGTTCGTTGACGTGCTTGTTAAGCCATGAAAAGAGTAGAGAATAGAGCGTCTTGGCCAGATCGTCGTGGTTGTCAGCCGCACCATCCGGGTCGAGGAAGACCGTACAAAAGTACAGTAACTAAGATAAGTCTCAATAAAGGTGTCTATCTGTAAATGGGTTTAGATAGAAGGTCTTGCACTGTTGCACATCTCCAGAACATTGCTACTCGTCCATGATGCAGGAACAACTCTACCGAACTTTGGGTATAAATGGACACTCCGAAAAATGTTGATTACAGGTATGATACTTGCGGGTTTAGTACCATCTGGAAGAAAACAGCGCGAGATCTTGTATAGCCCAGAGTTATGCTCAGGCTCCCGAGAAAAGGACGTAAACCACTTGACATATGCAAGGTACTTGGGAATGCTCTGCCCAGGCAGAAACAACCGCGCACATTCAGATTCTGGAAGCGAAAATATCACACGCACCTGTCCAACATGCTGATCCCTCACTCCCGCCTCAACTCCAGTGCCACTGTTAATGAGTACTATATCGTGTTGGGCTGGAACGAGCTGGCCATTTTTGTTCTGTCGTTCGGGGTGGCAGTGAATGATATCGGCGGTGACAAGTGCGCAAGTCCAAGGATCTTCTCAAAGGTATTTGATACTGTGCCAGACTGGAAGGCGACGGATTGAGAGATGAACATCATTTGCCTCATCTTCCAACTGGGAATAAGTGAGCCCTGTATGCGTCAGGCCGGCAACATACTGCCTGATGGCTGCGCGAAAGTGGATCGCACCATGACCTTCTTCCAATCGGTCAATTGGAATGGAGGCGACCATCGGACGATTTGCCATCTTCAAAATACGGCGATGGTCAAGTCCTGGAGGAACCCAATCGATGGACTTCGGTGCGGGGCATCCATCAAGTCGCCACTGAATATACTTGGTATGACAAGCGATCTTCTCCTTCCACTCTAGCCATAGTGCCATTTGAGGGAACTTGTCCTTGTGATTGGTTGCAGCATAGGCGTCCTTCGCGAGATCGATGTGCAAGCGTTCGGTATACTCAGTATTGAAGTTGTCAGTGGTCCCGAAGAGTTTTATTGAACGACAATAATGTTTTGCAAAGTGGAGCTTGGGTATGTTGAAGTTGTCCTGAATGCCGAGGGAGACGAAGATGTGCTTGTTGTCGTGAAATGACTGGAGTGCTGCATCCATGTTCTGCAATGTTTCGGTTGTGTGAATTGGGTACTGTGCGAGATAGAGAAAGTCCAACAATTTGCGTAACGCCTGCACAAGGGCACCGCTGTCCAGTCTACCTGGAAGTGGAATGTCAAGCACCAAAGCCAGGAGAAAGCGACAAATATGACCGTGCTCGGTACCAGAAACATGAGAGAGTGTGCTAATGCCCTTCAAGAACAATTGGGTATTGTGATTTGGTGGCAGACGACGGCAGCGAGCATCGATTTCGGCAGCCCCAAATATCTCTGTTGTCCAACGGATCGCGTGCTTCATTACTCCCTGATGTAGTTGGTGAAGGACATCCGGTGTGATTGAGCGATAGACGTGGGCGTATGGAAGATCCTTCCAAAATGGCTCCGTAACGGACTTGACACTGAGTTCTTTGCATGACTCAAAAAAGGCCACCGGATCGTCATCGAAGTTGTGAAGTGCGTCAAGGAGAGTTTGCAAGTCACGCCAGCCGGTAGGAATCTCTGGGCCTGCCTCTCCAAGTTTGTCACGCGGCTCGGGGCACTGAGCACATTCACCGGTCTTTGTACAAGTGACGAGTACCTGCTCGGGGTAATCCCCGATGAAGCAGGTGTATATTGGGTGACAGCACCGACTAATGCCGTCTGCGCTGGTCATTGTGGTGCCATTCCTGCCGAGTTTGATGATCAGCGAAAGGATTTCCGATAAACAAGCGTGGTAAAGGTTGATAAGGCAGCGTCGACGAGAGGCCTTGCTGGTGATGTGGGGAAGTCGGGATGTTGGAAGGTAGGCAACGAGAACATACGCATGCAATGAAGGACAGCAGCGGATCTCTTTTGGAATGTTGCCGATTGTCATGTACAGTGGATAGGCAGACTTATTCCGGAATAAAGTGATCTGAGTCTTGTCGCTCGAGAGAATAATAGGAATGATTGTTTTTCCGGCACCTGCATCTTTGTCTAACACTTTCTGTTCAAGCTAATGTATTAGTCGCCAGTGGATTATATCGAATTGAACGCATGTCTTACTTGTGTGGACCACCACCATTCTCCGGTGTGCATGTCGTGGTACATCCTCAGGTCGCACTTCTCATCGACGTAGTGGCGTTCGGGGGCATAGACAAGGTAGGGGGAAAACTCCGGATCGCTGTACAGTGCCCGCACGCAATCCATGATGTCTCTGAAGTAGACGTCGAAAACCTCTCCTCCCAACTCTACTCCCATTCGTTTGAAACTAGGCCGCCCAGGAAGCTGCGTGTCAATGACCCTGTTGAGTTCCATGCTATTCTTAAACGACAAGCCAAGTTTATCGACCACCTATAGTACGACAGTCAGATTGAGCACGCGCAACCCAGAAAAGAATCATACCCCATCAATGCCCATCAAGTCCGTGAATGCCGATGAACTTGACCCTCGCATCTTCGCCCAGAGAGCAATCTCCCAATCCATACGGGACTTGAACAGCGCATAGGGATTCGTTTGATCCCCCAAGGAGTTGAGGTAGTGTTCCTGGTCAGTGAGAGCCGCCTTTTCAGAGACGGGGCAAACAGGTTGGCCAGCATTATCGGGGTAGCTGACGACATGCAGACGGACCCGAAGATGTCTTTCTGTATGGGACTTGCAGGTGTCAATTGGAGGAGTGGCTGCATCGGCGAAGTGTTGATGCTGACCGGAGTCGTCCACAACTGGCTCTTCCATGGGTGGCTCATTGGCATTCTCGCACTCCAGTTCGGGCTCGCGTTCTATCTCCACATTGAATTCATCAATCTCCAACTCTTCACGTAGTTCTTCGTCTATGTTGTCATCCAAATCCGTGCTGGGGACATTATTGGGGGACCAAAGTTGTCCAGGAATGGATCCGTGGGCACCATGAGGGACGCCGTTTGAGTCACACTGAAAAAAGTTAGACTTTGAAACATAAATCTAGGAGAAGAGCGCACCCCATCATTGCTGTATCCTGTCCACTCATCATAATTACTGAAGTACTCTCCTGTGTGGTTCACAACAAGCTCTTCCTGATCTTCAAGGGATTCGGCGCCAGGGGTTGCTGACTTGTCATCGGATATAGGGCACATCATGGGTTTGTAAACCCGTGCGGGTACCCGGGTATGGGTTTGACGGGTACGGGTACGGGTACGACGTCGGGTACCCGTTCAGAACCCGCACCCGTATGACGGGTTCGGCGGGTTTTTTCGAGTATACTACGGCTTTTTATTTTAAAACTTAGACACAATATTGTACATGAAGCATTGTACACTACAAGGTACACTAGCTGTTACTACTTCCAGAGCTCGCCGTCCGAGTCGTGTCGCGTTATTGTCGACGTCGTCCAAGTCTTGTCGTTGTTGTCCGTGCCGCTATCGTTGTTGTCGGTGTTGCTAATCGTTCGTTGTTGGTGTCGCTATCGTTGTCGTCGTTGCCGTTGTATCGTCTTGCTGGCAGCGGTGGTGGTGGTGGCCGAAGTCGTGTCGCGTTGTGTCGACAAGGTTGTCGACACCGTCTTGTAATTGTCGTTGTTGTCGCAAGGGTTGTCGATATCTTGTCGTCATTGTCGTCGTCGTCGTTGACATTGTCTTGCTTGATGGCCCTGGCGGCGGCGGCGGTTGGTAGCGTGCAGCTCGGGGCTGCGTCAGGGAAGTGCAGTGAACGATCGATAGATAGTGAACAAAACCGGCATCACCCGGCCTGGGAACGAATCGGGAACGCACGGTTTACAGTAGGTCAAGCATCACGGCAAACCCCGCCTGCGCCACAGCCAACCACGACAACGTACCAACGCAAGTCCAAAGTCCCGACGGCGGTACCCCCAACAACAGCTATCGCACCTGCGGCAAGAGCGACGGCGAGGCAGCTGGGACATTCAACCACAGCAGCAACTCCGAGCGACCCGACGACGACGACATCGACAACGGCGATGATGGCGGCGGCGGCGGCAGCGACAACAACGACGGCGACGACACGACAGTCAACGGCGACACGACAGACAACGACGGCGACACGACAGGCGACGACGGCGACGACACGACGGACGACGGTGGTGACGCAACGATGGCGGGGGCGCCGTGGGGCAATGACGACGCAGCGGGCTTGGTAGTTAGTAGTTGTCTTTCAGTAGTACTTTGTTTATACAGTCTAGTAGTACAGTATCCATATTGAACCCATCCCGACTCTCGACCCCCAACCCGCAGTGCCAACCCGCTGACCCATGCAACCCGTGAGAACCCATACCCGCAGCTAGCTGTACCCATACCCGTGAGCCTGGGTACGGGTTTCACGCGGGTGCGGGTGCGGGTAAGGGTCGAGTGACCCATGGGTTACCCGTGATGGGCACTAATCGGATAGAAGCTCACAGTCTAGTTCAGTGAGATATTCACGACAACGAAGATCAGGACTTTTTTGAAGATGTAAGTGGAGATATTTTGCTGAAACCTTCATCTGGCATGCTTTGCATTGGAAATCAGACATGAGAAAAGATGGCGGTCACGTTGATTGAGAAAGAGTATGTAGGAGTTATGGGCAGAATTGGCATAACACGGGACGCCGGGATACAAGTTAGTACAGGTTTGGGAATCTCATACAATTAATTAATTACTGTAATTGTACCGCATGTTGATCGCGCGTAGGGATGCATCAGTATTGTGAAACACCCTGACCGTGAGAAAACCAACTTGGACGTCAAATTCTAGCAAAAGTTTCCGGAAATCTTTATGCTCTTTCACATATTTTATCACGGAAAGGCTGGTTCCCCGTCCCAGTGTGCTTGCAACTTGTACTCGTGCAATGCCACGCCCCTACTCGCAGGTTTACACGTTCATGGGTTTGGCATCAGCCCAGCTCTTTACCCATCTAGTCCCATGATGGCCTGCTCTGTTCTTTCTGTTCCGTAGCCGTCGCCTCTGCTTCATATGTTTCCACCCACGGCACCCAGGTTCCTACCTTCCTGGCAGCGCCCCTCGCCTCACTGAGGTCCGCCTGCCCTTCCCAATTGGTGCGTACATGGTCTTGCTCGGATTTTCTCTGTCGAACTGCCTGACATTCATGCCCAACCACAAAGTCGTCACTGATACACATGTCTGCGGGACTCAAAACAGGCTACAAGGCGGCGGCACATCTGCAACTCGACCACTGAGAACCAACAGCCCCTGTGCCAGACTGCACTTGCCAATGGCATCGACGGTGCATTCAGCTCGGCACTTAGCTGGTCTTAGAATAATGTCTTCGAAGTGTGGGACTCCGATGCTATGGATATCCACGGCGTCTATATCTTACTGTAAACGGACAAACACTTTCATACTCTCGGCCTGCCGCCGAGCCCTAGGCCCGATCTCAACAACGCCTTACACTCCCTGTATCCCTTCTGGCTCTAACTGTCATACCTTCCAGAGCTCCGCATTATACAACCTCATTTCCGTCTCCACTCAATCCCATCCGGCGCTCGACTTCTTCCCCCACCCGAGTGAGGGCAGCCGTTCTAGGAAGTGTAGCTCTAGTCGTACGACTGGCACTCATACTAGCAGTGGTTCTCCTGCCTCGTCTGCATCCGGATCCAACGGTGTCACTGTCGTCCTCTTCTCAAGAATTCTCGGTGTCGTGTTCTCTGTCGTGTTCTTTGCGTAGATGGATATGTTTGATGCTCTTATGACCTGTATTGTTACGATCTCGCCTTCTGTTCCCACTTGTTCCCTGTTCTGTGTACGATACGCGATTTCCGCGGGCTTCTCATTTCTCACGCGCCGCTTCGTTTTCTTCGATTCCACTTACGCACGACTCAGTCCGAGGGGTAGTTTGCGCCATCGAAAACCACCCCACATTTCCGAGTTGATCCCATGGGCGCATGACTCCGCGCATCCTTATCATGTAACATCCGGATTTCCCATTGTTCCGTTTCAGTCCCGAAGACTCATTATCACGCCTTGTGTTTGGCCCGACCAAACACCCTGTACCACTATATAAGGTCTCATATACCTAGCTTGTACGGTAGACTTGACTTCTTGTGCAATACCACATCAGTTGTCTCACGACTTCCATTGAACTCGCCTTTGCGCTTGAGTTAGAACCTTTCGCTCGCCCTTACGCTTGAGCCTGTCTTGACTCCGCTATTGTCCTTGTGTCCCGGGAGACCAAGTGACACTTGTACATCATCGCTCTCAGGTCCTGACCGACCTACGCCCTTCCGTGACCCGCTGTGACACTCGAGAGTACACGTCGTACCAACGCCCCTGTGGTGGCGTTACATGTATGGTGGTTGCGAGTTTGTGGCGTAATAGAGTGGTTATCAGAGATAGCAGACGCTCTTACTATATCAATTTGCGTATACTGTGCATTACCTGTGGTTTATTGGTTATATATTTGTACCGTACTCACCTGTACCGTTGACGCGTTAGCCGTTGCAACAGTCAAACTTTAAGCGCCCTAGACGGAACAGAATCGGCAAGGCTGAGTCCATGCGTTCCGATCACTTCACAATATTCACAGGCCTAACTGACACGCACTTACCGTCTCGCTTTTCTCCCACTACTTGCCCTTTGTCTTCATCGTCTTCGTGAGTTTCCCTGAAGCCGCCCACAGCTTACCCATCTAGGTACTTGTTACCTTCCTAGTTTTGACTACAAGTGTGCTGACAATATCACGAGTACAAGCATGCCCAAAGTACCGACACTTACACCACGAGCAAAGCGTGCACAAGCATTGGCTCTTAAGAAGCAAGAGGATGCTCTCGCTGCAAAAAGGCTTGAAGAGGAAATGTGTAACGGTTCTCGTCGTGGACACTTACGAGTACGGTTGTGGCTCCTTCGTAAGCAGTAATCGGTCACGGACTTACAGTATCAGTCAGCAGTTGTGGTATCACATGTTAGTGTACCATGACTCATTCCTAGGATCGCCGTAGTAGGGTTCGAGCTACTTACGCGACTCGTCTCGGGGTTCAGAGGGGAGCTTTAAAGCCGTCCCCTTCATGTATAAATAGTAGTCCGCAAAGACCAAGATAAGCCATCTTGGTCTTCTTGAATCGTCACCACGTTCCTGTCTCTCCTTCAGTTCCTTCTCCTGCTCGGCTTCATCGTGCGCTTGCCTCTAGTAGAGGAAGTCGCTGTCCGTCAACTACGCCTAGTGGATCGTACCCTAGTGCCTGTCTTAACCGCGTGTTTGGCAAGACCGCGTGCTATCATCACGTGACTACACGAGTCGCGATATCCGCTAAGTCGTTCTACGCCCTTACGAAGTCCAAGTCGGACTAACGCCAGTGACGGCGTTACATTAAGACCAAGATCACCACCGTGGCGTTCACGACCAGAGACCAGTGGAGAGACTTTCGGCCATACAGCCTTGAACGAAGAGGGGATCGCAACGTACCTATCCACTTCCTCGAAGCAGCAAAGTGGAGAGTGTATCGAGGGGATACAGGATACTTCGTAGACTTCGCATCAGGAACTACACGGTTTCGTCCAGTTGAGTTCAACTTCGACCACCTGTGCTGGACCGAAGTTACGTGGAACCCTATTGATACTAGGTGGGACATCGTACGTGTAACGCCACCACAGGGGCGTTGGTACGACGTGTACTCTCAAGTGTCACAGCGGGTCACGGAAGGGCGTAGGTCGGTCAAGACCTGAGAGCGATGATGTACAAGTGTCACTTGGTCTCCCAGGACACAAGGACAATAGCGGAGTCAAGACAGGCTCAAGCGTAAGGGCGAGCGAAAGGTTCTAACTCAAGCGCAAAGGCGAGTTCAATGGAAGTCGTGAGACAACTGATGTGGTATTGCACAAGAAGTCAAGTCTACCGTACAAGCTAGGTATACGAGACCTTATATAGTAGTACAGGGTGTTTGGTTGGGCCAAACACAAGGCGTGATAATGAGTCTTCAGGACTGAAACGGAACAATGGGAAACCCGGATGCGATATGATAAGGATGCGCGGAGTCATGTGCACATGGGATCAACTCGGAAATGTGGGGTGGTTTTCGATGGCGCAAACTACCCCTCGGACTGAGTAGTGCGTAAGTGGAATCGAAGAAAACGAAGCGACGCGTGAGAAATGAGAAGCCCGCGGAAATCGCATATCGTACACAGAACAGGGAACAGAAGGCGAGATCGTAACAGTACGACCTACGGGACGAAGCTACAACTGCGACATCGACGCGAGAAACCTACCCACAAGAGAAAACTGGGGACCAATTGACGGGGTCGTAGACAACGATCCAAGCACTTCTGAGCCTCGCACCCCAGCCCCCTCCGAAGACGGAGAAAGCAAAGATTCCACCACCGAAGAACAAGAGAGCTCACACGGAGAAGAAACAGGACCATTGGTCATCAGAGCTGAGTCCCTTCACATCGCCGAACCAGAACAGATCCAAGTACGATCACCTGCAGACATGGCCACCACAACGATAACACTCGACGAACTAGCACAGACCGAAGCCCAAAGGGTCCAAGCAGAGGCAGAGGCCATCCTCCTTCCCATACACCCTGAAACAGGACACCGCATGACAGCAGACGACGCCGCCCTATACAGAGCAGTAGGACCCGATCGACCAGACCCACCGGGACCCGGAGGACCAGACGGAGGTCATCCCGGACGAAGGCCCCCTACCAACTTCCCCGGAGCAGGATTTCCGGAAGGCGGAGGTGGGGGAGGGAGAAGAGGCGGAGGAGGTGGAGGACCACCGCCTGGAATACCCCACGCCGCTCCCCCTCCTCCAGAAGCCATACCACGAGGGTCGGACAGATTGTCGGGCGACCCACCCGCCGTCTTCGACGGAGATCGAACCAAGTACGAGACCTTCCTCACCCAATGGCACATTTACTGGGGCACCAATTTAGATGCTCCGATCTTCCTGAACTGCTACCGACGATCCCTCCTCTTCTTGGGATTCATCAAAGGACTAAACATCAGCGAATGGACCCTGTCCGTCCTCGAATGGCTCAACGAAACAGTACGGAATGGAGTCGACCAATACGACGGACAGCTATGGACCCACGTCACGCAAGAGTTCAGGGGGAGATTCGCGAACACCCTCGAAGAAGAACAAGCCCAGGCAGAATTGCAAAGGGGTTTCAGGATGAGCGGCGAGGATATTGACTCGTACGTTACCAAGTTCGAACAGCTAGCCCGCCGAGCTAACTACCGCCTCAACGACCCACAAACGATCGACCGATTCACGGCGGGGCTACCCCAAGCGTTGTTCACAAAAATCTACAAACTCGATGAACCTCGATTGTTCGAAGAGTGGAAAACAAGCGCATTACGAAGGCAGAAACAGTTCATTCACATGAGGGCCCGTCTCAATATCAATCGGACATCCCGCACCCCTGCACCACTGCCTGGCGCACCCAGATGGACCGCTCCAAGGACAGGGTGGATGCCGCCGCCGCCACCCCGTAACAATCACTCGCGTTTCGACCCGAACGCAATGGACACCTCCGTGGATCGAACCCAAGTCCGTGTCGCAGAAGTAGGAGACTATAATCGACCACCTACCACATACGTCCCACGAGGCGGAGGAATGGGAAGAGGCGTACAACGCCGAGATATGAGGGAAGTCGTCTGCTATAACTGCAACAAGACAGGACACTTCTCATGCGACTGCTCGCAGCCGAGACAGCCCAGACGCGGTCAATGGACGCGTCCGTCAACCAGTCGAGCCGCGGACACTGACTACTACGCCCAAGAGCAAGAACCCACGACCGCGCGAGCAGCGGTGGTAACCCCACAACAACGCGCCCAAAACTGGCTGAGCAACATCAAGGGGGAAAGTGACGAAGTAAAAGACATGGTCCTCCAGGACCTGTGGGGAAAAGAGGGTTTTCCGGACGCCTGAACCCATCGGCCTGGGTGAGGGCGGTTAATTGTAACTCTGTAATCATGACTCGCTACCGTTCGCTTCGAATTCCAGTATCGATTCGCACAAGTTACGCCATGGCCGACGTTAAAGGACTAGTAGACTCAGGGGCAACCGACAACTTCATACGTCTCGCATTCGCCAAACGAATGGGACTGGGGTTGCAAGTTCTAGACTGCCCCAGAAAAATATACAACATTGACAAGACCGAGAACCAAGCTGGGTCTATTACACATTATACGGATCTAGATGTACAGACTAAGGGAATCCGCAAGGTGATGCAGTTTCTCATCACCGACATCGGCGACGAGGATTTAGTCCTGGGCTACCCCTGGCTATCCACGTATGAGCCCACGATAAGCTGGACTCACGCCGTCATCCACGAGGCCGCAATGCCAATCGTCCTCCGCTCAATACACCCCAACCCAACACAAACGGTGATCGGGCGGATGATCACCAAAGAGGACAAGAACGACATCCTCCTCGAACTCAACGATCAGTGCCAGCTACGGACAACAGCGACCGAACTCGCCATCCAGGCGGGACAACATACCAAGGAAGTAGAGCTGCCGGCACCATATCAACAATTTGCCAAGCTTTTCAATGAAGAAGTGTCGCACCGCTTCCCACCATCGCGTCCATGGGATCACGCCATCGAATTCAAACCCGACACCCCAGCAATGATCGACTGCAAAATCTACCCCATGACCCAAGAAGAAGACGAACAGTTGAAGGAGTTCCTCGACTGAACAGCTGAAAAAGGGATACATCCGACCGTCGAAATCCCCGTACGCATCTCCCTTCTTCTTCATCAAAAAGAAGGACGGGAAACTACGCCCCGTACAGGATTACCGTCGCATCAACGCGTGCACCATCAGGAATCAATACCCCTTACCGCTTATATCGGAACTCATCACAGGACTTGGGACACGCACACACCTACACCAAACTGGACGTCTGTTGGGGATACAACAATGTACGAATCAAACCGGGAGATGAACCAAAAGCGGCCTTTAAGACACGATACGGTCCTTTACGAACCCAGGGTCATGTACTTCGGACTCACCAACTCCCCGCGACCTTCCAGGCAATGATGAACGAGATCTTCGGGCCGACTATCCGCAAACACGAGTTTCCTTGGTACAGTTATACGCGTTTACATGGACGACATCGGGATTGCCACCCGCGATCCAGCCGACTTACAGGCCCACATACGCGCTGTCCAGGACAGTACTCGCCGTCGCCCTCGAACACGACCTCTACTTCAAGCTCAAAAAGTGCCTCTTCCACCAACCGCGCATGGATTACCTGGGGGTAATCCTTGAAAAGGGGGTGACACTGCATGGACCCGGTAAAAATTTCGGGCATTCGCGATTGGCCCCGACCTATGAAGGTCCATGATGTATGCTCCTTCCTGGGTTTCTGTAATTTTTACCGACTCTTCATTCACGGCTTCGCCACACACTGCACGACCGCTCAACAAACTCACGAGAAAGGACGCCGAATGGAAGTGGACGGGAGAAGAGGAACACGCCTTCCAACTGGCTCAAAACCTTAGTCACCGAAGAACCGGTACTCGCACACCCGACGCTCGCAGACCAATTCGAACTTGAGGTGGACGCATCCGGATTTGCCCTAGGAGCAGTACTACTGCAGAAGAAAGCCGATGGAAAACGACATCCCTGTCGGATACTACTCCTCCACCCTTAACGAGGCAGAGCGGAATTACGACATCTACGACCTTGAACTACTAGCGATCGTTAAAGCTCTGCAGCACTGGAGGCCTTTCCTAGCGGGATCGCCACACAAAATCAAAATCTTCTCGGACCACATGAACCTTCAGTACTGGAAGAGCCCGCAAAAGATAAGCAGACGCGTAGCTAGGGAAGTACTCGAACTCATGGAGTACGACTTCGAGATTCATCACATACCAGGAAAGAACAACGGACGAGCAGACGCGCTATCACGAAGACCCGACTACGACCAAGGCGAAAACGACAACGAGGGAGTGGTCGTACTCCCCGAAAGAGTGCTCGTACGCGCCCTACAAATCGAGCCGTCCGAAGAGCCGCCACAAGATGAGTACCTCCTCCGCTACTGGAAAGACCCACAACAGCTCAAAGAGATCGAAGGCATCTGGTACCGCCAAGGCCGACGAGTAATCACGGGAACAAAGGCAGACAAACGGGTACTCATCTCTCTCCATCACGACCCCCCCGTACACGGACACCCTGGAATCGCGCGCACCACACGACTAGTGGAACGAAGGTACTGGTGGCCGGAGTTAAAGAACGACGTCCGCGAGTATGTACAAGGATGTGCGGACTGTCAACGGCACAAGGTGAACAACCGCCCCATACGAGCCCCCCTCGTCCCTATCACGACCGTCATCGACGCCAACCCATTCGAAACCATCGCCCTCGACTTCATCACCAAACTTCCCGAGTCAGAAGGACAAGACTCCATCCTCACCGTCACCGACCACGACTGCTCGAAAGTGTCCATATTCATCCCCTGCAGAGAGGAGATAAGCGCAGAGGGAACAGCCGCCCTGTACGTCACTCATGTGTTCCGGAGGTTCGGACTACCGTCCAAAATCATCAGCGACCGAGACCCCCGGTTCGTGTCGAAGTTTACACGCGAGCTATGCCGTATCCTGGGCATCCAACAGAACATCTCAACCGCCTATCACCCGCGCACCGATGGACAATCGGAATGCACCAATCAATGGCTGGAACAGTATCTACGCTTCTGGGCCAACGAGCGGCAAGATAACTGGGCGCCCTTACTCCCTATAGCGGAATTCGCTCACAACAACTGGCCCCACGAGTCGACAAAGAAGTCCCCCTTTTCGCTACTCATGGGATACGACCCACGCGCTGATTGGCTGGATAAGCCGTCGCCCATACCGCAGGTGACAAAGAGACTCGAACAGTTCCGAGAAGCACGGATGGAAGCGCGAGAATTGATGAAGAAGGCCCAGGCCCTATGGGTAAAGCACAAGGACACCCCCCGTTTCGAACAAGGGGATTACGTCTGGTTAGAAGGACGTCACCTCCGCACCAATCAGCCTACGGCAAAACTCGCCGCACGGCGACATGGCCCCTTCCAGATCTCTCAGGTGATGTCCCCTGTCACGTATCGCCTCGAACTTCCCACACAGTGGAGCATTCACCCAGTGTTTCCACATCGATCTTCTCACGCCATACAAAGAGACGGCCATGCACGGCGAAAACTTCCAGCGCCCACCACCGGATCTGGTGGACGGAGAAGAGGAATACGAAGTCGAGAAGATTCTAGACGTTCGGCGATTCGGCAGAGGGAAGCGCCTGCAATATCTCGTGCAATGGAAGGGTTACTCCGACTCGGACAACCAGTGGGTCGATAAGGATGACGTGTTCGCAGATGATGCGATAGCGGACTTCGAGCGGAGTCGAACCCGATCGACAGAACACATAAAAGAAACGCGGATTCGACAGGGAACGACATCCCCTTCATCTCTTCACACTGGATTCCTCTCCTCGCTACTCATGTCTCTTCCCACTGCCGCCTAATGTCCTCTCTGAGGTTGCCCGAAACACGGGACCCATCACCCACCAAGAGCTCGTCGACGCTCTCGCCTCCATCCTCCCGGCCACCTACCACGACTGGCACCACCAACCCCGCCACCTACTGGCCTCATGTCCGAGGAAGGGCAGCGCCTCAACGCCGCGCCCCTCACCGAGGCCGAAGTGCATCGGCTTCGTGCAGCTCTCCCAGACAGTGAGGCTGCCTCACCTCGACCTCTCCCAGGTACGAATCGAGTACCAGGACGGAAGAAGAAGACGCCCACGCCCGCGACACTGCGATGGCAGGAGTGGATGCATACGCGGGATTGGAGGTTAACCACGCAGCAGTGGAAGGGGGAGCAGATGTTGACGACGGTGACAAGGAGAACGAGGACCCTGCAACGTCGAGCCGCGTTCACCGCGATGCTGAAGGCTCAGTGTACGAGCAGCCAGAGCTCGAGTTGAGGGAATGGTACCCAGCTGAGCATCCCGACACTTCACCGCCCGCGATTCTGACGCACTGACCGAAACCCCTTATGCATGCAACTCGCTGGGCCGCCCTCTCTATCGCGGGGACGTCCGCCTCGACGTACCCCCACTCCATCCAACCATACGTCTGCAGCGCCGTCTCGGCTGCGCGGACAAGCCCCCCACGGGCTACAAAGCCAACAAAGCGGACGACTTCGTCCATTATCTCATCACCGACGCCCAGGGGATTACGCGCCAAGCCGCCTACGTACAGGTGGTGATGGCGGCCGACCCCCGCTGTCATCGCGCTCAGTCGACGACAGCGACAAGGTCTACTCGAAGCCGCTGTACGCGGAGCCCATGGTCCGCGAGCGCGGCAAACCCCATTATGCGCCAGAGGATCCTGTTCAGCGTTCGCGGTGGGACACGCGAACCGGCATCGGGTGGATAAGGCGGTGAACGAGTTGCGGGACGTATCGGCCAAAGCTGAGTTGCACAGATTCCGGTCGTACATGCAAGAGGCTGAACGCGTCGAGCAGCGCCTCCACCACCTCGCCCTCGCCCTCGGTGAGATCAAAGGGGAGCTCGCGCATAGCAAGTTCCGCCTCGAGATGGCGGACCTCGTCGCCCGCATCAAAGAGAAGCAGCAGGGATGGATGGGAGGCGTTGGACCGATTCGGCGCCGTGGGCGTCGCGGCTGAAAAGGGGGTGATGTAACGGTTCTCGTCGTGGACACTTACGAGTATGGTTGTGGCTCCTTCGTAAGCAGTAATCGGTCACGGACTTACAGTATCAGTCAGCAGTTGTGGTATCACATGTTAGTGTACCATGACTCATTCCTAGGATCGCCGTAGTAGGGTTCGAGCTACTTACGCGACTCGTCTCGGGGTTCAGAGGGGAGCTTTAAAGCCGTCCCCTTCATGTATAAATAGTAGTCCGCAAAGACCAAGATAAGCCATCTTGGTCTTCTTGAATCGTCACCACGTTCCTGTCTCTCCTTCAGTTCCTTCTCCTGCTCGGCTTCATCGTGCGCTTGCCTCTAGTAGAGGAAGTCGCTGTCCGTCAACTACGCCTAGTGGATCGTACCCTAGTGCCTGTCTTAACCGCGTGTTTGGCAAGACCGCGTGCTATCATCACATGACTACACGAGTCGCGATATCCGCTAAGTCGTTCTACGCCCTTACGAAGTCCAAGTCGGACTAATGCCAGTGACGGCGTTACAAAATGGCCACCAGTGGTGCGTGGCAGTTGCGAGCGTGAGACCGCCTTCAATGTTCTGATGCCAAGCAACGTCTACAGGTGGACGCCTCAAAAAGAGACAGGCCCTCAAAAACGCAGGCACGTACCTATTTTGCGAGGTGGAAGGCTACTCTGAGTCAACCGTGATCATGGTTTTTTTTTTAGTTTGGAAGAAGAAGGACATCCAGGATGACGGACCTGCACCCAGTCACAAGCGAGCTCAGTCCAATCCGGATGAGACTGATACTACAAAGAAGAAAAAAGGTATGTGTGATTTCAATAGTCATTCACTCGGAGTGCAAGAACTGAATCATATTCATGCATCTGCCTCGATGAAAGGTGTTGCCACCAAACCCAAACCATCGGCTGTAAAGGGAAATAAACGTAGGTGGACACCGTTCATATATTGGCTAGACATTGAGCACATCCCTTGCAGAAAAGCTGAAGTACTTACCTCCAGCCTTTGAGTCAGACGACGAGGAGCCCCAGGCCGCTGTGGCACCCTCAGCATCTAGTAAGGCTGTCACGCCCGACACCGTACCTGTGAAGGCGAAAGGCGCTGTCCTGCCTGCGAAAGTAAGTCAAAAGAACAAGCCGACTGAAGACAGTGAGGAAGAAGACGATGAAGGGGACACTGAGGAGGAGTCTGAGGCAGATGACAAGCCCAAATGCCAGCCGGGGGAGGACACAGACGACTATGAGGATGTTACTCGGGAGCAGAGAGAGTTCGAAGTGGATTTATTTCACAACATTTCGCTACCATGTAATCACTGATGCACATTGATCAGCAACCAAAGTGGAAGACTTCTGCGTCGAGTTCGCGTGTCCCCGCAAACTTGGAGGATGAAGACGGCACTGATGGCGACACCACCTTCTACCCTCCGACTCTTGCTCCAACAGATAACGATGTGAACTCCCTCAATGCACCGGTGCACCATACGGACAACTCGGGCGACGATACTGAGGTTGACAAGAGCAAGGTAAGAAACTATGCCCCAGATAGGCTCCTCGTTGAAGCGCTCACCAATTCAACCAGATAACAACTATTCCCAGTGGTCGCTCAAAGCTTTCTACTCGTCGGGAGCGTACTCAGAAAGCAGAGGTACCCGGGCCTTTCACTACGTGGACACTGCTGATGCATATCTAACACTAGCGTCCAAATTGGCACAAGGCAGCATCCACTACGAAGTCAAAGAAGGTGCGTTCTGTGTTCGCAAGTTGATTAGCGCTTATATTTCTCAATGTCCTTATTACTGTAGCTCGTGAATATTTCTGTCGCGGACAACAATGACTCCGAGTCGAGCGATGATGACAGTCCCAGTACGGACCATACAATCCACGCCATCGTCACCCCTGTCGATTCCCCTCTCCCTTCAACCAAGAGGAGATGGTCTTCCTTCCCCCAAGGCATCCCCAGTTCCTTCGCTGTCCCCCACTCTTTACGCCGGAACCCTCGCAGACAGTTATGTCCCGACGAGACCACAAACACCAGCACCCAGCGACGACGGTCTCGGAGTCGGGGACAGTCACCTCCCCGGAGACCCGTACGACCCAGCGGAACACCTCTCGCCACACCCGTATCTTTGTTACGCCACCCATCTCACCATGACACACTCGGAAACCCCCCCGCTATGCGGAACCACGGGGGAAGTACTCACCACGCTGCCGGTGGCTTGATCCCCGTTACGAGTCCATCCGGAGCAGGAACCAAGCCCGGTTCCCCAATGCGGCGTGGAAACGCCTCCACCAACGGGGTTCCATCACAACAGGGGAGCCCATTACATTCCTTTCCCTATCAGAGATGCTCACGAACAACTTTGGCCGGCCCGTTTTACTCAACTCATCCTCACCTCCAACCCCTTCGTCCTCGCCTATCGGCGAGGAACCGACCAGCAGTATGGGAAGCCCGTTCACGCCACTCCCCAGTGCCTATCAGACCTGCCAGTGTACACCGACGACGACCTAGTCTTCCTCAACGCGGAAAGCGGGCTGTGCCAGTCGGTGGACCGTGCCCTTCTCGAGATCAAGGACCTCACCCTGCTCGCGGAAGTACATCGCTTCCACAGCATGTGCGCGGGCTATGCCGCGAAGGAGAGAGAGGTGCTGCAGAAGGTCCAGGAGTTGGAACGCATCAGGATAGACCGCAAGCTGAGTGTCATACGCTTGCAGAGGGCCAACGCAATAGAGAGGATCGAGGACCAACGCGACGGAGTGGGCCACGGTCGTATGCTGGCAGAGAAGACCACCAAACGCCTTTAGGAGTGTCAAGCTGGGGCTTGAGTCTGAAAAGGGGGTGATGTAATGTTTCGTCTCGGGATGTGGACTCTGACTCATCGGTGATGACTTACGAGTGTCAGGAGTACTTAGTCATGGACTGCGCAGCATCAGTCAGCTGTATGAGTGTCACATGTGATTGTACGATATGACTCATTCCTAGTAGTAGTTGTATTAGGGTTTGCTCTACTTACGCTATTGGCTAGATACGATTCAAGAGGAGCTTGAAAGCTGCCTCATACATGTATATAAGGACTCGTACGAAGACCAGGATCCGCATCTTGGTCTTCTTCAATTACCACTTCTTGACTCGTCCTCTATACAAGGGATCTCCCCTTAGTGAGTCCCTCCATCCGGCATATCCTTCGGATCCCCGTGACAGTCTTCGGCCTTTGGCTACCCACATGTCTGACCAACCGTGTGGACAGTGAACTACCCCGCAGGCGCGCTCTGCCACCAAGTATTCCTCTACCACAATGAACGCGTCTCCAAGCCCTTCCATCAGATCTACGTGGTAGATCACGAGTCCTGGGACGAACTCTGAGTTGTCCGCTCCCCACCAGTCACCCTTCCGTTAGGAGAACCGCTTCACGGGTACTTAGGACCAGAGGACCGTCTATTCCCTCATCCCGTTGATATACACATTACCCCCGCCAACAGGAACTACTACCTCAAAGGAGGATCAGCACACCAGCTCGCCTAAGTCAGGCCAACGTCCGTGGTAGACGTTACACGTCGCCCGCCGTTGGTCTGCAGCGGCGATGGCCCCCAAACGTCTGAGTGGATTTCTTCTCCAAAGGAACTTGCTAGTGCACTTTCGCACTCCTTCTTGATGGCCTTCCTAGTTGTCTTAGCATGCTCACAGGATTCACAGTAGATCGGTTGCCCATCGTCTATGAGCGAGATTCCTTGTATTGCCTGAGAGTGCATGAGGGTGCAGATAGAGTCCGCCGCAATGTGCCTGAGTCGGCGATGAAGCGTGTGAATATCGATTACTTCATCATTTGAGCCTGCAGCACACACATGCTCCACGCGGTACAGCCCGTTGTGATTGGAAGGGATAATTCCCACGGTCTTGCCCATGGGATTCTTGATCTTGCACGTGTTGCCCTCAAAGGACATGGCAAAGCCCGCTTTTGCTATGCAGCTTATTGATACAACTGTGAGGGCCATGTCCAGGGTGTGGAGAGTGTTGCAAAGAATAACAGGGGTGGATGACTCGCCGTTAGGTACCCGAATCTGCAGATCCCCCATACCGGTTGCAAAGAATAGGCGCTTGTCAGCTGCCATAATAGGACGAGGGGTGATAGATCGGTAGGACGTAAATTGATGGCGGAACTTGAAGGGGGACATGTGGCACGAGGCACCGGAGTCGTAGAGTTCACTCTCGGCCCGAGGTTTGCACGCGAATCTAACAACTTGAAGTCCTTGCTCTTCACCTTCATCGTCAATTTCCTCGATTGCCGCCCAGGCCTCCATTTCCGGTTGTGCTTGCTGGTCCGCCGTCGCCGCTCCTTCTTGGCCCTTCCTCTGTGGCCCCTGTTCTTCCTTTCCTCTGCCCTTGGCCCAGCAATCGGCTCTGATATGGCCGCGCTTCTTGCAGTTGAAACACTCTATGTCTCTCTTGCTGGTCTTGCTCTTCCCCTTCCTGCCAGCATCGGCTGCAAGCGCTTCATCTTGGGGCTCTTTCTTGCCAATCTTGAGGACACGACGATCATACTTGTCGATGACGAGGTGAATTACTGTGTTGGGGGTGAGATCGGTGTTGGTGAGTGATGCTGTGGTGGACATAGCTGAGGTAGTGGCGTCATACGCCGCGGGGAGGGAGCCAAGGAGGATGGATGCGTATTCCTCGTCAGGAATGGTCTTGCCCATCGCGGCCAACTGCTCGCGAAGGTTAGCAATCGTTTCGAAGTGGGTGCGTACATTGTCTTCCTCCCTGCATTTCATTGTCTGAAGCTGCCGGCGAAGGTCCACAACTATCATTTGCGTCCGCCCCTCATACAAGGCCCTCAGCGCGTCCCAGACATCCTTGGCACGTGTACTGGTCTTGATGCGGTTGAAGACCGAGTCGGGCACGGAGGCTGCAATTGCCTGCTTGACGGTTGCCTCACCATGTGCCCATTGTATGGCCGCGGGAACTCCATTCACTGCGCCGGCTGCTGCGTAGGCTTGAGGCATAGTTACGTTTGTAAGGTGGTCGGCCAGGATGCGTGACTCCATCACCCATATCATCCTGTCCCGGTAGATTACCCAATTTGAGCCGTCCGCGGCCAATTTGGGAACATTTAGTTGTAGTTCGTCACTCATGACGTTAGAATATCAGAAGAATAGAAATAAGTTTGCAAATGGAATAATTCACATCAGCAAAATGTAGAAAAATCTTAGTAGGCTTGGTTTGCTTATTTCATGGATAAGCCTGCAAAGCCATTCAAGTTCAGCTTAAGTTACTTATTTCTACTTAGTGAAGAGGTCAGTAAGAGTGAGTACACAATCCAAGCAAATCATAAGTATATCTAAAGGCCAAGCAAGTAAAAAACAGAAAAGACATGGCAAGTATGTAAGTGAAACCGAATACGAGTAGAAAGTTACCTAGAGCTTCATCCCACTGATTGCAAAGTACTAAAAGCATTTTTTTCGTAGGATAAAATATGTACAGCGTCCGCGTCCCCACCGTCTACCCCCGCCGTCCGTGTCCGCGTCTGTGCCTGCACCTGCACCTGCACCGTCCCCGTCCGCATCCGCATCCACGTCGTCACCATCCGCCGCCGCCCGCGTCGCCACCATCGCCATCCGTGTTATCGCCGTCCACACCCGCGTTGTCACAGTCCGTGTCCCCGTTGTCACCGTCCGCGTCCGCATCACCACCGTCCCTATCCGCCATCACCGCCGTCGATATCCCAGCCCGTCGCTGCCACTGTCCCCCGCCCCGCCGCTGTCTACGTCCCCGCAGCTTACCTCCACCTCCTTCCCCGCCACTGCCCTATCGTCGTCCCCACCGCAGCCGTTGTCACCGCCGTTGCCATCTCCATTGTCGTAACCGTCGTCACTTCGTCGTGGCCGTCGCGGTCGTCACTGGTACGACGCTGCGACCTAGCTGCTATCGTCGTAGTCGCGTCGTTGAGTCACGCCGTCGTATTGGTGGCAGTGGCGTGGTTCGGAGTCCACGTGCGGCAGTGGATGGTGGTGGCGTCGGTATGGTGGCGTCGGTAATGGTTGTCGCTGCTCGTTAGTGAAAAGAGCGGGTGGGCGGGTTTAAAGGACTTACGAGAGTGGCGTCAGAAGCCGGTTAACAGCCGTGGTTGTGTGGTGTAGTGCCACGGCGGCGATGTGGCAGTGGGAAGCCTGCGGTCAAAGTCACGGCGGTCAGTGCGCTACATACAGTTGAATGTACACATACGACTTAGAGAAAAAAACTGTGTCGGGCGGAGACTTAATCTGTGGCGTGGGAAAGTAAGCCGTCCCGCACAGTTGAAACACCCTCGTCGTAAGTTACCGTAGTACCCTCCCCATCCCCTCAAGGCCTCAAGAGTTGGATGCGGTCTTTTCCTTTTATTCTCTTATGTAATGGTCCCCTTCGAGGAGCTGCCACCACCGCCGCCGTTACTGGACCACTCTCACGGGCTACCACCCACCATGCGTGGGCACGCAAGCACCCATCACCCTGTCGCCTCAGGCTAGCCCCCACACCAGCCGTCATCATTCTCTGCGGCACATCCATGGACGCGCAAGCCACGACCGCGACCACATGGTCATGAAGACGCGGCCAACAACGAGCTGGGCTTCGGCCCAGTCTATTGAGATGGGTTTTTTCTTTTCTTTTTCTTTCGTTTCATTCCTCATTGTTACAGATTCTTCCCACTCGCCGCCACGCCTAGGTCCTCCAGACTACCCGCATACCCCGTACCCCCTCAGGCCTCGCAAGTCACTGCCTCTGCCCTGCCACACGCGGATACGGCATAGGTTCGGTTTACGGGGGGTAGCCCGTTGATGGGTGCGTTGCCCATCCCGGTCCCGCGTTCGCCGTACACCACCATGGGCGGCGGAGTTCCGTTCGGGAGCGTGGGCTCAGTCGGCGGCGGCCTCGCTTCATCATACGGCGGACATGTGGGCCAGTGCGACACATACGGCTCACAAGCCCGTGGTCGCTGTCTCCATCCTACGCCACGCGCCTCCACTTCCAACCACATCATGGTGGCACGCAAGATCCACGACGCTAGCCCGCCGCGTGCAGGTCCCGTGCAGGACACTGCCGACGGTGCTTCCCCCACGGACCCCGAGAGCGTACGTATCATTTCATTCGGGCTACAATATGCTAACATTGTTGCAGGCCTACACGGCTGCCCCGTGCGTCACACCCCTACCGGGGCTAGTGTGGCCCCATGCGCAGAACGACGACGTAACCGTGGACGACGACGATAAGGCGACATCGGTGACCGCCACGACATTGATGGCGACGACGGGAATGACAATGACGGAATCGGAGACGCTGGGGACACGATGTTGGCAGCAGTGGGGAGTCGGGGACGCAATGTCAGCAGTGGCGAGGAGTCGGGGACAGCGGCAGAGGTGTAGCTTCCCTGTATATTACCTGTAGATAGTACCCTATGAAATAAAGTGGATTTTTTCTGTATTTTGAAAACTGTGTGACAATGACTGCTTAGAGATTGACTTAAGATTGCTTATATCAAAGCTTATATTTGTGCTGAGCCTGCCCAAGAAAGAGTCAAAGTTGAGAATAGGCCAAAAAATAAGCTCAATAAGTTCACAATAAGCCCCAATTAAGCCAAGTTCAGAGCGAGGCTTGACTTAATCCAAGCAGGGTCAGGCTTAGCAATATCTGGCTTAATGTTGCTTAAAACTGTTGTTAAGCCCTATTAAGCACTGTTAAGGATCATTAAGAAAAATCAACATTTTCCTGATGCAAGCTCATATGGTGAATCTTAGGCGCGGGCAGGGCCCATAACCTAGAATCGATGTGATGAGTTGATTAGGTAACACGTCACTCGGAAGTGCGCGCGCGAGAAGAAGTTGAGAATTATCGAGTCGAATTTGGGTTTTTGCAAGGAGCGAGAGATAATGTGCGGACGGTTTTAGAGGACACAAATCAGGTACATTCTTTGAGTCCAAACACTGTACATTATATACTAAAACCAGTAGCATAGTCTGTACAGTAAACATCGGCAAGAATCATGAGGCATCAGACAATATACGAACACGTCGTCAAGATGCAAAGTCACAGGGTATGAGTCGAGGCGTACAACCGTAATGACAGGTCATAGGTATGAGACAAGAAAGGAATCGAGGCGGGAAACGTGGTGAATGGGGAGAAATCGAGGTGGTGAGGACGGTGCAGTGTGGTGCTCGGGCCTCGTGATCTCAGGCTCGGCGAGCTCGCGCTTGATCTGGGGCGCGTCCTATGGTCACTTGTTGCGATCGGACTCATCGGTACGGACTGCGGACTCGTGGGGTTCTGACTACCCTAGTATTAGTCAGGGACAGTCGTCTCAGTCAGCCTTAGGGCTGTTATCACATGTATATCTCTCCGACTCGTGACTCGTTCCTAGGATAGTCGTAGTAGGGTTCGAGCTACTATCGCTACTGGGTACCCTACGTTCAGGAGGAGCTTCAAAGCTCCTCGTCAATTGTATAAAGGACTAGTAGTACGAAGACCGAGCCTCCAGCTTGGTCTTCTTGAATCATCAGTCCAATTCTCGTCTCATCCCTTCTTGTCTGTCTGCTTCTCTCTCTCTGCCTACTGGTGCGTCTGGCTCTTGTAGAGCAGATTGCCCGACGACGTATACGCCTGGTGGACTTTGCCCCAGTGCTTACACCGGTCACGTTCCTGCTCAGGACGTGTACCCATATTCGCTAAGTCGTCCTTCGCATATCAAGCCACTCTGTCACCGCTCAAGTCGAGCACCGTTAGGACGGGCCTAACGCAACACACTAGAGAAACGTACAGAGGTGAGAAGGGAAAGGGGATGGTATAGTAATGGGGCGCAAAGCCCCGGGATGTCCAAAGATTATCCCGGTCTGTTCATCCTACCAGAGTTGCGCGGTGCGCCACTGGTCATCGGAGTGCCGGCCCGAGACGGTCCGGACGGGATCCCAGCGCACTTCAGCACACTCTCCCTTCACTTTCCCGCAAATCCCATCTCAATCTCAATCTCAATCTCGACGCAGCGCAACTTGTGCCTCTTCACTTAACCCTCCTCAAGCACTCGCTGAACCGACCTGGTCAGACGCACGTCAGGCGCGCTTCAAGGAACGAATCACACGCATCACTGGATGACTTCCCGTAACGATTTGGCGCACCAAATCTTCTCTAAATTCACGTGATGGCATTTTGGAAATCAGTCATCAAATTTTGGCAACCCGTAACTCTGCTGCACCAAATCTAGAGTAGTTCGACGGTATCCAGATCAGGTAATCAATCTCCGACACACCGACAATCCGAGAATGCGTGTCGCAGGCCCCCATGGGCCCCATGGTTCATGTTCAACAACGCCCATGGACGCGAAGATGAAGATGCTGCAGTTGCAGCATTGTTTGCTGTTATCTTCATTTCTATTCTTGCAACCCATGAAGCACGGAATGAGCGACGCCCGGTCCCCACGAGGGATCTTCCCTACTATACGCTTCCTGTCTGCCTGTGTCTTGCATCTCCGTGACTCGTTTCATTTATATATGGCTTCGGGGCACCTTTCTCAAGGTCTTAATGTGCTTCTTAAATGTAGGCTCACACTAGCTCACTAGCTATGACCGGTCTGTAACACCATTTTGTGTCCCGGAATAAACATGGGTCCAAAAAAAAAAAAAAAAGAATGAGCGACGCCGACTACACAAACTCTACCTCTGTCAGGACAGCTGCTGCCAAACCCATGCCTTGGCAAAGGCTCCAGGAAGACCGCACGTTCATAACTACGATGGGATTTGATGTCGCAACTTTTCGTTTATTATTGGAGGGCCCTGGGAGGTTCGGGGAACATGAGATCACACCGATCCCATATGATGTCAATACGTGCGAATTGACTGTGGGGAGTCTCTGGGAAGACGGGAAATGTGTGTGCGAGCACCTCCTCTGACTCAGATTAAGAACTCGGATCATCCAGCTGGTTTGATGGTCCACTCAGCCACAAAATTTATCGAGATCTATTCTCTACAAAAGCAGTCATATTTTGGTCCCTGCAACTCCAAATTAGGATTTGGAGAACGAGCCGAGGTTTGATGAGGGGGGAGGGGGCCTCTTCAGATGTTTGAGTTTGGTGCAGGTGTTTCGTTGAATTACCGTGCTTGGTCATCACAAGCGAGATCAATCGACACAAAATTTGGATTTGGAGATGATTTGGTGCACCAAATCGTTACGGGAAGTCATCCACTGCAGCAGCAGGATTTTTGCTCTCATGGGTAGAAAACCCAGAGTGGCTGGATTTTTGCAACGATTTTGTTCCGCAAGCCAATAGAATTGAAGTGACAAGAGGATTATGTAACGCGTCACTCGGAAGTGCACACGCGAGAAGAAAGGGAAGTTGTCGAGTCGAGATTGAGCAGCAAGGCGCGAGAGATATTGGAGGCACGCGGACGGTTTAGAGAACACGAATAGGATGGTTGATTCACAGTCAACAGGAGCACATTTTATACTACCAGGTTCACAAGTAAACAGTAAACATCAGAGTCAGTTATCATGAGGCATCAACAAGTTCATCAGCGCGTTGTAAGGTAACGGGGTCATAAGTAATGGATCGAGTTGTAAAGTTGTAGCGACGAGTCATGGGTATGGGGCATAGAAGGAACCGAGGCGAGGAAGGCAGTGGATGAGGAGGAATTGAGGCGATGAGACTCGTACAGTATGGCACCCGAGCCGTGTGACTTCGGGCTCGGCGTGCTCGTGTTTGATCTGATGCGCATCCTAGAAACACTACAGGCACAGACAGAGGCAATGAGGGAGAAGAGGTGATATAGTAACAGAGGCGCGAAGCCCCAGGGTATTCCAAAGATTAGCCCGAGATATTCACCCTACCAGAGACGCATGAGTTGCCTCTGGTCATCGGAGTGCCGGCCCGAGATGGTCCGGACGGGATCTCAGCGCAATTCAGCAGCCAAGTCGCCAAGTCAAAAAGTTCTTACCAAACGTCTTCTGCCGCAAACACTCAACGAATTACAACAGAAGGCAAAGCTGTAACGGTTTCACCCTCGCCGGCACGTGATTCGCCACGTGACTACACGCCGACCGCCGACATCCCCTTTGTGGAGTCCGCCAACACGCCTGAAGACCCTTGGTGGGATTGGCAAGCCAAAGAAGACCCACGCGTGCAGGAGAGAGTATGGGCAGCAATAGCAGCCCTAGAAGATACTACAAGAGCGGGACGTCTGGTGAGCGATCGATCTCCCTCCCCGCCTCAGACACGCTGCCAGGAGCCTTGGGAATAGGTCCTGAAGAACGGCCGTCACGTGACCCTGGCATGTGGCCTGCCTCGACTTGTCCAGAAGAGCCCGGATGAGCTTGTGCCCGGACTGGTCTAGCCTCTGATGCAATATGGTACGAATCGAGACTCGGATGACTGATATACATAGTGGATGACTGATGACTGCTGACTACTGTATGGATGGATGACTGATACCACTCGAGGGCCTTATGCCATTGGCTACTCGTATTAGGGTTTCGGAGTTAGGGCTGGGCTTTAAAGCTCCCCTAAGTACTATAAGTAAAGGGCTGCTTGCGCCTTACAGCAGCAGCTTGATATCTTTGTGAATACCTTCCCCTTTGGAGCCGAGGCAGTAGTACTGCGCTATCCACTCTGCGAATAACCACATCGATCACCTCTCGCTCGCTGGTGTGACCTCGGAGACCCGTCCCTCCACCTTCATCCCCTTCAGTGCGCCTTCGGAGCCTGTCCCGCCACTGTCCACTTTACCTCTATCTGCCATTACCGACGACCATCGAACGCCCCTATACCTTGCAACGTGGTTGCAGCAGCAAACAGGCATACGTGACTCAAGTCGAGTCCAACGTCCAGGAAGGAACATTACAAAAGCAGCGGGTTCGTGGCAAGAACGCGACTGCCTCGTGCAATGGCTGGACAGGCGAAAACTTCCACCACTACATTGCGTTCATGATCATGGTTGATAAGAAGGTATGGCACTTTTATCACGACGGGCACACTGTATCTGACTAGAACTAGGTCCATACAGTGAATGTTCATGATGTGTCTAACGAAAAAAGACGGCCGACAATCTATTTGATTTAATGCTGGAAGTACTTGGGCGCCTTCAGTCAGAATGGAAGGTCACTGTTGTCGCGTTCACAACGGACGCATCTGGCAAATCTTGAAAAGCGCGAAAGCTACTACTTGCGCGTTTTCCACATCTTGTATGCCCTGACTGTTTTGCACATCAGGTTTGACCTTTTATTTATTTATATTCTTTGTTATACTGACACAACTATTTCAAAGGTGAACCTCATTGTCGGGGACTACTTCAAGGCCGAGTCGATATATGTCAAGCATAGCAAGATGGCTTCGGATCTCATCAGCTGGCTATGCAGCAAGACTTACGTCCTTGCCCGCCTTCGGGAGGTTCAGACGCAAAGCGGAAAGCCGCCGCTTACTGTGATTCGTGCGGTCTTAACAAGGTGGACGGCACACTACCTCGCTTTCAAGCGTCTGCTCGAGCTTCAGCTCCCTCTCCGAGCCCTCGTTACTCATGACGCAATGGCTCAATCCAATCAACAAGTCTTCATTTCTCCGGGCTTGACGGCAGCAAACAAACGAAAGGGACGTGAAATGATAGCAGTTATTGAGGACGGCACTTTCTGGCACTCGTTAGCTCGGTGCGTTAATCCGAGATCAGTGGTATTGGTCTAATATTTTTTGATACAGCCTCAAGACACATCTTGAACCCCTTGCGAGAGCCGCAAATGTGGCCCAAGCGGCATTCTGTCGTTTGGATCAGATCTTGCTCACGTTTGGCTCCCTCAGCATATATTATCGCGAAATCATGCATAAAGACCCCGACAATGCCATCGGATGTACAGCAATTCTCGACAGCATCGAGAAGCGGTGGGCGAAAGCAGACCAGGACATCTTCATTGCAGCTGTTCTTCTAAATCCGTTTGTCAAGACGGCTCCATTTTCCCCTCAAGTTTCATTCCTAACACGAGCTGGCGTGTTTTCATTGCTGAAGCGTTTGTATGAACACTTCTTCTCCATCACCGAGTCCCCCGATCAGTTGGCCGCCAGTATAAACACACTCTTCACAAACATCCAGGACTACTTTAGCGAGGATGGCGGCGACTTGGCGGCGTATGCTGGTCCCATCAAAGATAAGGCACTGGCTGATGGTGTGTCCCCGGATCTGGTCAAGCTATACGAGGGAATGGTTCCCATCACCACCGGCTCCGCCCCACGCTCTGCCCCACCACTGCTCTTTAAGCTCGCGCTTCACATCTTGTCTATTTGTCCCAATTCCGCCTCCTGCGAGCGGTTGTTCAGCGTCTTTGGCAACACTCTCACAAAGCTCAGGAATCGTCTAGGAAAGTGTAACGTTCCTTCCTGGACGTTGGACTCGACTTGAGTCACGTGTGCCTGTTTGCTGCTGCAACCGCGTTGCAAGGCGTAGGGGCGTTCGATGGTCGTCGATAATGGCAGATAGAGGAAAAGTGAACAGCGGCTGGACAGGCTCCGAGAGCGCACTGAAGAGGATGAAGGTGGAGGGACGGGTCTCCGAGGTCACACCAGCGAGCAAGAGGTGATCGATGTGGTTATTCGCAGAGTGGATAGCGCAGTACTACTGCCTCGGCTCCAAAGGGGAAGGTATTCACAAAGATATCAAGCTACCGCTGTAAGGCGCAAGTAGCTCTCTACTTATAGTACTTAGGGGAGCTTTGAAGCCCAGCCCTAACTCCGAAACCCTAATACGAGTAGCCAATGGCATAAGGCCCTCGAATGGTATCAGTCATCAATCCATACAGTAGTCAGCGGTCATCAGTCATCCGCTATGTATCTCAGTCATCCGAGTCTCGATTCGTACCGTATTGCATCAGAGGCTAGACCAGTCCGGGCACAAGCTCATCCGGGCTCTTCTGGACAAGTCGAGGCAGGTCACATGCCAGGGTCACGTGACAGCCGTTCTGCAGGACCTATTCCCAAGGCTCCTGATAGCGTGTCTGTGGCGGGGAGGGAGATCAATCGCTCACCAGGCGTCCCGCTCTCGTAGTATCCTCTAGGGCTCCTATTGCTGCCCATATCCTATCTTGCACGCGTGGGTCTTCTTCGGCTTGCCAATCCCACCAAGGGTCCTCGGGCGTGTTGGCGGACTCCACAAAGGGGATGTCGGCGGTCGGCGTGTAGTCACGTGGCGAATCACGTGCCGGCGGGGGTGAAACCGTGACAAAAGACCACCCTCACCTCACTCGCTGAACTGAAAATGCACATACGCGATGAACACGTGCGCAGCGGAGATACTAAACAACGGATGAAGCGCTTCTATGGGACAACGTCACAAGCAAGTGCCTCCTCGGGTCAACTGGAGTCCCCCCTCACCCCACCGCTGGACGATGAAGCAGGAGACATTGCAATGGATATTGATCCTGTGTTACAGCAGTTGTCGGATGGTGACACTAACGAGTTCAATCACATTACAGACTCTTTCGGCAGGCAGTCAGACTACGACAATGACGACGGGAATGAAGAAATGCTGTCAACTATTTCAATGACGATTGTCGACCTCTTCGACCACACAGAAAAAAATTGGATTTCATTACATGAACGCAGCGCGTCTCGGAGCCTAAACGAGGAACTGGAGCTCTATGAGCTCCTTAACTCAGACCCAACAGGAGCGGAAGGTGTTGATGTAGAGATCGATCATGCTCTTGATAGTATATTCGTTGTCTAGCATGCGCACGCGACGCGACTTAGTTTTTATGCATACAAATTGATTGCCGAATTGGGTTTCACTGATGTAGGCGTGGGAACAGTCATGGTCACTTGCAGTCGGTGACCCCCATAGTCAGATGACTTCCCTGACCGTCACGACTAGTCGCTGACTGGCACAACACTGGACGCAGCAGTAGTACAGTGGTGCCTTGATGAACTCTGACCTAATCCGTACACCTGTGCTAGTAAGAAATATATATATTGCTGTGGCAGTTCGGTCTCTACAACTCAATACAACTCATCCAACTACGTCCGTGGATGAATTTGGAAAGATCTGGGCAGGTTTCTGTTGAGATCGAGCGCAGATAGTGTGCGATGAGTATTTGCTTCCGTCTCATCCCTTACTTTACTTTGGCATAATGTGTCCCTCATCCCTGTTCCTGTCCTATCCTGAATATACCTTAGACTACTAGAATGACAGCTACATGTATTAGACTTTTGACTCCGTAGTATTAGTACTCTCGTTCCCTCGTACCTAGCACCTCAGACATCGCTCATACACGCGCGATACTGAGACTCTGTGTTCTTTCTAGTTCGCCTCGCACGCTGTTTCCGAGCTCCTGAAACCATCCATAACTTACAGTTTCGTATTCGCCAGCGACCTAGATATTGCGCAGACTTGCCCTATGTGCTGGTGGAAACCATATTAAAAGTTCGCGCTCATCACCACAAATCCGTCCATCGTCGTAGCAGGAGTTGATAGGAATTTTGTTGAGACTAGGCAAACCTTGAAGAAGAACGCAACACGTCTGAGTTGAGGGTGGAAGAACAAGTTTGGTGCCGTATTATGTAGCACGGGTGCAGCGCGGTGCCTCATACTAGTGTTGTCAGGTGGATGCAAATGGTCACGAGGATGCAAATTTTTTAAATGGCCTCAGATCACCCTCTTCCCATGGTCTTTTCTGCCCAAAAAAATACAGTAGGTAAAGTAGGATCTGTAGATATGAGATCATAACAAAAAATAAAAATGTATTGAGAATTTCGACTACAGTGCGACAAGGAAGAGAGGGAAGTCGTAAAAAGTAAAGGCCCAGACCACCAGATCCCAACGATCTTGCTAAATGCCACACAGATCCATTGGAATAGAGTGTTAGAAGAGTCCAATGAGAACACCCATGATAAATTTGGGGTGATATCATACATGCGATAGAGTTGTAGAGGGTAATCTCATCCTGAGGGGCCAGTGTGCGATCAAATTTGCATTGGGGGAAGTCGGTTGTGCTTCCTAGGGGCCAAAATAAAAATAAGAAAAAATCACCATTGGACAGTATATACATTCTTCTACAAGTATGTACAATATGAAGTAGCTACGCTGTGTTGTTGAAGCTACAGAAAATAAAAAGTCGATTTTTGCATAGGTACGACCACACTAGTATGTATAATTAAACGCGGGTTCTAACCTGAACCATCTACGCATCTACCTCTCTGCGGGAGACCAGTCAACGGACGTCGAGGATAACGTTCCAGGCGGTGCAGCGCATGCTACGCCTAGTAAACGCCGATCCTCGACCCATAAGAGTAATAACTTACTTCAGATGTCTCTCGACGCAGGAAGAGTGGAGACACGGAATAGAAAAGGGGATCGGAGGCGCGAAAGATCGGGAAGACCAGACCCAAATCACAAACCCTAACCCCGGCTGCCCTTGCCCGGCACCACGCGAAGGGGAAATGTCAGGCAAGGAGGGATGATAAGTGTTAAAGCGGGAGACCTTCCTTTCTCGGTAACCACCACCAACTTGGACACATCACAGTGACCTGGACGGTGTGGCATACTAGAGTACTCATAACACACATCAGTAATACTCTCACACAAATCCTAAAAAGTGCACAGTATACAAAATAAAATCGACGCACAGTCGAAATGGAGGAAAGGAACCGTGCACAGCCGGAGATTGCCGGCCCCCAGACCTCCGGCCAAAAGAGAATGCTACGCTCAACGACGCATGCTCAAGCGTCGAGCAGCAGCAACACGCAGCTAGAGCAAAAGAAAACCAGGCCGATAGCTATCCCAGAACCAAGGGCACTGTTGGACAGGGAAGGACTCCTCAAAAAGGACGAGCAAATAACAGCTAAGTCCATATACTCAGCGCTCAAGCTGATGTACGAAAAGCACAGCTCCAGACTCCCTCCGGACTTGCAGAAAACAATACTGTCACTCGTGGCATGCATAGGAATACTGGCAGCAGACAAAGGGCAAGAACATAGCCTGACCGTAGAATCCCTGGCACAAAAGATAAGCGAAAGGCTGGAAAACGCGGTCAGCGCGGGGATGGGGAAGCTAAGTGGGCTCATCGAAGCATCCTTAGCTAACCAGAATAGGATGCAGGACACATCCAAAAAGATGGACGAGTCGGCAGACGCAATTCAAAAAGCTCTTGAGGTCGTAAGCAAAAACCTGTCAGAAGTAGCTGACACGTCCAACAAGCTTACCACAACGGTAAGCTCATACAAAGACGCGCTACTAGCAGCCCCAACAGCGAAGCCACCGGCAGCTCAACCTAGGCGAGACACGAAGAACACAACACCGGACCCGAGAATCACCAGGGACCTCGATAGAAGATCGAGGCAGATCCTCATAGACACAAGCAATAAGGAACTCACAAACTCGAGCCTCGATGAGCTGAAAAATAAATTCAACAGGACAATCGCAGAAAGCTCAGAAAAGCCCCAGGCCAACGCGGAGGTGCAGGAGGTACACAAGCTCCGCAATGGAGGCATCATACTGCAGTTCAATACGAAAGAATCAGCTGAGTGGTTTAAACAACCGCACATAGAATTCGAACTACTCCCCAAAGTAGACGGCACGGCAACAGTCAAAGAAAGAACGTACCAAATACTGGTACCAAGGGTGCCAATTATCTTCGACCCGGCGAGACCCGCCTACCTCAGGGAAATTGAAGAAGAAAACAACATCAACGCCGACAGCGTGCAAAAGGCGAGATGGATAAAGCCGATCTACAGACGGACAATCGGGCAGAAATCCGCGCATCTCACACTCTCCGTCATCAACCCGGAAACTGCTAATATCCTAATTAGGGATGGGATGTACATCTGCGGTGTCAGAACATACCCGAAAAAACTCAAAGCCGAGCCCAGACAATGTATGAAATGCAGGAGATGGGGACACTTCGCGTCCGACTGCAAGGAAGTGAAGGACGCTTGCGGCAACTGTGGGGAGGATCACAGAACAAACGAATGCACAGACAGCAACAAAAGATTCTGTATCTCATGCCAAACAGACACGCATGCCAGCTGGGACAGAAACTGCCCAGAGTTCATCCGCAGATCCGAAAGAATGGATGAGAACCACCCAGACAATGCGCTAATGTACTTCCCTACAGGGGACGACTGGACGCTGCATACACGCCCCAACAAGCTAAGCTTCGACGAGAAGTTCCCAGCGAAATTCGCTGTAGCAAGCCTCCCCCCAACCACCCAAGGCATACGGCAGCTCCCAACCAGACCAATCGCCGGCAAAAACAAGAGCCCCAAGAAGCAGAAAAGGGATGGGGACCAAGACATCTTAAAAAGTTTTCTCATCGCGGCCGACATAAGGCCAAGCTCAAGGACATCGCGCATCATAGATGAGGACCAATATGACGCCATCTCGGAAGACGAAGCAAACCACCTCAACACCGCCCAATTTATTGAATGAGTGACAACGCAAAGAGCAAAGCACAGAAGAAATCCACATTCAAAATATGGCAGCAGAATATAAATAAATCGCGCATCTGCCAACACGACCTGATAAGTAGCAGCAGATTGGCAAACGACGGCATTGACGTAGTCGCCCTACAGGAACCATCAATAAGCCCCTTCGGAAAGACAGTTGCGAGCAGGGACTGGAAAACGGTCTATCCCAGCACACATGGGAAAGAACCGTTCAAAACAAGATCCGTGATACTGATTAGGGACAACATACTCACCGACGGCTGGGAACAACTAGAGTTCCAGTCCGGCGACGTGACAGCAATCAGAATCAAAGGAAGTTGGGGAAGCGCGACAATTTTCAACATCTACAACGACTGCAAACACAGTGACACCATCAAAGCGCTGACTGACTACCACAAAGCGCACCTCAAGGAGATCCTAGGAAGCGCGGAAACGCAGCACAAGCACCACCTAATCTGGGTGGGAGACTTCAACAGGCACCATCCGTGTTGGGACACGCCAGAAAACAGCCAGCTATTCACGCGCGAGGCCATCGAAAGCGCGGAGATGCTAATCCAGACAGTAGCGGACTTGGGAATGGACCTGGCGCTGCCAAGCAGCATCCCGACCCACGAACATAGCGTCACGAAAAGATGGTCGAGACTAGACCAAGTGTTCAGCACAGAGCACACAATCAAAGCCATCACGCAATGCGAAGCCATGCCGGAAAAGCAGGGGGTCAACACAGATCACTTCCCGATAATAACCACCCTAGAGCTCGGAATAGACATAACGCCGATGAAAGCGATCAAAAACTTTAGGGACGTCGACTGGAACGCCTTTAGAAAGACGCTGGAGGAAAAAATGGCCGAGTGGGGTATCCCGAGCTTTATCAAAAACCAGTTATCGCTCGACCAAGCATGCGGAAGGCTGACTTGCATCATACAGGAAACGATAAAAGAGAAAGTACCATCCGCCATCATAGGCCCCCAGGCCAAAAGATGGTGGACCCGGGAACTCAATGAACTCAGACGCGACATGTTGAAGACGAGAAGAAAGGCATGCGAACAACGGCACTTAGCCGATAACCCCCTCCAAGAAAAGTTCCAAGAAGCACGCCGGAAATTCAGTAGGGAACTGGAGAGAACAAAGAAGAACCACTGGAGAGACTGGCTAGAGAAAGCGAACGACCCAGACCTCTGGACAGCGCACAAGTACATCACCAGCCCCCCGGGCGACTGCGGAAGGACAAGGATCCCAGACCTGAAGTACGGCGAGGGAGAGGAGCAACACACAGCAGCCACCAACAATGAGAAGAGCGGCATTCTGGCGAAGACCTTCTTCCCGGACAAGCCGCCAGACAGAGAACAACAAGACCCGCTTCCAGTAGAGAACCCTATCTGCAAAATGGACCCTATCACGAGGGACCAGATCAGGCGGAGCCTCGCCAGGTTAAAACCTTACAAAGCGCCGGGACCAGACGGTATACCAAATATCGTTCTGACCAAATGCGCTGACATTATCGAGGACAGGCTCTGGTACATCTACACGGCAACTCTAGACAGAAACATACAATACGGACCGTGGAAAATATTCGACACGGTAGTCTTGAGAAAACCGGGCAAACCTAGATATGACGTCCCGAAGGCATACAGACCCATCGCTCTCCTCAACACGATGGGAAAAGTTCTCACATTGATAATCGCAGAGCAGCTAACTTTCTACACAGAAAGATACGCTCTACTTCCCCCCTTCACTTCGGAGGAAGACCAGCGTGCACCACCAGCAACGCCATTCATTACTTGACCTACAAAATCAAAGACGCCTGGAGGAAGAAACAAGTCACTTCGGTACTCTTCTTAGACATAGAGGGAGCGTTTCCAAACGCGGTCAACAGAAAACTAGTCTCCAACCTAAGAAAGAGAAAGGTACCGTCAAAAATAGTGAAATTTGTCGAGAACATGCTGAAGGGCAGGGAAACGCGTCTCAAATTTGACGACTTTGAGTCCGGGAGCATCAAAATCAATAACGGGATCGGACAAGGAGACCCGCTATCGATGGTGCTATACCAATACTACAACGCGGACCTTCTAGACATACCAAACTCCCCAAGTGAATCGGCGGCAGCATATGTGGATGACGCGATCCTAATCGCAACGTCTAAAACTTTCGAGGAGACGCACAATATGCTAACGGACATGATGACTAGGGAAAAGGGCACCATGGAATGGGCCAAAGCACACAACTCAAAGTTCGAACTCTCGAAGCTAGCGCTAATAGACTTCGCGCACCATAACAAGAAGCTGAAGAGACCACCCCTCAAGCTTAACGAAGAGACAATACTAGCGTCTGAAAGCGCCAAGTACCTCGGAGTAATCCTGGACCAGCACCTCAACTGGAAAGAACAAGAGGCGAACGCAATAAAGAAGGGAGCGAATTGGGCAGCGCAGATAAGGAGGGTGGTGAGAATCGACTGGGGACTAACCCCAAAGCATGCCAAGAAAATCTACACAAGCGTAGCGATACCAAGAACACTCTACGGGGTAGACGTTTGGTGCCCCCCTCCCAGAGATGGACACCCAACCAAAGGCAGACGAATACTAAATCGACTCACAGCCACCCAGAGGACGGGAGTGCTAGCGATAGTCGGAGGGCTAAGAACATCACCATCTGACTCCCTATGCGCACACGCTAATATACTCCCGATGCATCTAGAAATAGACAAACATTGTAGCCGGGCAGCATTACGCCTAGCCACCCTCCCAGCCAACCATCCGCTCACAAAGCCATATAGCAGATGTTCCAAACGTCCCAGCAAACGGCACAAAGCACCGCTGCATTACCTAGCGGATGGATACAGATCAAACCCAGCGGAGTACAAGACAATCCCGGCAGATGGAAGAAATCCGGCGCTCATGGGAAAGCGCCCCTTCAGAGTAGACATCCCCAAGAACAAAGAAAGCTCAAAGGAGGAGGACGCACGAGCCCCGGAACACGTTAAGATTTACACAGACGGATCGTCGCACGGAGGGAAAGTAGGAGCAGCGGCAATAATAAAGCAGGGCGCTAAGACGATAGGCAAACTAAACTATCACCTCGGCTCAGCTGACGAACACACTGTCTTCGAAGCAGAACTAGTGGGCATATTGCTCGGACTACAACTAATCAAGGATTCAAGGCGAGCAAAAAGAGCAACAAGACGTTCGCCATCGGAGTAGATAACCAAGCGGCCTTAAAAGCACTCTCATCAAAGCTCAACAAGCCCGGACACTACATCGCGGCTGAAGTACTGAACACCGCGGCAAAGATCAAAAAGTCAAGCGGTAAAAAGTTTGGGCTAACGCTCAGATGGACCGCGGGGCACTCCGGAATTGAAGGAAATGAGGAAGTAGACGAGGAAGCAAAACAGGCGGCGGAAGGAACATCATCCCCAACTTCCCACCTTCCGACGCTACTGAAAAGAGGGATCAAAATAAGCAGATCTGCAGCAAAACAATCACTACACGCGAAGAGAAAGAGCAGATGGAAGAAGGAATGGGAGGCGTCGCCCAGATACGCAAAGTCTAAGCAGATTGACTCCTCCCTGCCTTCACGCAAATTCATCGAACTGATAAGCAACAAAGAACTTTCCAGGGCGGCGGCAAGCAAGATGTTCCAGCTACAAACAGGGCACATCCCGCTAAACGCCTACTTACACAGATTCAAAAGGAAAGAAAACGCACAATGCCCGGCATGTGGAACATGCAAGGAAACGCCGCAGCACTTCCTGCTGGAGTGCCCGGCTTATGCATACGAAAGGGAGGGACTGAAGCCAAAGAGAGGGAGCAGGGAGAAGAAATTCGCCGAGATTCTCTCAAAGGGAGACGGAATTTTGACTCTCGCAAGATACATACAAGCAACGGGAAGATTCAAGCACGACGACACACAACACCCTCAACAATCTCAAAACCCGCAAACCTAAAGCCAGCATCGCCCAAGAGGCGGACAAGCGCTTCCAAGAACTCCGTATCGCACCCCACAATCCGCCAGGCCCCTAACAAGGCCGCATCAAGACATGAAGAGCTAACGGCCGACGAGGTACACGCAGACCCGAGGGAACCCAACATAAAACTCAAGCCGAAACGCGCTGCACACACGCGCGCAACGCAAGACCACACCCTCAAATCTGCCCCCTCGCTTTGGCGTTTCACACGCCCTGGTATGCTCAACACTTGACAAATTGCAAAGCCGCTCCTCTCTAGGGATGCCGCGGTCCGGTCCGAATTGGGGTTCGGACCCGAACCGGACCGGACCGGACCCGGGGTCCGGTTCAGGTTTGGGTCCGGTTCGCCACTGCAGCCACCCGGCTAGAAGGTCCGGTTCGGGGTTCACCATTGACCAAAATTCTGGTGAACCCAGTCTGGACCGGACCGGACCCGAACCTCAGAATTTCTCGACTCAGAATTTCTCGACTCAGAATTTCTCGACTGGTACTATATTACAGATATGATATATAAACATAGTAGTAGCGTCGCACAATCACAATCCGACCGCGACGATGAACACGGCTGTGACGAACTCTTCCACTGCGCGAGCTGGCCCAACCGAGCTTCGAGCTTGCGTTCCGTTCTGTTTGGTGAGTATTCAGACGCGGGGGTTGGCGTCGGTGGACTATGCATACTCGGGGTGTGAAGGCAGCGCCAAGGAGATCGGGGAACGGCAAGTTGTTGCGCCGTACTGTGTCGTTTCAGGCGTCAGGTTCGGGAACGGTCCACGAAGGTCATTTGAACAGAGCTTACCTTCGCTCGTGGTAGCTCGAAGGTGTTGGTGGGTATTCAGATGCGGGGGTTGGCGTCGGCAGACTATGCATACTCGGGGTGTGAAGGCAGCGCCAAGGAGATCTGGGAACGGCGAGTTGTTGCGCTGTACTGTGTCGTTTCAGGCGTCAGGTTCGGGAACGGTCCACGAAGGTCATTTGAACAGAGCTTACCTTCGCTCGTGGTAGCCCGAAGGTGTTGGTGAGTATTCAGATGCGGGGGTTGGCGTCGGTGGACTATGCATACTCGGGGTGTGAAGGCAGCGCCAAGGAGATCGGGGAACGGCAAGTTGTTGCGCCGTACTGTGTCGTTTCAGGCGTCAGGTTCGAGAACGGTCCATGAAGGTCGTTTGAACAGATCAGAGCGTACCTTTGCTGAGGCTGTCAGAAGACGCCTCTATGATAGCCCGAGAGACGTTCGGTACTGGTGACTTGGTGTCGCCCCCAAAGTTGGGGAATCCACATAAATCCTTGGACCTTGCGAGAAACTGTGGGCTTGACTGTGAATTGAGGGAGTATTGAGGGCACCCCCGGGGCGGAGTTCTAAGTTCTCCCGGGTTCAACTGAGACCACAACTGGTAGAAGTTCAACACGTACCTTCCATGGATCCAACAAAACCGTACAGGGAAGCGTGTACCCCAAACGGTGGCCTCAAGGAGGCACATGAGATAATTTGGCACAATGACCCAGATGATGTTACCCCGATATCCAATCATACGTGTGCGATTCTTCGTTGAACGCGCTTCTTGTACTCACCTTGATTAGGCAAGCGCGCCTCGTCTGAGAGACCTAGCAGCTCCCCTACCCAAACCACTTTGACTGCGTTTGGCATCACTGCAACAGGCCAGCACCCCGCAGATGACGAACCAGTGGGCAGTGCCACTGGGTCAGATGGCCGACGGATCCCCCGCATTCGAAAACCTACGGCAAAGGCCAAGGAGGCACTTGTCAATGGTGGCGTGAAGACGACAGCGAAAAAGAGAAGCGCGGTCATACTCACCTCAGAAACTGAAGACGACGTACAACCACCCAGAAAAAGGAAAAACAAAACAGGTAAAAAGGATGCCGAAGATGTCAGCCTAATCGAGGAACCCCGCAAAACATCGAAAGGCTGTGTATTTTCACGCGCATCTGAGGAATCTCAAGATAGTTGTGTCAATACAACCCCAAACTCGGATGATTTGGGTAATGCGCCGATAGGGGAGAGTGGTGCGTCGGATGCGAGAGAATGCGTCAGATGAGGAATGGCAGTATTCCCAGCTGGACGAAATGGCTACAAAAGATGCAAAGGTAAGTATCTCCCTAGAGCGCGCTTCGACTCACCTTAAAATGTATACAGAGTCTAAAAAAAGCCAAACTGCGCTCAAGTACTGGGGCGAATATAAAAATCGCTGACCTGACAGCAATATTCAAGGATGGCTATCATCCTAAGAGTAACGCGGATGCGCGATTGTGTCGGTTGTGCAAGGTATGGTTGACAGGAAATGTCTCGACATGCCGTACGCATATCATCAGGTAGAGTCAAGCATCGAAGAGGTATTATCAATAACTGATAATGGACGCAGGCACTGGAACACTCACAAAGAGTTGTACTTGACCGGATGTCAACGCGAAAATGTCGAGCCAAATGAGCGAGTCATGAGAGAAACAACACCAGGAATGAAACCTCAGGAGCAAGGAACGCTGGAGAGATGGTCTGCAGTCAAAGTGCCACAGTGGACGAAGGAGGGGCTAATGGAACACATCGTCGAATTGGTAGTGGTCGACGACCAGGTGAGAAAATGCGAAGGCCGTTTACGTGACAAAGACTCAACGTACCGGTACTGCCCTCGTGACACACAGGCCTTTTCCCTCGTGGACCGTGCAGCGTTCCGTCGACTGCTTAGGTTTCTACGTCCTGGTATCAAGGACAGTGATATCCCCCACCGCACAAGCGTTGCAAAGGCCGTCCATGCAAAAGCCCTCAAGGTCAAGGAGATTTTGACGGACCTCTTTACAGTGAGCGTGGTTTACGACGTTCCCTAGCGCTCAAACTCACATGTCCACACTAGAGCGTACCTGGTGAAGTGTCAGCAATGTTGGATGGCTGGTCATCGCTAGCCCGTGACCCGTACCTAGGAGTTACCGTACATTGGATCCATAGCACCCAGGAATCTCCCAATGAATGGAGCCTTCGCACATTACTGCTCGCATTCCGAGAGGTTAAAGGTAACCATAGTGGCCAAAACCTTGCTGCGCTGGTGATGGAAATCCTCAAGGCGGCTGGGTTGACGAACAAGGTATGTGTCGTCGCGTCCTAACAAGGCTTCAATTCGATTGAGTTGACATACCGTAGATCGGATGGATCACATCGGACAATGTTACATCCAACGACAAGATGATGACACATCTTGAAGGTGAGTTGGACACATTCGAACACAGGTGGAAAGGATCAGATCGACGTGTGAGGTATGTGGGCAATCCGGCACTCTAGAATTTCGGAATAACAGCTGACGCTGTGTAGGTGCCTTGCGCATATTGTTAACCTCGCAGCCAAGCACATCGTTGAAGCATTCACTCGAGATGCCCAGATAGAGTCGGAAAACCCGACTGATGACTTGCAGGCAGACGATGATCTAGCAACGGGCAGCGCGGAAGGCGACGAGACTTCCTATGCACCTGGTGACACCCTCGGAAAGCTATTGGCCCTCATAAATCAAGTGTGCATCTATGCTGATTCATATGAGCCGAAGCTGATAGAATTTAGGTTCGACTTTCCCCACAGGCGTCGGCCTTCTTCTTCAAGTGTTGTGTGGAGGAAAAAGTGCCCCCTCTTGAACTCGTAAAGTACATCCGGACGCGCTGGTCCTCGATGTACGATTTACTCGAGCGCGCGTTCATGTTGCGATTGGTATTTATATTCTCATCGCACCGTCCTATTCTCACATCGTTACTCATTGATGATCAGGGCATCTCGAAGTTTGTGCAGCTCGCTGATGATTGTGAACAAGTCCCCAAGCTACAGAAGAAGCAATACGCCGATTACAAGCTCACCCCTGGCGAATGGACCAATCTGGACCTGCTTCATCAAATACTCAAGGTACGCACGGTCACCTGTCTTAGGCACAGTTTTACTAAACCTGTAACTCAGCACCCCGCTCTTGCTCAACAGCAGTTCTCGTCTGAACGCGTCCCAACAGTCTCTCGCGTGTTTCCGACGATCGAATTTTTACTTACATCGTTGGAATCTGCTAAGAAGGACGCAGCATTCCTCCCTATCCGCGGCGCCATAGCAGCTGGCATCTCAAATCTCACCAAGTGGTACCGGACGCTTGATAACTGTGATGTCTATGTATTGTGCAATGGTGTGTCAAACGATGTGGTTCATAGTATGATCAACTAATCTACTCGACAGTTCTTGATCCATATTACAAACTACTGTATATCAGGAAGAACTGGGGTCCCGATTTTGTCTCGCGTACCAAGACGATCCTTACTGCAATCGTGAGCGCCAAGTTTCAAGTCCGTCACTGTTTCAATTATTCTGATACTGAGTACCCGGCCCAGTTCGACAAATACGATCAATCTGATCAAGGCGTTAGAAGAGACGCTGTCGCCCCATCTTCAAAGCCAGGTAGGTACTACAAAACCCACATAATAACTCGCCCTGACATAGATCTAGCGATGGACGACCACGTAGGCTACGGGAGTAACTGGATCAAGCTCTCGGTTGATGACGACAGTGACAATGAATCTACTCATGATCCTCACAAGGAACTCCATGAGTATCTGGAATCTAAACGTGAGTCACGGAAAGAAGGACTCGTCGAATGGTGGGGCATACGTATACTACTTATCGTCAAGTTGTCCGTCTCACTGATTGTTATTCCACGTTAGCATAATTCGGTTCGCTATCCCACCCTCTCCCGAATCGCGCGAGACTATCTCGCAATCCAAGGGTCGTCCGTTGCCTCGGAGCGTGCATTTTCGAGTGGTCGTCTCACCGGAACATACTTGCGCAATCGACTCAAAACCGACACATTCGAGGCGCTTCAAATTGTCAAAAGTGCTTTTCGGAATGGCATTCTCGACACCAGTGAAGAAGCGGCAGCTCATGTGGCAGCGGAATGGGACTTTGGTGGGCTTATCGACGCAGAAGAATCTTCAGAACCTGTTTAGATAGTTGTTCCGTTAATTGCTCCAGTTGTGGGTCGTATGTAGGGTCTGCAAAGTTGCAAACATGCACAGAGCCCGTTCAAAGCCAACGCTAGATTATAATAGTTTCGCTGTTGAGACAGTTGACTACTATCACAAAAGCGACAAATGACAAGTGCCCAGGCGGTGCACCTATTAACTGCGCCCAACACTTTACTTGGCTCCAATCACGCTACATGGAATCTGCCGCGTCTTTGTTCTATTCTCCTCACAATGCTAGAACCTCAAAACAACATCAATGAAGCTAGTCGACCTCATTCTACATGGCAGAACCTCATTAACTTGTTTAACGTTAGTCCCCCCAGCGAAGATGAAAGGAGAGAATTACAGAACGGCATGTAACCTATGTTGCTTGATAGTACCTGACTAATCTTTTACATCAGGCAAATGTACCGTGAAGGGTCATTTTCCAACAGACTTCGACTGCGAGAGGTGAGTACCAATGTTTCCTCTCAGCATGTGGTGAGCCCTTGCATACCCTACCACTCTGTCCGCGATGAAAACTTCCGCATGTGCGTCCACATCCTGAAGATCTACCCTCTCTTCCCTCATTCATCACCTTGCGCAGCAGCTCAGCTGACGCTTTCTCTACCACCACCGACGTAGTACGCCGGCAGATCAACTCGTTTTCCACTATGCTTGGGGCGCCCTTCAGTCTTAACCCCTCCATGCCCTGAGTGCAAGGTCCGCAACACCGGAGACCCCCGCATCTGAATACTCAAACCCACCAGACATCTTTCAGGCTACCACGAGCGAAGGTGAGCTCTGTTCAAATGACCTTCGTGGACCGTTCCCGAACCTGACGCCTACTTGCTGTTCCCCAATCTGCTCGGCGCTGCCTTCGGTCTTACCACCTCCACACCCCGAGTATGCATGTGCATGGTCCGCCGACGCCAACCCCCGCGTCTGGATTCTCACCAACGCCAACACCAAACATCTTTCAGGCTACCACGAGCGAAGGTACGCTCTGTTCAAATGACCTTCGTGGACCGTTCCTGAACCTGACACCCACCCCCAATCTGCTCGGCGCTGCCTTCAGCCTCCACACCCCGAGTATGCATGTGCATGGTCCACCGACGCCAACCCCCGTGTCTGGATACTCACCAATGCCGACACCAAACATCTTTCGGGCTACCACGAGCGAAGGTAAGCTCTGTTCAAATGACCTTCGTGGACCATTCCCGAACCTAACGCCTACCCCCAATTTGTTCAGCGTGGCCTTCGGTCTTACCACCTCCACACCCCGAGTATGCATGTGCATGGTCCGCCGACGCCAACCCCCGCGTCAGGATTCTCACCAACGCCGACACCAAACATCTTTGGGGCTACCACGAGCGAAGGTACGCTCTGTTCAAATGACCTTCGTGGGCTGTTCCCGAACCTGACGCCTGAAACGACACAGTACGGCGCAACAACTCGCCGTTCCCCGATCTCCTTGGCGCTGCCTTCACACCCCGAGTATGCATAGTCCGCCGATGCCAACCCCCGCATCTGAATACTCACCAACACCTTCGGGCTACCACGAGCGAAGGTAAGCTCTGTTCAAATGACCTTCGTGGACCGTTCCCGAACGCCGACACCAGTGACCTTCGCGTCTGATTTCTCACTGACACGACACCGAACATCTGTCGGGCTACGAAGCATCTTCCGGTCCTCAGCAAAGGTACGCACAGTTCAATTGACCTTCATAGACCATGTGCTGCTCTGACAAACTCTTGCTGTCGTGACAGCACTCGGTTTCGGACCACCTTCCTCCCCACCTCGTCCACAGACTCCACACCGTCGCTCAATAGCTTGGCCTTCAGGACGGCAAAACAGGATGGCAAAACGGAACGGAACGCGAGCTCAAAGCTCGGTTGGGTGGGACATGCGGGCCGGTTCGTTGTCACGGGCGCATGGCGCGGTGAAACACAAGTACTCGTAATTGTGAGCCCAGATATGGGTTTAATGCGGGTGCATTGTGCGTCCAAAGTAGCTGTAGAATGCCTGTATTTTTTTAGAATTTTAGAACTTTTTTTTAGAATTTTCGTGCGGGTTCAGGGTTCGGCCGCATCTGAGCCCCGAACCGGACCTGAACCGGACCGGACCTCATAGAGGTTCGAGGTTCGGCGCGAGAGCCTGAACCGGACCTGGGTCAGGTTCGGGGTTCGGAAAAAAGGGTCCCTGAACCGGACCGGACCGGACCGCGGCAACCCTACTCCTCTCGAGGAGCGGGGAGGTGTTCTAATGTGAAGTGGGAATAAACGGGAAGTAGTAGGACAGGGACAGGGAGGACCATTTATTTGTCAAAGTGCCACATAGGGCCATGTACCCCAAGGCGCACTCTAATGGATTCGAAAAAAAAAAAAAAAGTGTTAAAGCGCTTGCACGAAGATAAAGTGCGTGAGGACTTATGCGCTGGGACGCCTCCAGCTTTACCGTCACTGGTAAAGGCATCGAGAAGTTTCCAGGCATTGCGCATAAACTCGGCATCTCCGCAGAACCTGCACGTATGTATGTGTGCGCCAGGATCCATGATAAGCATGTAGGTAAAGGAAATTAAAACGAGGGCGCACCAGCGCACGATTTTCATTGCGAATTTGCGAGGACACGAATCGATCCTCGACGTCTCGATGTCCTGAGCGAATACCTCAGCTTCGGTCGGAAACCCGGCAGGAGAAGACAATACGGGTGTTGGGGAGTGTTTGCAGAAATACGGTCGGCCCGAGAGCATGGGGGCTGGAAGAGGTACAGGACCTCGAGGTGCTGCACATATAAGACCAGCAGGTATGAAGAGAAAAAATGCCACGTACTGGTCATATGATAACATTCTCGACGGGCCCAAGTGCAAACTGTCGCGTAGGCCCTCAAGGTCTCAAGCAAGCCCTCAAACCGCTGGGTTCGAACTACCTCGCTACTCGTTGAGATCATATACTTTGACCTCGAAACTTGGTTGCTCAGGAAGAGACAAAATGTTAGCAGTCTACCTGAGGAGAAGAAGGGTGGGAGGGGCCTGCAACATCATGGGTATACGCGACAAGCATGGGCACATACAGTGGCAGCGTACTGTAGGCAAAGACGTTGAGAGTGGTCTGCCAAGGCGCGCATACATACCGTTTCCCAATATGGATTCATGTACGGCGTGTACCTGGGCGCTCGAACCTCGCACGAACCCTTGACCCCAACATCCACGCTAATATCCGTCTATTCTGCGTACTTCCAAGATATGGAACACAGGCAAATCATCTCAAATTCGTGAGTAGATCGTCCTCGATCCGTAGCTTTCTTGACGATCATGACCCTCGATTCCAGCCCGGCGGGTTCCACAGCATCTCGACCATCTAGAATAAGGTAAGTCAATTCCTTCTGTTGTGAAGCGATGTCCGGTCAAAACCGTCTATGAACAGCACTCAAGTCGCCGGGTCTCAGGGAAGCCGATTACAGCCAGAAGGCACAGAACGTGTAGAGGTGACTGGTGTGTACTTATCGTTCAAGCCTTGATAACTATCTAATCCATTTGTTAGTCATCCGAGCACGCGACGTTCCCCAATTCGGGAGTATCCTCGGCGTGAAGACGGAGTACTTCGTCACTATAACCTATGGGGCGACAACGAAGAAGACTAAGAAGAAAACTAAGACAAAAAGCGTTCAGACGGACGGGCAGATGGCGGTGTGGGACCAGAGGCTCGACGCTTTGTAGGACTTTCTCCTTTCCAGTCGCATTTTTCGGCTGAAGGTCTCCATCAGCTTCGTACAGCCGTCTTCACGTCTTATTATTCGCCTTTATGCAAAGAGGCTGAGAATAAATGACATCCTTATCGGAACGCACGAGGTGGTGATACCCGTCGAGAGTAGTTCGTCTATTCATTACAGAAATCTCGTTCGTACCACTAAGTAAACATCTAGCCATTTCCGTTGCCCTCGGCCATGGTGATGGACAAGCTGAGTCGACGCCGCCGGTGATGCTCGACTTGACGATCACCGTGTCGACGAACGGGGCCTCACCGAGCGACCCCCAAACAATACCGACCGAAGCAGATGACACCCCCGCCGAAGAAGTTCGTCAGCCCACTACGCGCACAAACTCCGGGGGACCTGATCAACCCACCTCTCCTGAGCATCCTTTACCTCCGCCGGATCACCTTCCCGTCAATATTGGCACTCCTATGCCACGGGACCTAGAGACGTCCCTTGTTGAGGAGGCTCGGATTGATCTCGATCGCGCTGATGAGGTCGAGAAGTCGATCGACCGATCGAATACATGGGAAGGGGTCGTCGGGAAGATCAAGTGGGTGATGGATAAGCTAAGCCCAGTTGCAGAGGTGCGTGCGGTATTCGTTCTGCCTATCCTCGACTGAGCCAACTCGCGCTCTCAGCTCCATCCAATTGCGCAGATGGCGTACAAAGTGCTTTCGGTGATCCCCGAGGTACGTCTATTTATGTTATTATTGGAAGACACACTTACGCTATGTTTATCTGGATGTCAGGAACTCTCAAAACAGTATCAACGCGACAACGATGTCCGAAAGCTAGTCAAGACCATGCACGATGCGTTTGATTTCGCAAACCACGAAGACACTTTGATATCCATTAGGCCCGAGTCAAAGGAGGCCGAAATACTAACGCGGATGTTGCAGGACGTTTCTATTTGCAGTAACTTCATCCAATCATATATAGGGGACTCGCAATTCTGTACGTTCTCATTCATCTACTTATTGGCCAATTCGAACGTAGAATTTCAGTGAGGCGGATGGCGAAGAGCATGGGCGGCGGAGTGGAAGAAAAGGTTCAGCAGTTGTCCACCGCGTTTGTCGAGAATAAGAAGGCTTTTTTGGATCAAGCCGTCATCGCTACGAAGATAACTGCGTTCCAAATTCTAAATGATGTGGGAAACATCTCGGCCAAGTTCGACGGTGTATCTACTCAGCTTGAGTGGGTGTCAAGCCAAGTTTCAGATGCTGGTACGTAGTCGCGGACCCCCGGGAGTTATCAAACTGATGATCATCCCAGCGCTAGATGCAAAAATCGAACAAATCCCATATAGGACAGGCTTGCGCTTCTCCCCGCACAAGGGCTGTCTTCCGGGAACACGCACGGCGTTTCTCGACCTCATTGTTGATTGGGTGAACAACCCTGCTGCCGAGCGTAGTCTCGTTCTTTTCGGGCAGGCGGGCACGGGAAAGTCGTCTATTGCACATGAGATAGCGCGTCGCTTCAATGAAATGGGTCGACTTACGTCATCCTATATCTTTATACGGAAGGAGCAATCCAAGACCGAGGCCTACCATCTCTTTACGAATCTTGCTCGCAATCTCGCTGACCGCTATCCGTTGTTCAAAACCGCTCTTGGAAGGGTCGTAAAGGACGACACGTCGCTTCGACTGGACACACGGGACTATGGCACGCTGTTTCGACGCCTTATCCAGGAACCACTTAAGGATCTGCACATGGTCGGTACGGTTATCGTCGTGATCGATGCATTGGACGAGAGTGGGGATACAACGAGCAAAGACGGGTTACACAGATTTCTCGCCAATCATCTCTCCGAACTGCCATCAAACTTTCGTGTACTCATCACCTCGCGGCTAGAGGGTGACATCGCGCCGGCGCTCCTTGGAGCGAAATCAGTCGTCATCAAACACATGAACGATGATGCGCTGGGGGCTACAACACATTCCGATATCTTCACTTTCTTTCATGAGAAGCTGGATCCAGCCGATTTCAAACAGTACGGCGAAGCGCTGGCAAGAAGGGCAGAGGGACTGTTTCAATGGGCGGCGGTTGCCGCTGGATACATCCAAGAGCCCAAGTCGGTTGGTAGGAAGAGAGAGCGAATCAAGCATCTCTTGAAATTGGCCGCTGATCACCACGGTCAAGATCCGCTGAACGAGTTATACAAAGACGTCCTTGAAGCATACTTCAAGAACGAAGAGGCAGTATTTCGCTTTCTGGTTGGACAGATCTTTGCCGCTTTCGAACCGCTTTCCATCCGCTCCCTGACCACACTGCTCCGACACGCCACCGACGAAGACAACGCTCCGAATTCGGTTGTTGACACGCTCAGTCAGCTCGGCTCATTGCTGAGTAACGTCACTTCGTCTGATGATACGCTTCCGATCGTTCCCCTCCATACATCATTCCGCGATTTTGTGACGAATAAAGAGAAAAGCGGCGATTTTTACGTTGATCTCCGCGTCGCCCACCACCAACTGGCCCATTCTTGTCTCGGCCTAGCGCTCGTTGACCTGAAATTCAACGTCTGCAATCTCGAATCGTCATACGTTGCCAATAAAGATGTCGAAGACCTTGAGTCGCGAATTGTCAAATACCTGCCGCCCGCGCTGTCGTATGCTTGTCGTTTTTGGGAAGATCATTTGGAACGTCTTGATTTCGAGACCAGTTTCTTCGGCAAGCTTCAAGGTTTCTTCGAGGCGAAGTTTCTGCATTGGCTGGAGGCGCTTAGCTTGATGGGTGGTGTGGGTCTTGCTTCGGCAGCACTTTCGTCTCTAAGGGTATGGTTAGCCTCCGGTCACGGTGTGAGTATAAGAGTTAATTCGATGAAGCGTGCGAAGAACTAATGGCCCTGGTTGCAGCAGGTCCCTGAAGCAGAGCTAGAGAGATTGAGGTCTTTGATCGACGACGCGTCTGTGTTTGTGCGGTATTTCGGGATGGCGATTGCGAAGAGTGCACCACATGTCTATGTTTCTGCGCTACCATTTGCGCCGAGGAATTCCCTTGTTTCTACGCATTATTCGAGTTCATTCCGTCGTACTCTGAGGGTGGAACGTGGGCGATTGTCTGATTGGCCATCATCAGAGATGGTGATTTCAAATGTTGGAAGTTCGGTCAATTGCATTGCACTCTCGCCGGATGGCCAACGGATCGTCTCAGGCTCGGACGATGGAACAATTCGTGTGTGGAACGCCACGACGGGAGAAACCGAGGCAGGCCCATTTTCTGGGCACACGCGTTCGGTCACGTCTGTGGGATTCTCACCAGATGGCCAGCGGATCGTCTCAGGCTCCTCCGATGGGACAATTCGTGTGTGGAACGCCACGACTGGAGACACCGAGGCAGGCCTATTTTCTGGGCACACAAGTTGGGTTTGGTCTGTGGTATTCTCGCCGGATGGCCAGCGGATCGTCTCAGGCTCAGACGATCGAACAATTCGTGTGTGGAACGTCACGACAGGAGACACCGAGGCAGGCCCATTTTCTGGGCACACGGACGAGGTCAGGTCTGTGGGATTCTCGCCAGATGGCCAGCGGATCGTCTCGGGCTCGGACGATCACACAATTCGTGTGTGGAACGCCACGACGGGAGACATGGAGGCAGGCCCATTTTCTGGGCACACGGATTCGGTTTATTCTGTGGGATTTTCACCAGATGGCCAGCGGATCGTCTCAGGCTCTCGGGATCGAACAATTCGTGTGTGGAACGCCACGACGAGAGACACGGAGGCCGGCCCATTTTCTGGGCACACGGATTCGGTCTCGTCTGTGGGATTCTCGCCGGATGGCCGGTGGATCGTCTCAGGCTCGAACGATGGAACAATTCGTGTGTGGAACGCCACGACAGGAGACACGGAGGCAGGCCCATTTTACGGACACACGGGTTGGGTCATGTCTGTGGGATTCTCACCAGATGGCCAGCGGATCGTCTCAGGCTCCTCCGATGGAACAATTCGTGTGTGGAACGCCACGACTGGAGACACCGAGGCAGGCCTATTTTCTGGGCACACACGTTGGGTCAGGTCTGTGGTATTCTCGCCGGATGGCCAGCGGATCGTCTCAGGCTCGGACGATCGAACAATTCGTGTGTGGAACGTCACGACAGGAGACACCGAGGCAGGCCCATTTTCTGGGCACACGGATGAGGTCACGTCTGTGGGATTCTCACCAGATGGCCAGCGGATCGTCTCAGGCTCGAACGATGGAACAATTCGTGTGTGGAACGCCACAACGGGAGACACGGAGGCAGGCCCATTTTCTGGGCACACGGATGAGGTTTGGTCTGTGGGATTCTCGCCAGATGGCCAGCGGATCGTCTCAGGCTCGATCGATCGATCAATTCGTGTGTGGAACGCCACGACGGGAGACACGGAGGCAGGCCCGTTTTCTGGGCACACAGATTCGGTTTTGTCTGTGGGATTCTCGCCAGATGGCCAGCGGATCGTCTCAGGCTCAGACGATCGAACAATTCGTGTGTGGAACGCCACAACGGGAGACACGGAGGCAGGCCCATTTCCTGGGCACAGATATTCGGTTTTTTCTGTGGGATTCTCGCCAGATGGCCAGCGGATCGTCTCAGGCTCTTCCGATGAAACAATTCGTGTTTGGAACGCCACAATGGGAGACATGGAGGCAGGCCCATTTTCTGGGCACACGGATTCGGTTTATTCTGTGGGATTTTCACCAGATGGCCAGCGGATCGTCTCAGGCTCTCGGGATCGAACAATTCGTGTGTGGAACGCCACGACGGGAGACACGGAGGCCGGCCCATTTTCTGGGCACACGGATTCGGTCTCGTCTGTGGGATTCTCGCCGGATGGCCAGCGGATCGTCTCAGGCTCGAACGATGGAACAATTCGTGTGTGGAGCGCCACAACTGGAGACACTGAGGCAGGCCCATTTTCGGGGCACACGCATTCGGTTTTGTCTGTGGGACTCTTGCCAGACGATCAGCGGATCATGTCATCGGGAGATAAGTCAAGCCATGTGTTGAACGTTTACGACAGAAAGCCTGATAACTCTCACACAGGTCGACTTTACGGACCAGTCTGTGATAGACGACGACGGATGGATCCGTGGCGAGAAGGACAAACTTTTAATGTGGATTCCACGAGCGCATAGGGCAAATCTTCATCGGCCTCGTAATATCTGGGTCGCTGGCGAACACGAAACCCGCTTAGATCTTTCTAATTTCGTTCACGGACGTAGTTGGACGAGTTGTATAGACTCCTAGGGGATAAAATCACGGCAGCAGTCTGTCTTTTCTTACAGCGTTTGAAGTGTGATTCAAGTTGTACGGATTAGGCTAATCACAACTTTGTGTTAGTACTGGCGATTTTGACTCGTTAGATGTGAACGCACTCATATTGGATCGACAGCGGAGTCGATAGCTAATTGACCGAGACTATGGCAGACAACCTTGAAGCATGCGATGCCTCCCAGTTGATGGTGACCAAACGGGGTTGGTGTCGTATCACTCGTATGTAGTTGCAGGGGTGCGGCACCTCATACGTATACTTAAACAAATACAAGTTCTTCCGAACCAACTGCCCTCTACAACTGAGACATTCTCACCGGCGGCCAGACACGTGGCAATGTTTTGGGGATGAATTTGTTCTAGGCGGTGCAGTCACGGCCTTGCGTGTGCATGTCACGACTAATAAACACAGATATTCGACCCATAGGAGAGATAATTCACCTCTGGTTGTCACTTACCACGGTGAGGGGAAGATCTTCCCCCGAGGCACGAAGATATGTCAAAGCCCTGGGTCGAGATGGGCGGTGAAGCGTGGAGTCGGAGAAGTGCTCGAAGGATCGGAAAGACCAGACCCGAAATTACCCAACCCAATCCAACAAGGCTCACTTTGCACCTTGCGGGTCTGGACACAAACCACAGCAAATTAAATATCCAATCTGCGTCACATTCGACGCTTTGCACCACACGTCGGCCAGCAGAGTCGGCGAGGGAGGTGCTTTCGGTAGCGAAGTCGGCTTACTACAATTTGCAAAAAGGTTATCCGTGTCAGTCCGCCCAGTGAGGGACAACAATTATTAACGAAGAACAAAAATAAGCCAGAAGTCCGTATGCCATGGGATTTTATGATATGTGGGGACGGGTTCTTTTCCGAGCAAAAAACGTGATTGTGTAAATGTACTAGGTTCGGCTCCATCCAGAAAGGTCTGAGGCCCGACCTCCTGCTCTCGCCGCACCGGCTGCCGCGCCTCCAGCGTCGCCCACGAGTCATTATCGCTTTTCGGAGTTAACGTGCGCGCACCCATGAGCGAGTCGGACATCCAGTACTCGGGGTCGTCATTGTCGTCGTCGTCGTCCGTCCCGCCCTCGGGCCGCCGAGCGCGAAGGGCTTGAAATGACCCGGTCCCTCAGTTCCGGGTCACCAGTGATCTCGGGTCCCCACTGGTCACAGGAACTGACGTGTCAGCAATGTCCAGTTGAGCAGCCTGAGGTGGAAGCCCGTAGACGAACGCTGTTGACACTATAGTCATGTCCCCAGATCCCGGTGCGCGCTTCAACAGTGTCGATTCCAACGGAGACTCGCAATTGATGGCTATGGCATAAAGAGCAGAGAAGGATCCAAGTCAATCCACTCCGCGGAATCGGCGAAAAAGCAGGGAAGAAGGACGAAATGAAAACAGACCGAAGGAACAGACCCATTTCCCTCCGTCGCCCAATGTACCGATGCCCTGCATGCGACGGGGGCATTGGAATGCCGGGATGAAAAGTTCCCTATCGCGATGACGTTCCGATCTCAGCAGGTCGGATACGGCGGGGGACGAAAGGACGACGCACATATAGAATTCACCATGTGTCGGATACCTAATGAGGGTTGAATATACGGTGTGAGATCGATCACGAAAGGGAGAGTCCTGCGCACATGCATGCGTGTGCAAGCTGTGGGAAGGTACAGTAGTACGCAACTCACGAGTCGACAGCATCATCTCTGGGTCACTTTGATGAGCCCCAGACGTTATTGTATGGCCACCGCATAGAGGGCGTCCTCATCTGCCAGCCAAATACAGAGAGAGCGACCGGGTCTAAAGGTGTCGCGGTAGTATGACGAGTAGCCATTTAACAATATGGCCGGAGGAGAAGAATGACAGCGACGGTGACGGTCGGACGGGGTGGCATAGTGGTGGCATAGTAAAGATGTGCTCGTAGGGCAGGAGACGATAGAACGGAAAAGAGAGTGAGGTGTTTATTAATGAAAGTGAGTGAGGTGTCGAATACAAGAATTGATGCGACTACTGTAGAACACTGTGGAGATCTCCACCCCGACTCCACGCCACATTTCGGACGCGATGCAATATTCTTACAACCAATCAAGGGAGCGTCACTCTGGGTATCTCATCCATTGTATATAAGGCCAGCCGGTCGTTGAATGTCGAGCGTCTATCCAACCAACCTCAACTAGTACGCGTCTGCTCCGTCTGCTGCCTCGTAAACGAGTGAATGATCTCCGCGGATATTCAGAAACGAGTACTGCAATCAGTGGATCAGTTATGTTTCACAAAAGCGAAGAGAGGGTACGCACCTCAGCAAGTCTTGGTTTCCCTCCTGCGTTATAGTTCACAAGGCTATACTGAGTTCGATTCGGTCCTTGATGCTCTCATGAAGCTAAACGGTGGGCTTGCCTCTCCAATTCCCTCGTCGCGTCTCACGATCTAATCTCGTGCGGGAATTTAGGCCACACATTCATCGATGTACTCAAGAACGATGCTGAGGGTGCCGAGTTTGACACGCTGACCGCATTCCTGGCGACGCATAAGCCGCTGAGCCCGTTCTCGAGCACGACGCTCCCAATCGGGCAGCTGCAGATCGAGCTGTATGCGTGGCATGACTATGGCGCAAATTTGACTTGTTCCACGACCGGTGGGCTGCGCTCGAGGCGGCCGTCCTGAGGCCGTTCTGGGGTATAGGATTTCGGCGAATCCTCGGGGCCATGAGCGTTACGACCGCCTAGCCCCCACGATGCGCACGTTTCTTCGGGTTAGGTGTTTTTTCGATCTCAGGGCTAAACTGTGCGCATGTCAGCTCAGGACATATTGGTCGAACTTCAGAGAAAACGCACGCTGTCTATGGTGAAGTCGTACCCCCACACTTCACGGCCCTGAGCACGCTCCAGCAGCGCAACCTCGAATGATGACTCGCTGTTGGTGCCCGCGCGCGCAACCTACCATCAGCATCCTCGCCGACCGCCAAAGATGAGGTAAGATTAGACGCACCGAACGAGTAGATGACATTTTTTCTTGCTCCGCATTGCGCCCCATACCGCATACTCCCTTACCACCGTCGCCGAGCACGCCGACTCGCTCGACGTGGCGCGGGCACTGGAAGGACGGGATGAAGAAGTCCCCTGTACGGAAATGTTACGTCAACACTAGAACAGTGGATGATTAGGCAACGACCATACATATTTTGTGCTGTAGTTCCCCATGGTAGGGTACCTAGACCCCAAATCGAATACTTTCAGCCAAACAAGTTTGTGGCAGGAACAGGAATGAGGGCGCGTCGTGTGAACAGGTGCCCAGCACATCGCCCACGGAGCTCTCCCCCGACCGTGCTGGAGGGTCCGAACAAGAATAGTTCTGTATTCACGACTCAATCTCCTCCATATGCTTCTGGATGAGCTTCTTGATGAGCCTTTCGCGTGCCTTCAGCGTTTTAGCGTATCTCGTCTCCTCGTGCGGACGCGCAGCGAGCGGGGCCACACGTGAGTTGTGTACAGCGCCCCAATTCCGAACAAAGGCGCCTAGAAGAAGTGGCGGCCAAGATGCTGAAGGTGACGAGGCCCATCATTGTGAGAAGTAGGGGGCGCACGGCGCATGGTGCTATGGATGCCAGTAGAACTCCGGTCGGGTGGCGATACGCGTTTGCGATAAGATCAGTCAGTTTGGAACCCCTCATCCAATTCTGTAAGAGACATGGTCAGAGTGGGCGGTGCAGTTGCGTCTTTGTATGAGTGAATGTCGACGCTCAAAGAATCCAACCCTACAGCAGGTTCCATATCGATAGATACCTAGCAACCATTTTTCACACATAGGCGGCATTTGAATGGGTATTTCGGTGACCATGCCGAGCTTTCTTCCCACACAAACTAATTGTAGTAATTAAATAATGAATTTATATAACGTACTTATCATTTTCAAAACTAAGTGGGAAAGCCGCGAGCGTGAGGCACTGACCTCAGAAATCACACAGGAAGTAAATAAAATAAAATCGTATTCAATAAGAGAAACAACCAACAGCTACACTGTAATAAGGGGGCCAACCTTGTGGCCAGCGACGTCCCATCGCCTTCTGTTGTTGTCAGCGCATGGTTGTAACGTTGCGGTCGTAGTCGCTCTGTCGCAATTGATGTTGCAATGGGATTTCATGCGGCGTCGTGGCGTGTTGTGTGACGTGGCGTCATGACGAGCCTTGCGCGCCGTGACGGGGTGGCGGACTCCCATGTAGTGAAGGGTGAACGCGGCGGCCACGGGCTTGCGTGCGGTAGAGCAATAGCGATAGCGGTAAGGACTTGAGGAGCGCAGCGCAGGTATGTCATGATGGGTCTTGCATGCCGTGACGGGGTGGCGATGGCGAAGGGTGGACGCGGCGGCTATGGACTCGCAAGTGGCGAGGCGGTTAGGACTTGAGGGGTGCGGCGAGACAGTGAGAAAAACAAAACAAAACAAAAAAAGGACGTATTTTGATCACCGGGCCAAACTTGGGCCAAACCCCAGCTCGTCGTCAGGCGCGTCTTCATGATGGGTGTTGAGGGAATAGTGGGTGGGGGAAATGGGAAGGAGGCGATGATGGATCGACAAAGGGCGGCATGGCCGACGCGTTTGACAGGCGATGAGGGAGGGACGTGAAGCGGGAACCTGAAGCTGAAGACCGAGGACATTGTAAGCATATGTACTGTACAGCCCGGAAAAGTAAACAACTCACCGTTGACCCAGTGTCAAATTTGGGGGAAGGCTAATCTATCAACTTGAGAGGGTGAGTAATGATGATTCTGGTAGACAGTAAGCACATGAAGAGATCGAGGATAAGTGAGCAGACAAGGTGGTTGGATGGTGGCGATGAGACGGTGGTGATGTTGTCGTTGTGAGGTAGCTTTGTCAGCTGCCCCACGCGTATGGCAAGGCGTAGTTGGTACAGCATACAGCAGCCTGAGAACACGGTCAGGCCTTTCCTGCGCTACACTTCAATGGCTTCACGACCTTGCCCTGCGGCCTCGTCCCTAGGTCCTTGAATCTGCTTATACTCATGTATGTATTGTATTTACGACGCCAAAAAAGATAAATTTCTCCCAGAACTCAGTAGGGCTCTGTGCATCATTTTCACCATCTTCCAATGTCCCGCACTTTCACGCGCCCTTAGCAACTCAAGTGCAGTGCATTCCCGATATAAGCAATTAAGCTTGCAAGGTCTTGAAACATGCAAAGACGTGCACGACCCTCTGCGCTGCAGATTAACATAGACCCAGAGCAGCTTACCGTTTGCATTACCTTGAGTGCTGCATCTGCACGCGGTCTTAGCAGTTCCATACCGACGCATCCCCGAACCCGATGGACATTCGTGTAACGTTTCACACCGTGCAGATGTCCGCTGACCATTACAGCACTTTCCCAAGACGCCCCAAGGTTCCCTAAGCCCACACACTAAACTAATCCCTGTATATTCATAAAAATCTGAGTTACACCAATAGTTACACAGTCCCTTAAGGGACATCTCTTCAAGTTTATTGGAAGTGTACTAGCAAACGATCAAAGAGCGTGTCCCACTGCCAGACAGAGCGCTCCACGACTGCCGAGCGGAAAAAGCAGATAACTATTCCATAACCCTGATTTTGAAAAACAACTATTCCATAACCCCAATTCCGTGAGATAACCCATTTCCAAATAAGGTTTTCCTTCTCTTAATTATGAACCCCGCTCTTACGTTTCGGAAGTCCGCTTATGTATTCGAAATGACGGGTATCTATCGATATGGAACCTGCTGTAACCCCAACCAACCTGTGCAGGCACTCTACGCGGCACTCTCGTTGGGCTGCAATGGGTACAGACCAGATCTTAAATAACCGCAAGGCTCAAGCCCCTGGCAAGCACCGCAAATCGGAGGGCTGACACGCCACCAAGTTGTCAATACGACCCCAATCTGACGCCCACCCAGACTCACCAATGCTCGGCCCAGTTCGCCGTGGGACCCTTGGTGGGACCTGTCCACGGACTCTGGCGGCTCAGGTGGGCTGTGGCATCGGGAATTTCACACTTATCTCTCCTCAATGCAGAACCGCGCTTCGAGCTAGAGAATACTACAGAGGCACCCCGCTTCTGGGATCTCGGACATCGCGAGCTACACTGGCAGCCCGGCGACGGAGCGGGACATCCAGCCCATGTGGGCGGATGGCGACGCGGAGCACGTCGAGACCGAAGACAAGTCCGCGTCCACTAGTGTCTCTCTATAGAGCGATCGGTCAGTACGTTTACTCCTGGCGTGCGTACCAGCCACGCGAAGTCATCAGGAAAAACAATCGCGGAACGATACAGCAATTGGTGACATTTCTTCACACTGTGATTTCAATAGTATTTCTTGCTAAAGCTAAACATAGAAATCATCACAATTTTTTTTCCTGATGACGCGTAATCCCGCCGACTGGAATCAAGCCCATTCTAGAAAAAAATAGCCACCGCAGATGCTATCATGATGTTCGCGAGAAATGAAAATTGAGTCGTCCCGAAATCTTAAATTCTTCCGAGTCGCTCGAACAGTCGTCATGCCAGTAGTGCGCCGATATAGGGAGATCACACAGCTGGCTGCGGCAGTAATGAACGGCCGACAGATGCAGGCCTCGATGCAGGCGGCCCACGCCCAAAGCGAAGACCCTGGAGAACCAGCAAGATCTCGGATCGACTCCCCGGCAGTGACCTGCACCAATACAGACGCTCGATACCAAAGTGCCTACGATCTTGAGCGTCATCACGCCTGTAAGTGAGCGAAGAAGGGTGAGCCAATCTGCAGGGTCCATTTCGTCATGCCAAAGCGAAGGCTCAGGAAATGAAAGTCCCTCACCGAATATCCCGGGACTTGAGCTTGAGCGCTTGAGCGAGACGCAGATTTGGTTTACGAAAAACGCGCTGATCCAGTCGTTGATCGTAGTACGGGAGCTGCAATTAGAATATTCCTAGGAAAGATTGGAAATTGATGATGAGCATTTCGAAGGTTACGGAAGTCCTCACCCAAAGTACATTGTACGACGGGGAGAGGGCTTAAGCCTTCCCCGTGACCAAAAAATTCACACGGTCGTAGGTATCGTATTTGGTACCAAATTTCATCGATAATATGAGCGTCGATCCTAGAGTCACTGAGGTAGATACTCTCACCTTGATATGGAAATACAGGGACGATGCGAGACAAGGGTAGGGTGTCCTCTCTTTGCGAGGGAGAGAGTCGGAAGAGTCACAATAGAAGCAGAGCCCGAGGAACCTGAGCTGGGTCGCCGCGGAAAGTCCAACAAGATCCTCACGACCTCGGCCATGAAGAATCCGTTGCCGTCGATTTCTTCCACTCCAAGAGAGACAAAGTTTTTGGATGACGAGAGGAGCCGTGATAAGTCGACAACATAGGAACACATTAAGTGATCGGGGATACCATGTCATGATAGAGAGGGCTGGCCAGAAACACGGAGTCCCCGGATCGATTTATTGTGTGATACGCAAATCGAGGTGACGATGACACGCGAATGCGCCATCGTCTGCACACTTGCGCAAGCCTATTCCATGGGTCGGATTTGAGGGGGGCTGGTCGATGGTGACCAGAGATTTCGAGAAGGACATCGTCATGTGGTTCTTCCGAGTCTGCACCACGTCCGAGTCAGTCAGCAGTCACTATACCACTTCCGGGACCACGCAGAGACAGCGCAGTCAGAGATGTACACACCTCGCCCCTTCCTCTCACGGAGCTCGTCATGGAGAGAAATCAGAGCACGCTGGGCATTGCTTCCTTTCTGATATATGCGGCGAGGTATAGTCTTGATTGTCGTACGCAGTAAGCAAGTTTGGCTCTTATAGACAGAACTGCCACCGACTCGGAGCCTCGCCTTACTAACTTCAAGTTGATGCGACTCTTGTGATGGAGCTCTAGATGTACAGTGGTCGTTTGACACGAGTGTTGGTCTTTGCGCCGTAGTACATGAGCGCACGCACCGCACACGAGATATTATATAAGCGCATAGTCCAATGAGAGAACCGGAACCGCGCCTGGACTCTACGCTCACGTCATTCATTCCATTTCACAAATCCGCCCCTACATTGTTTGCAGTATAAATCATGTATAAAATCCAGTTCTCGTCTCCCGTGCGATCCCCTCCAAAGCAAAGTCTCAAATTGCCTTAGTACTTCCCTTTCGCGACTCCTGGGCATGCGATTTCACCAAACCATTCTCCTCTTGTCGACTGGTACCACTCCTCTCCGTCCCGCTTCTGGCGCTAATTCGACACCGCACGATGGTCTAGAGGACAGAGAGATTACTAAAAGGAGACTACAGCGTTCATCGGCTGGAGCCTGGAGGTGTGTGTTCGGGTTCCCGTTTGGGACGTGGGACGGCCGACGGCTGCTGACTCGGGGCACAGGCCAGAGCCACACATCCATCTATGTACTCCCGGACGGTGCCAGTGTCCTGCTAGATATATATTTGACTTTTGTAGATCGGAGCACGCTGGTGGCGTTTTCCGCAAACACATCAACCTGGCCTGGCAGCTTGTGCGCGTCTGCCGGAGATGGCAATATCTCATATTGCATCACCATTCCGCCTCAATCTAGAGCTTCTCCGTACACGGAACGCCCGTCAGGAAGGGCCTTGATCGCTGGCCAGCCTTTCCTATCTTCATCAAATACGATTAGGCCGCACAAAAAGATCAAGATAATATCATTGCAACTCTCCGATCTCGAGCACCCAGTATACGCCGTATCACCCTTTCCGATGGATCTAAAGGAAGTCCCTATCTGCCGGTGATGTTGTCCATCTCCACTTATTGAAATACCCCCGACCTGTTATATTTCACTAGAGGCGATGGTGACAGGTCTGGCTGGGCTGACAAAACTCAAAACCCTTGCGATTAAATTTTAATCTTTGGTTCTGGTCGCGGAGCAAAGACTCACGCCCCCCGCAACACCGACTGTCTGTCTTCACCCTCTCCTCGTTTATATCCACAGGCTTTTGCGAGTATTTGGAAGACCTCGTGGCGATGCTCCCCGTCAACCAATTCGCTATTGAGTAGTCAACCCGTACATCAAGTTCTCCAACTTTCCCACTTCCTCAGTCATTCAATCATCTCAAGGCACCTGGGCTTTCGAGTGTGCAAGTACGGTTGGGTCAACATTTGGGTTATTGATTCCGAAGAAGCGCCAGTCGAGGAAGGCGGTCAGAGGATTCTCAATTCCACATTTCTAATACGCTGTTCGGCGGGAATGGTACGGGGAGTTTTGCACACGGTCCAGTTATTCCAACAAATATCCGCCTCGCTTTCCAAAATCATCATTGAGTTGAACGTCGTCGGTCCAGCGCCGCCATTCGGTGGGTCACTGCTCGGTGGGTCGATTTTCGGCGAGACGCTGTTTGGTAAGCCGCAGCTCGAGCTACCAGGTGTCCCAGATCGCATAGACCGCCTCGACTGGGTAGAACTCCTATGCCCATCCACTGCTGTGAACGAGCTGGTTCTCCGTGTGGAGTTGTCGGAGAACATCGTCCATGTACTTGAAGTGGCCAAGAGAGAGATGGCTGCCCATGTATTGCCAGCTCTACACACGCTTACATTTATAGACCGGTTCGTTTCTGCGCGCCAGAACGCGGGCCGCCCTGTACCCGTCAAGACCCTGGCCCCGCTCTGGGAGATGGGAGAGGCTCTGGCAACTTTTAAGTTCTTTAGCCAGGTTGTGTACGATTGGAAGGTACCACTATGACAGTTGGGAAATGACCTCACACGTAGAAGGAAAAAGAAAATATTTGTTTGCCCTGGCCACGTGAATCCCTTGTACAGATTTAAAAATGGCTTGTATTTGGTCTTGAACTCAGCACAGTGATTGATTGCAACTCATCAGAACATGAAGCTCCCAGCCAGAAATCGGTCGAACGAGGTTATAATATGAAGCTTGAAGACGACGCGCTCCGTATTACGACTTGAATTTTTTTAGGGCTATGCGCTTAGCCAAATAAGGTCATTCTCTCGTCGTCGCCATCGGGAGAGGGAAGCTCACGCTTACGTTGCGTTCACCCACTTCGACGATGACCACCATCGATGGCTCAACGCTCAGCGCTCGGCCTCCACGCTCGAGCCTCTCTTCGCTTTCTGACCTATACTCTCATATTATGCAGAGTCCGCTGTCTATATAATATGGGTCCCATGTCATTGCTCGCTATGTCAGGTCTTCCCACCAGAATGACCCCCCGGTCGCACGGTCTCGAAATACTCCTAGCCGTCTGAGCCATTCGCACCCTCCCTCAATCCCGTACCCATGCAGACAACGGTGAAAAGCACTTCGTTAAGTTTTCTGAGCCCCACTCACTCCAGAAGAGCAATCTGATCTTGCATCCGTACCCGTGGACTCTGGTGCAAATGGACCCAGGCCGAAACTCGCCAACGCGGGCAAGCAGGTTCTTAATCTTGTCAGCTACAACTTCACGGGCCTCGCTATCAAAGTGCGCGCGATAGAAACCCTCCGCAAATATGGTGTCGGTAGTTGTGGCCCTCCTGGATTCTATTGTACTACTGGTTCGTGTCTGTTGTCATTGCGCCTTTTTCTGTGACGATCGATTTTGGTTTGCAGATGTCCACATGGACCTTGAGCGCGACATAGCAGACTTCCTCGGTACAGAGGCCTCGATTCTCCACTCTTAGGGTTTCTCAAACAATATTCTGCGTGATCTCTGCGTTCGCAAAGCGCGGCAACATCATTGCGGACCGGGGTGTCAATTTTGTTATACAGAAGGGCTTGCAAATTTTGCGTTCTACGCAAGGTTCTACGATTCGTTGCTTCGATCACAATGACCTCAAAAACCTCGAAGATGTGCTCCTAAGCGTCGAAAAAGAACGTCGCAAACGTCGCGGACCTCTTAGAAGACGATTCATTCTCACCGAGGGTATCTTTGAGAAGGATGGCGCCATGGTCGATCCACCAAAACTTGTAAGTTATGCACTGTCAGAAACAATACGCCCTCATTCTGGCCTCATTAATAGATTGAGCTGAAGCACAAGTACAAGTATCGTCTCCTTGATGAGAGAATCTCCTTTGGCACAGTGGGAGTGGGACGAACCTGACGTGGTCTTACAGAACTATATAGTGTCCACGTATGCATCTCCTTTGTTTCGCTTTCTCGTGTGTTTGCTCAACTCAACCACATAGGCCACGCAAATAGATATGACCGTCGGATCGGTCGCCATCGCCAACGGCCTCAACTCATCAGGCGGATTTTGCGCGGGCTTGCGTATCGTCGTGGATCACCAGCGCATCAACGGCACGTCCTTCGTCTTCTCCGCAGCCGTCCGTGCGCTCCTGGCGGTCTCCGCTTCGGAGGGGATCAACATCTTGCGGAACACGCCGTCGATCCTGTGAGTACGTACGGGCGATCCGGGCCGTTCTTGACCGAGGCCTCCTCGGGGCCATCACGGTCCCCTCGCATGCCGCCTCGCCGATCATCTACATCCACCTACGTCCTTCCGTACCCTCTACATCTGTGTCTGCGAAGCCGTCGAACCCTGCAACCCCTGCGTCGTGCGAGGCACCGTCGTTCGATATCGTGGGTGAGGAGCGCGTTTTGCAGGATAAAGTGGACGAGGCGGTTGCGTAGGGCGTGTGGGCCACGCCTGCTGCGCGTGCAGGAGCTGGTTGAGGCGCGGCCGAGTATCTGACTGACCGTGATGGCTGCACTTTCGGGAAAGGGGTGCGAGCGCGCTGCCAGGGTCATTACAGTAAGGCCGCTGTCGCGAGGTGCTCGCGAAGCGCAAATGAGTGCGCCTGCTGCACTGGCACCATGCCGCCGCATCTTCGTCGCGACCGACCACTTAGCGACAAGCGTTTAATGCTCCTAACTGATGCTTAGCCGTGTGCACGCATTGCTGTGATATACTATAGCGTTCAACCTGTACCCGAGGTAATATAAACTATATCGGTGCATGATGGGAGGCGAGAGCACAGTCCAGACGTGCCCGTTCCTCTTTTCGTGCCCACCCAAACTTTCGACTGATTTAAGGGACCAAATATTTTTATTTCACCCGCCCGACACGCACAGTAATTGCCAAGGTGAGGCCCCATGCTTTCTGACCTCGCTCCGGGGGGGGGCACCTGCCCATCGCGACCTCGAGTCGCAAACGCAAACCTCGGGAACCCCTCATCCCCGATCGAGAAGCACTTCGCGCTTCTAAGCAGACCGTCAGCTAAGTTATTTTCTCGCCGATGCCTATTACTATGCAAGAGCTAATACACTTCCGCGCATCACGCGCCGGTCCCCTTTCCTCCTGGCACCATACCGAACCTAGTGACACTCAAAGATCGTGTGACGAACTCAGAAATACCTCACTTCGCAGTATACTAGTCGTCAAAAAAGCAAGTTTTGGCAATGTTAGAAGTATGGTAGTCGAACCAGGAAACAGAAACGACGGTAGGTACACGCACGAAATGGATTTACGTAGGGAGGAGCCTAACGGTTTTGATATATCTACCTGCTTATGTCGTCACGACCGAAGCTAGTACAGGAGATACCGGGTACTTTTTCTCTGTTGAAAGCTATAACACCGTCTGAGAAATATGTATCAGAGGAAACCGAAACTGATGGAGGACCCTTCGGAAAAGCCGTATTGCTCGCCTCGTCATCTCTTGCGTGGCCACGAGACTGGTATCCGTACGTGCCTTGAGCTGGTAAACGTGGAAACAACACCTCCAGGACCGTCGAGCGTCCCGCGGAGGTTATCTCGTGTGTTCAGGCTGGGAATAGACCATCGGGAGTCAGGAAGGTCGAAAGAGAATAACAAGGCGCACATGGACATGAACGCGCAGAGAGAGAGTCGAACCGTGATGAAGAGAGATGGCGCGTATTTGAGAGTATTGGGATATTTTGCGAACTTCGCTCACGTAGTCAATATTCGACAATGGAACATAGGATGTAAAAGTGAGCCGTACCAAAATGAGGCAAGAGATAGCAAACACTCTGCAAAATAGCACAATTGTGAGGAAAGTTGACACCCGTCGGACCGTCGGCGCACCGGCTTACAAGTGAAGTGTGCCACAATTGATAGCATAAATCGCGAGAAGGTTCAACACGCTGTTTGTTCTAGCGAGAGAGCCGGTGTAAACAGACAGCCCGAGAGTGATAACATATTTGCAATGCTCAGACGCGAACGTACCTTCGAACTTGAGTGCGGTTACTCAAGAGGGTATAAACCATTCCAACAGTAATGAGGATGTCGCAGAGGACCTTGATAGATAATGCAGCAACGAAAGCCCCCTGGAATGAACGGCGATTAAAGACTGCAGTCCACACCAGACGAGGAGAAGATGTACCGGAAAGTTTCCCACCACCGAGTCGTGCGTGTGGTTCAGGCTATATGCAGAACCTGTAAGAAAAAGAAAAAAAGGAAAAGAACATGTGCAATTATGGCTGACACTTCTGTACTGTACACTGACAACGAGGATAATGCCTTAGCGACCCACAAATAAAGGAACAGAAGGGAGAAACGTACCGATACCGATACCTTGCAAAAGTCGGTTGAGAATCAGGCAAAAGTTTTGAGGGATGCTACTGCGGAGGAACCAAGGGAGGAACTCACTGAATTCCGTCAGTGAGATGATGGACTACTCGTGTGAGTGAGGACCAGCTCCGAACAAATTGCGTATACGTACGACCGCTGCTGGCAGGTATGGAGAACGCCAGCCCACTGGACTAAAATGAGTCTCACATATATGGAAAACGCCAGTAAACTCACGACAATAGATCCTATACGCGTAGAAGCTACAGCCTCTTCAGTACTGGTAGGGGTTTTCTCCGTGAACTCCCGATGAAAACGTACTTCTGTACACAAACGTCAAGAACAACTGGTTACATAGTATGCGTGAGAATCATTGAGGACAGAAGTCAGTCACAAAACTAGCGCACCGGTAGATAAAGCTATCGCCTTTAGTGGAAGGGATATTCACTTGTGTAAGTCTCAGGACGATTTCTGGGTCAAGGCAGACGCACGGCTCGACTCCTAGAAGCCCCATGAGAATCTCAACCTGAACAGTACTTTGGGGGCGGCGTACCATGGTGTGAATTCGGCGAATCTATAAACCCCAAACTTTGTGATGACAAGATGATAAGTTGGATAGATAAGGAAAACTAGGTTAGCCGTGTCAACGAGCCTACTCGAAGATGGTGTCACTGTTATGCATTCGATAACGAAGCTCCTGAAAATACATACATCAAAAAAGCGACCTGCAGAGGCTTCGTTGAGACGCCGAGAATGGTATACATGTGGGGACCCTCACAAAAGACTTTAGAGGCCACCGATCCCTTGAGCAGTGACTGTTGTAGTAGGAATAGACCTGCAACCAGGTAACACCATAAATACTAGATGGCCGATCGAGCTCGATCAGGTCCTGTAACAGTGCAACACAGACAGTGAGACGCACATAGACGAGAGGACTGTGGCGATGAGCAACGCTCCATGAAAGTCGTCCACAGAGATTAATGCGGACATGGTTGGTACTATGGTAGATGGAAGAAAGGCGATGGAAGGAAGGAAAGGTCGGCCGATGGAAACGGCCAATTACCCAACTCGCAGCGCTGTCGATAAAGGCCTCTGTCATGACTCATGAGCCAGGCCATTGCGCCTGCGCAAATTGGAAGGCGACGACGGGTACTAGTAGCCAAAAAGAGTGGCTCCATCAGCCGATTTCATAAGGAGAGTACGGCGCCTCAGTTCCGGATCACTGGTGATCTCAGGTCCCCACTGGTCACATCTCCAGTTCAGCAGGTAGGGCAGAGGTGGGAGGAGGGGGAACGAACGCTGTTAACGCTATAGTCACATCCCCAGACCCTACAAGATGCGCACTCCAACAGTGGCAATTCGAACGAAGACCCGCCACTGGCATTGATACCTATCATATAAAGAGAAGAAAAGAAGCCCTAAGTCAGTCCTCTTCGCGGAATCGGAGCAAAAGAACGGGGGAGGGAGAATGAAATGAAACAGACCCGGGCCGAAGGAATAGATCACACATTTGTCTTGTTTAGCCATGCAGCCCAGACCGCAGGCCCACTTTCCCCTACCGATGCGCTGCACGCGACGAGGGCACTGGAAGACCGAGATGAAAAAGTACCCTGTCGCGATGGCGTTCTGATTGCAGCGGGTGGGATACGAGGGAGAAATGGACGATGGACATATGGTATATGATTCACCATGTGTCGGATACCTAAAGGGATCGAATAGACGGTGTGAGATCAATCACGAAAAGGAGAACCCACGCGCATGCGTGGATACCTTTGTGTGCGTGTCCAAGCTGTGGGAGGTAGTGTGCAACTCACTGGTCGACGGTGTCACCTCTGGGTCCCCACGTTTTGATGAACTCCAGCCGTTCTTGTCCAGAAATAGCGCGCCTCATCCGCGAGCTGAGTACGGAGAGAGCGACCGGGTCCAAGAACATCGCGGTAGTATGACAAGTAGCCATCTAAGGTTGCCGAGAATGGGTGGAGAAGAACGACGGAATGATAACACGAGCATAAGGATAGTCGGACGGGTGGCATGGTAAAAGTCGTGCTTGGAGGGTAGTTTGTTGGGAAGGGAAAGATGTTCAATCGAAAGAATTGACGCGCCTCGAATTGCGCGAGACTCTACGCTACGCTACACTTCGGATGCGAATGTCACTAAGTTATTCTTACAACCAATCCTCAGCATCCCGTCCACAATCTAGATTTAAGGCCGGCCAGCCGTCGCATGCGTCCATGTCCAACCTCAATTGTACCCATACGCTCCGTCTGCTGCCTCCTACACGAGAGTAAATGATTCCCGCGGATATTCATAAACGAGTAGAACGAGTGCTGCAGTCACTGGGTCAGTTACTTTTCCAAAATGAAGCGAGTGATGTACCTCGGCCAGTTTTGGTTTCCCTCCTGGATTCAACTTCAACCTCACTTCAGTCCAGAACGACAGGCCCACCGCCTCGAGCGCAGCCCACCAGTCGTGGAAGAAATCAAACTTAGCATAGTCGTCCCACGCATGCAGCTCGATTGGCAGCGTCGTGAAAAACGGGCTCAGCGACTTGTGCGCCGCCAGAAATGCGGTCAGTATGTCAGACTCGGCACGCTCGACGTCGATCTTGTGCACGTCGATGAATGCGTGACCTGGATTCCCGCATGAGATTAGACCGTGGGACACGACAAAGAAATGGGAGAGGCAGGCCTACCCCGTTCGGCTGCATGAGCGCATCGAGGGGATAGTATTTCAGCAAGTTGTTGGTTTCATGAGCGCTCCGACCCAGCGCCGACGGGAAGAAATGTGCACGCTCCTTCAGGTCAGGCATGTTTTCGGTCTCGGGGCCGAACTGTGCGTATCAGTCAGCCTACGACATGTTGGTAAAACTTTAGAGGGAACACACGCTGTCCACGGCAACTCGTACCCCCACGCTTCGCGACCAGGCACGCGCTACAGCAGCGCAGCCTCGAACAGTGACCTCGCCGTTGATGCCTGCGCGCGCAACCTACCATCAGCCTCCTCGCCGCCAAAAATGGGGTGAGGTTAGACGCACCGAACAAGTAGATTGCGCGTCTTTCTTGCTCCGCGATGCGCTCCATACCGCATACACTTACCACCGTCGCCGAGCACGCTGATTCGCTCGACATGGTGCGGGAACTAGAAGGGCGGGACGAAAACGTCCCCTGCACGGAAACGTCGCGTCGATACTAGAGCAGCAAGAGATTACGCGGCGAACTAACATATGGTGTAGTTCCCGGTGGTGGTGTACCTAGACCCCAAATCGAATCCCGTTAGCCAGACATGCTTTTATGATTTTAACAGGTATAGAAAGAGGGCAGTCGCAAGGAAGCTCCCAGAACCACTATATCCTATAGTTCCTCAACCGCGCCTCAAAGGAAGGAGTATGTGTCTGAACAAGACCGACCTAAAACAAAGAGGGCTGCTCTGTACTACTCACGAATCGATCTCCTCCTTACTCGGGTCATGCTTCTTGATAGTCCCTCGCGTGCATTCGGCGTCGCCATGTATCGCATCTCCCCTCACAGACGCACGATGAGCGAGACCGATGAAAGTCGTATGGTTCTCGGTAGTACAGCGCCTCGATTCCAAACGAAGGCGCCAGGAAAAAGAGGCTGAGGGTGACGAGAGAAATGATCGTGCGGAGAAGGGCGCGCAGTGCGCAGTGCCACGGATGCTAGTTAATGATGGTCGGATGGCGACGTACATTTTTGTGGGTTGTCGTGGTGGGCAAATGAGGCAGGGGGCGACAAGAGTTGGCGTCAAGTAAGAGTGGAGGGATGTTGAACCCTCGTCCGATTTGTTTTGTTTTTGCAGAAAGTGGATGGGAAGTGAGGTCGAAGTGGGTAGAAGCGTCATTTGGCAGCGAGCGGAGTGGAATGGTGACTTGTTTTTAGAATCAGAGTGATCGCCAATAAACACGTCGCGACTACGTCTCAAACGAAGCGATGCCGAAGCTAACCCTAACCCACCTCGTCACTCGATGCTTGGCACACACGATGTCGACCATCAGAGGGACGATAGATGACAATGTATTCGAAGGCGGTGCAAAGGAATTAGAGCACGCTACGCAGACGCAGCGAATACGAGTGCCAAATGGTATATGTAACAGTGAAACAGGGAATACAGCTAGTTAACGGAAATCATGAAGCGCTTGCCGGCCGGCACAACGCAAAAAAAAAACGCAACACGCAGAAAACCAAGCAGAAAAACCTCCAAAAAATAATTTTTTTTTGGTAAAGATGCATGAAGATACTCATCCTGGGTTTACGGAGATAGGTGAACCAGCAAGAGTTTGGATCGTCGTATTAGGCACAACTCGATTTGCAGTTTTTCACGTAAAACCGAGGGGAGACCGTGTCGTGGCCTTTTTTCCCCAAGAAGAACGAGTATGATGAGGTAACCTGAAGTACTTCTTACTTGATCCAGTCGATCAATTTCCGCTTCGAGCTGTGCTTCAAACTTCTGGTTTTGCGGGGTACGCAGACGGTCGGCTTTTCGAGATAACGCCGAGAGATTTGTACTCATTCATCAGTTTTTCGGCGGTCCCAGCCTCCTTCAAAGTGGAGTTCTGATGAACCAACTCGAGCAAAGGATATCAGATCAAGTCATCAACTCACGAGAAATAAGGCGATACAGTACCGCTCGAGATTCCGCTTGAACAAAGCCTCCTTCTCCTTCTGTTGCGCCTTTGGGTTATTCTTCCGGACCGGATCACCTCGTTATGAGAAGGAAGCGGGACGCACACGATGATCGGGCCGGGCCCCGCAGCAAATATGAGACTGGTGGTGATTACAGTAAAAGGCTGCTTGTCATCCTTGTGGCATGGGATATCGAATTCTGTCAGAAACGCATATACGTGATATAAGACCTCTTGAGCCACATATTCTGGCGTCGATTAACCAAGTAGATAAGACGAAGGCCCGTCGAGACTCCCTGCCGTGCCGATGAATGCTCGGATTAACTGGGCGACGAGGAGGATGGCGTATCCCGTAGCAAGGTGAAATCGGACCGAAGACACAATCAACATCGCACTGCACCTCGTGAGATGCTGACATCCCCGTGGACAGTGGAGGGGACCGACTCACAAATTTAGCCCTTTCAACGTTCATGTAGAGTACGTGAGTGAGTGAATAACACGCAAACACAGATGTTACGATTTCCACGACGTGAATGTTGACACGTTGACAAGCGGAACAAGGAGGAAGGACTCGGGAATGGCGCACACTTGATCCCTGTTTCGATACGACGACCGGCGGTGGATCCAATCAGGACCCTTGTATGGCTGGCGAAAAGCGTGTGATGTGACACGTACCGTACAACGAACGCACGATCCAGTAAGAAATAAGTAGGACCATGTTCCATGATACGTCACACGGAAACGCCGCTCGGCTAGAGAGGGCGGAACGTTCCAATGGTGGGACATGCGGTGAAGAGTGCTGCCTCACTCGCCGACGTCATGGACTTTGACATCGAAACTTGGTTGTTCCGAGAGACAAAGTGGAAACAATTCAGTCGAAGAAAGGAATGGTTACGGTAACAAACAAGATGAGGACGCGTTCTAGGTAGAGCAAAGTTGTGCAAACAAGGCATTTCCCAATATGGAATTCATGCGTCGCATGGTCGACGCAGCGACGCTCTCGCACGAACCCTTGATCCCAACATCCAAGCTAACATCCGTCTATTTTAACCCTTCCAAGATATGGAACACAGACGAATGATCTCAAATTCGTGAGTAGATCGTCCTCGATCAGTAGCTTTCCTGATCTCATCATGACCCCTCAGGCTCGACTCCAGCCCGGCGGGTTCTACGTCATCTCGACCCTCTAGAATAAGGTAAGTCAATTCCTTCTGTTGTGAAGCGATGTCCGGTCAAAACCGTCTATGAACAGCTCTCTAATCGCCTGGTCTCAGGGAAGCCGATTCCAGCCAGAAGGCACAGAACGTGTGGAGGTGACTGGTGTGTACTTATCGTTCAAGCCTTGATAAGCATTTAATATATTTGTTAGTCATCCGAGCACACAACGTTCCCCAATTCGGGAGTATCTTCGGTGTGAAGACGGACTACTTCGTCACTATAGCCTATGGGGCGATAACGAAGAAGACTAAGAAGAAAACTAAGACAAAAAGCGTTCATATTGACGGACAGATGGCGGTGTGGGACCAGGGGCTCGACGCTTTGTAGGACTTTCTCCTTTCCAATCGTATTTTTTGGCTGAAAGTCACCATCAGCTTCGTACAGCCGTCTTCACGTCTTATTATTCGCCTTTATGCAAAGCGGTTGAGAATAAATGATATCCTTATCGGAACCCACGAGGTGGTGATACCCGTCGAGAGTACTAGTTCGTCTGTTCATTATTATAGAATTCTCGTTCATACGACTAAGTAAACATCTCACATGCAGACATTTCCGTTGCCCTCAGCCATGGTCATGGACAGGTCGAATCGACGCCGCAGGTGACGCTCGACTTAACGATCGCCGTGTCAACGAACCGGGTCCCTCCGAGCGACCCCCAAACAATACCGACCCAAGGAGACGACGACACTCACGCCGAAGAAGTTCGTCAGCCCACTACGCACACAAACTCCGGGGGACCTGATCAACCCACCTCTCCTGAGCATCCTTTACCTCCGTCGGATTACCTTCCCGTCCAGATTGGCACTCCTATGCCACAGGACCTAGAGACGTCCCTTGTCGAGGCTCGGATTGGTCTCGATCGCGCTGATGAGGTCGAGAAGTCGATCGACCGATCGAATACATGGGAAGGGGTCGTCGAGAAGATCAAGTGGGTGATGGATAAGCTAAGCCCGGTTGCAGAAGTGCGTGTCGTATTCGTTCTGCCTATCCTCGACTAAGCCAACTCGCGCTCTCAGCTCCATTCAATTGCGCAGATGGCGCATAAAGTGCTTTCGGTGATCCCCGATGTACGTTCATTTATGTTATTATTGGAAGACACACTTACGCTATGTGTATCTGGATGTCAGGAACTCTCAAAACAGTATCAACGCGACAACGACGTCCGAAAGCTAGTCAAGACCATGCACGATGCGTTTGATTTCGCAAACCACGAAGACACTTTGATATCCATTAGGCCCAAGTCAAAGGAGGCCGAAATACTAACGCGGATGTTGCAGGACGTTTCTATTTGCAGTAATTTCATCCAATCATATATAGGGGACTCGCAGTTCTGTACGTTGTCATCCATCTACTTATTGGCCAATTCGAACGTACAATTTCAGTGATGCGGATGGCGAAGAGCATGGCCGGCGGAGTGGAAGACAAAGTTCAGCAGTTGTCCACAGCGTTTGTCGAGAATAAGAAGGCCTTTTTGGATCAAACCGTCATCGTTACGAAGATAACTGCGTTCCAAATTCTAAACGATGTGGGACAGATATCTACTCAGCTTGAGTGGGTGTCGAGCCTGGTTTTAGATACTGGTACGTGGGCGCGGACGCCCGGGAGTTATCAAACTGATGATCGTCCCAGCGCTAGATGCAAAAATCGAACAAATCCGATATAGGACAGGTTCAAGCTTCTCCCCGGACAAGGGCTGTCTTCCAGGAACACGCACGGCGTTTCTCGACCTCATTGTTGATTGGGTGAACAACCCTGCTTCCGAGCGTAGTCTCGTTCTTTTCGGGCAGGCGGGCACGGGAAAGTCGTCCATCGCACATGAGATTGCGCGTCGCTTCAATGAAATGGGTCGACTTACGTCATCCTTTATCTTTATACGGAAGGAGCAATCCAAGACCGAGGCCTACCATCTCTTTACGAATCTTGCTCGCAATCTCGCCGACCGCTATCCGTTGTTCAAAACCGCTCTTGGAAGGGTTGTAAAGGACGACACGTCGCTTCGACTGGACACACGGGACTATGGCACGCTCTTTCGACGCCTTATACAGGAGCCACTTAAGGACCTGCACATGGTCGGTACGATTATCGTCGTAATCGATGCTTTGGACGAGAGTGGGGATACAACGAGCAAAGACGGGTTACACAGATTTCTCGCCACTCACCTCTCGGAACTGCCATCGAACTTTCGTGTACTCATCACCTCGCGGCTAGAGGGTGATATTGGGCCGGCGTTCCTTGGAGCGAAATCAGTCGTCATCAAACACATGAACGACGATGCGCTGGGGTCGACAACACATTCCGATATCTTTACCTTCTTTCAGGAGAAGCTTGATCCAGCCGATTTCGAACAGTATGGCTCCGCGCTGGCAAGAAGGGCAGAGGGACTGTTTCAGTGGGCGGCGGTTGCCGCTGGATACATCCAAGAACCCAAGTCGGTTGGTAGGAAGAGAGAGCGAATCAAGCATCTCTTGAAATTGGCCGCTGATCACCGCGGTCAAGATCCGCTGAACGAGTTATACAAAGGGGTCCTTGAAGCATACTTCAAGAACGAAGAGGCACTATTTCGCTTTCTGGTCGGACAGCTCCTTGCCGCTTTCGAACCGCTTTCGATCCGCTCCCTGACCACACTGCTCCGACACGCCACCGACGAGGACAACGCTCCGAATTCAGTTGTTGACACGCTCAGTCAGCTCGGCTCATTGCTGAGTAACGTCACTTCGTCTGATGATACGCTTCCGATCGTTCCCCTTCATACATCATTCCGCGATTTTGTGACGAATAAAGAGAAAAGCGGCAATTTTTACGTTGATCTCCGCATCGCGCACCGCCAATTGGCCCATTCTTGTCTCGGTCTAGCGCTCGTTGACCTGAAATTCAACATCTGCAATCTGGAATCGTCATACGTTGCCAATAAAGATGTCGAAGATCTTAAGTTGCGGATTGTCAAATGCCTGCCACCCGCGCTGTCGTATGCTTGTCGTTTTTGGAACGATCATTTGGAACGTATTGATTTCGAAACCAATCTCTTCGGCAAACTTCAAGGTTTCTTCGAGGCGAAGTTTCTGCATTGGCTGGAGGCGCTTAGCTTGATGGGTAACGTCAGTGTTGCTTCGGCAGCACTTTCGTCTCTAAGGGTGTGGTTAGCGTTCGGTCACGGTGTGAGTATAAGTGTTAATTCGACCAAGCGGGCGAACAACTAATGGGTCTGATGGTAGCAGGTTCCTGAAGCAGAGCTAGAGAGATTGAGGTCATTCACCAACGACGCGTCTGTGTTTGTGCGGTATTTCGGGATGGCGATAGCGAAGAGTGCACCTCATGTCTATGTTTCCGCGCTACCATTTGCGCCGAGAAATTCCCTTGTTTCTACGCATTATTCGAGTTCATTCCGTCGTACTCTGAGGGTGGAGCGTGGGCGATTGTCTGATTGGCCATCATCGGAGATGGTGATTTCAAATGCTGGAAGTTCGGTCAATTGCATTGCACTCTCGCCGGATGGCCAACGGATTGTCTCAGGCTCGGACGATGGAACAATTCGTGTGTGGAACGCCACGACGGGAGAAACCGAGGCAGGCCCATTTTCTGGGCACAGGCGTTCGGTCACGTCTGTGGGATTCTCGCCAGATAGCCAGCGGATCGTCTCAGGCTCGCGAGACAGAAATCTTCGTGTGTTGAACGCCTCGACGGGAGACACCGAGGCAGGCCCATTTTCTGGGCACACGAATTGGGTCACGTCTGTGGGATTCTCGCCAGATGGCCGGCGGATCGTCTCAGGCTCTTCTGATCGAACAATTCGTGTGTGGAACGCCACGACGGGAGACACGGAGGCAGGCCCATTTTCTGGGCACAGGGGTTCGGTCACGTCTGTGGGATTCTCGCCAGATGGCCAGCGGATCGTCTCAGGCTCTTGGGATCGAACAATTCGGGTGTGGAACGCCTCGACGGGAGACACGGAGGCAGGCCTATTTTCTGGGCACACGAAATGGGTCACGTCTGTGGGATTCTCGCCAGATGGCCGGCGGATCGTCTCAGGCTCTTCCGATCAAACAATTCGTGTGTGGAACGCCACGACGGGAGACACTGAGGCAGGCCCATTTTCTGGGCACACGGATTCGGTCACGTCTGTGGGATTCTCGCCAGATGGCCAGCGGATCGTCTCAGGCTCTTCCGATCGAACAATTCGTGTGTGGAACGCCACGACGGGAAATACTGAGGCAGGCCCATTTTCTGGGCACGCGGATTCGGTCACGTCTGTGGGATTCTTGCCAGATGGCCAGCGGATCGTCTCAGGCTCGGAAGATCTAACAATTCGTGTTTGGAACGCCACAATGGGAGACACGGAGGCAGGCCCATTTTCTGGGCACACGGATTCGGTCACGTCTGTGGGATTCTCGCCAGATGGCCAGCGGATCGTGTCAGGCTCTTCTGATCGAACAATTCGTGTGTGGAACGCCACGACGGGAGACACCGAGGCAGGCCCACTTTCTGGGCACACGGATTTGGTCACGTCTGTGGGATTCTCGCCAGATGGCCAACGGATCGTCTCAGGCTCGGTCGATCGAACAATTCGGGTGTGGAACGCCGCGACGGGAGACACGGAGGTGGGCCCATTTTCCGGGCACACGGGTTCGGTCAGGTCTGTGGGATTCTCGCCAGATGGCCAGCGGATCGTCTCAGGCTCGGAAGATCTAACAATTCGTGTTTGGAACGCCACAATGGGAGACACTGAGGCAGGCCCATTTTCTGGGCACACGGATTCGGTCACGTCTGTGGGATTCTCGTCAGATGGCCAGCGGGTCGTCTCCGGCTCTTGGGATGGAACAATCCGTGTGTGGAACGCTATGACGGGAAGCACTGAGGCAGGCCCATTTTCTGGGCACACGAAATGGGTCACGTCTGTGGGATTCTCGCCAGATGGTCAGCGAATCGTCTCAGGCTCTTCCGATCGAACAATTCGTGTGTGGAACGCCACGACGGGAGACTCGAAGGTAGGCCCATTTTCTGGGCACACAGGTTGGGTCACGTCTGTGGGATTCTCGCCAGATGGCCAGCGGATCATCTCAGGCTCGGACGATCGAACAATTCGTGTGTGGAACGCCACTACGGGAGACATGGAGGCAGGCCCATTTTCTGGGCACACAGGTTGGGTCACGTCTGTGGGATTCTCGCCAGATGGCCAGCGGATCGTCTCGGGCTCTTCCGATCAAACAATTCGTGTGTGGAACGCCACGACGGGAGACACTGAGGCAGGCCTATTTTCGGGGCACACGCATTCGGTTTTGTCTGTGGGACTCTTGCCAGACGATCAGCGGATCATGTCACCGCGAGATAAGTCAATCCATGTGTTGGACGTTTACGACAGAAAGCCTGATAACTCTCACACAGGCCGACTTTACGGACCAGTCTGTGATAGACGACGACGGATGGATCCGTGGCGATAAGGACAAACTTTTAATGTGGATTCCACGAGCGCATAGGGCAAATCTTCATCGGCCTAGTAATATCTGGGTCGCTGGCGAACACGAAACCCGCTTAGATCTTTCTAATTTCGTTCACGGACGTAGTTGGACGAGTTGTATAGACTCCTAGGGGATAAAACCACGGCAGCAGTCTGTCTTTTCTTACAGCGTTTGAAGTGTAATTGTACGGATTAGGCTAATCACAACTTTGTATTGGTACTGGCGATTTTGACTCGTTAGATGTGAACGCACTCATATTGGATCGACAGCGGAGTCGATAGCTAATTGGCCGAGACTATGGCAGACAATCTTGAAGCACGCCTCCCAGTTGATGGTAACCAAACGGGGTTGGTGTCGTATGTAGTATGGGTGCAGGGGTGCGGCACCCCATACGTATACTTAAACAAGTACGAGTTCTACCGAGCCATCTGCTCGCTACAACTGAGACATTCTCACCGGCGGCCAGACAAGGGGCCATGTTTTGGCGATGAATTTGTGTTCTAGGCGATGCGGTCACGGCCGCATGTCACGACTGATAAACACAGATCTTCGACCCATACTACTGGTCCCATAGGAGAGATAATTCACCTCTGGTTGTCACTTACCGCGGTGAGGGGAAGATCTTCCCCCGAGGCACGAAGATATGTGGGTCGAGATAGGCGGCGAAGCGTGGAATCGGAGAAGTGCTCGAAGGATCGGAAAGACCAGACCCCAAATTACCCAACCCAATTCAACAAGACTCACTTTGCACCTTGCGGGTCTGGACGCGGACCACAGCAAATTAAATATCCAATCTGCGTCACATTCGACGCTTTTGCACCACACGTCGGCCAGCAGAGTTGAGGGAGGTACTTTTCGGTGGCGAAGTCGGCTTACTCCAATTTCCAAAAAGGTTATCCGCGTCAGTCCGTCCAGTGACAACAATTATTAACGAAGAAAACAAAAATAAGTCCAGAAGTCCGTAGGCCATGGGATTTTATGATAACGTGGGGACGGGTTCTTTTCCCAACAAATAATGTGATTGTGTAAATGTAATAGGTTCGGCTCCGTCCAGAATGGTCTGAGGCCCGCCGCCTGTGTCGCCTACCAGCGCGCAAAGTCCTCAAAGTTCTCGCGACCTTCTCACGCGTGGATCTCGAATTGGAGCTGGCCGACGGGACGCACGCTACCCTCGGCGGCGCGTGCGCTGAGGAACGCCGTGAGTGCGTCGAATTCTCCACCATCGATGTCGATTTTGAGGATTTCGATGAACCTGCGTCCTGAGATTCCCTGTCATTAGCGCTTTTCGGAGATCACGTGCGCGCACGCATGAGCGAGTCGGACGTCCAGTACTCGGGGTCGTATTGTCGTCGTTGTCGTTCGTCCCGCCCTCGGGCCGCCGAGCGCGAAGGTCTTGAAATGAGCCCGGTCCCTCAGTTCCGGGTCACCAGTGATCTCGGGTCCCCACTGGTCACAGGAACTGTGTCAGCAATGTCCAGTTGAGCAGGTGGAAGCCGATAGGACGAACGCTGTTGACACTATAGTCATGTCCCCAGATCCCGGTGCGCGCTTCAACAGTGTCGACAAGTCAGTCCACTCCGCGGAATCGGCGAAAAGGAGGGAAGAAGGACGAAATGAAAACAGACCGAAGGAACAGACCCATTTCCCTCTGTCGCTTAATGTACCGACGCGCTGCATGCGACGGGGGCACTGGAATGCCGGGATGAAAAGTTCCCTATCGCGATGACGTTCCGATCTCAGCAGGTCGGATAAGGGGGACAAAGGGACGACGCACATATAGAATTCACCATGTGTCGGATACCTAATGAGGGTTGAATAAACGGTGTGAGATCGATCACGAAAGGGAGAGTCCTGCGCACATGCATGCGTGTGCAAGCTGTGGGAAGGTAGAACGCAGCTCACGGGTCGACGGCATCATCTCTGGGTCACTTTGATGAGCTCCAGCCGTTCTTGTATGGCCACCGCATGGTAGAGGGCCTCCTCATCTGCCAGCCAAGTACGGAGAGAGCGACCGGGTCCAAAGGTGTCGCGGTAGTATGACGAGTAGCCATTTAGATTGCCGAATATGGCCGGAGGAGAAGAATGACAGCGACGGTGACGGTCGGACGGGGTGGCATAGTAAAGATGTGCTCGTAGGGCAGGAGACGATAGAACGGAAAAGAGAGTGAGGTGTTTATTAACGTGAGTGATGTGTCGAATACAAGAATTGATGCGACTACTGTGGAAAACTCCACCTCAACTCCACGCCACATTTCGGACGCGATGCAATATTCTTACAACCAATCAAGGGAGCGTCACTCTGGGTATCCCATCCATTATATATAAGGCCAGCCAGTCGTTGAATGTCGAGCGTCCATCCAACCAACCTCAACTAGTACGCGTCTGCTCCGTCTGCTGCCTCGTAAACGAGTGAATGATCCCCGCGGATATTAGAAATGAGTACTGCAATCAGTGGATTGGTTACGTTTCCCAAAGCGAAGAGAGGGTACGCACCTCGGCAAGTCTTGCTTTCCCTCCTGCATTATAGTTCACATACACCGAGTTCGATTGTCTCATGAAGCTAAACGGTGGGCTTGCCTCTCCCATTCCCTCGTCGCGTCTCACGATCTAATCTCGTGCGGGAATCTAGGCCACACATTCATAGGTTGCGTGCGCAGGCATCAACAGCAAGTCATCATTCGAGGCTGCGCTGCTGGAGCGTGCCCAGGGCTGCGAAGTGTGGGGGTACGACTTCATCATGGACGGCGTACGTTTTCTCTGAAGTTCGACCAATATGTCCTGAGCTGATATGCGCACAGTTTGGCCTTGGGATCGAAAAACTCTTAACCTGAGGAAACGTGTGCATCGTGGGCGCTGGGCGGTCGTAACGTTCATGGCCCCGAGGATTCGCCGAAATACTATACCCCAGAACGGTCTCAGGACGGCTGCCTCGAGCACACACCGGTCGTGTAACAAGTCAAATTTGCCATAGCCATCCCGCGCATACAGCTCGATCTGCAGCTGCCCGATTGGAAGCGTCGTGCTCGAGAACGGGCTCAGCGGCTTATGCGTCGCCAGGAATGCGGCCAGCGTGTCAAACTCGGCACTCTCAGCATCGTTCTTGAGTACATCTATCATCAGCCTCCTCGCCGACCGCCAAAGATGAGATAGACGCACCGAATGAGTAGATAACACATTTTTCTTGCTTCGCATTGCGCCCCATGCCGCATCTTCCCCTGCCGCCGTCGCCGAGCACGCCGACTCGCTTGAGGTGGTGCGGGCACTGGAAGGACGGGATGAAGAAGTCCCCTGCACGGAAATGTCAAGTCAATACTAGAACAGTGGATGATTAGCGACGACCTTACATATTTTGTACTGTAGTTCCCCGCGGTAGGGTACCTGGACGCCAAATCGAATACTGTCAGCCAAACAAGTTTGTGGCAGGAACAGGAATGAGGGCGCGTCGCGTGAACAAGTGCCCGGCACATCGCCCACGGTGCTCTCCCCCAACCGTGCTTGAAAGGGAGGGGAGGGTCCGAAAAAGAATAGCCCGAAACGAAAACGAGTGTTGTTCTGTACTCACGACTCAATCTCCTCCATATGCTTCTTGATGAGCCTCTTGATGAGCCCTTCGCGTGCTTTCAGCGTTGTAGCGTATCTCGTCTCCTCGTGCGGACGCGCAGCGAGCGAGGTCACACGTGAGCCGTGTACAGCACCCCAATTCCGAACGAAGGCGCCTAGAAGAAGATGCTGAAGGTGACGAGGCCAATCATAATGAGGAGTAGGGGGTGTGCGGTGCGCGGTGCCATGGATGCCAGTAGAATGACGGTCGGGTGGCGATACGTTTCTGTGGGTTGTTATGGTGGGCAAGTGAGGGCGAGAAGTGTTTGCAATAGGATTGGAACGGAGGGATGTTGAACCTCTCGTCCGTAGGAAACGAATGGTCAGGGTGATCGCCAATAGTGAGGGCGGTGCAATTATGAGTGAACGCCGACGCTGACCAAAGAAACAAACCCTAACCCCAACCAACCTAGACCATAACACAGTGCTCGTTTGGTCTCGATGTATCTACCTGCTCATACCGTCACGATCTCGACTACGGGTACCGGGTACTATTTCTGTCGAAAGCTACAATAACACTGCCTAAGAACTATGTGTCCGAGGGAACCTGTGGAACAGTGGAGGACCCTTCGGGACAGCTGTTGCACTGGCAAGGAGGATGCTGAGAGGTCCAAGGTGAGTTCGAAGGCAGAGGTGTCCCACAACTAACTTGAAGGGGAAGGAGAGGAGAAATATAGCAGTGAGTTGACCTCTGAGTGCCCGCGAGTGGGCCTGACTTCCGGGGCAACCACACTGAATAAGAGGGGGAAAGATGGCGACCGAGTACTGTGTATTCAACAAAAGTGAGTACAACCTACGACAGGGCCAGTAGGTAGGAAAGAAAGTCAGGAAAAGTGGCATAGGTATCAGGTAGTAAGAGCCAACTCAGCCAAGACCGAGATAACAGAGACAACGTGGGCGAGGTCATCGAGGGTAACAGCGCGCATACAAGTTCCGAGCCCAACGCTCGGGCTGGCCGTACATCGTGTTACTTGCCTCCGTTATGTCTTGCGTGGCCACGGGATCGGTACCCGTACGTGCTTTGAGCTGGTGAACGTGGAAACAACACCTCCTGGTCCGTCGAGCGTCTCGCGGAGGTTATCTCGCGAGTTCAGGCTGGGATAGAATGTCAGTAGTCAGAAATGTCGCAAAAGAATAACAAACCACATACACAGACATGAACGCGCAAAAAGAGAGTCGAACCATGATGAAGAGGGACGGTGTGTACAGGTGCGTCAATGGAAACTTGGCGAACTTCGTTCAGGTGGTCAATATTTGACAAGTGGGCACAGGATGTAAAAGCGGACAGTACCAAAATGACGCAAGAGACAGCGAACACTCTGCAAAACACAATTGTGAGAAAGTCGACACCCATCGCGCACTGACTCACAAGTGAAGTGTGCCACAATTGACAGTATAAATCGCAAGAAGGTTCAACACGCTGTTTGTTCTAGCGAGAGAGCCGGTGAAAACAGAGTAATGGCATTTTTGCAATGCTTGGGCGCGTACACACCTCCGGACCCGAGTACGGTTACTCAAGAGGGTATAAACCATTCCAACAGTAATGAGGACGTCACAGAGGACTTTGAATGATAATATAGCAATGAAAACCCCCTGGTATGAACGGCAAATTAGAAACTGCAGTCCACATAATCAGACGAGGAGCAGATGTACCGGAAAGTTGCCCGGCTGGTGTATGTGTTTCAGGCTATATGCAGAACCTGTGAGAAAAAACAGGAAAAGAAGACGTGCAATCATGGCTGACACTTGTATACTGTACGCTGACGACGAGGATGATGCCTTAGCGACCCACAAATAAAGAAGCAAAGGGGGGAAACATACTTATCCCAACACCTCGCAAAAGTCAGTTGAATCAGATGAAAGTTTTGAGGCATACTACCGCGGGGAACTCACCGAATCCTATCAATGAGAGGGTGGACTGCTCATGAGCCATGTGAGTGGGTGCCAGCTCCGAACAAGTTGCGTATACGTACGATCGCTGCTGGCAGGTATAGAGAACGCCAGCCCACTGGACTAGTATAACTCTCGCACAGATGAAAAACGCCAGTAAACTCACGACAATAGATCCTATATGCGTAGAAGCTGCACCGTTTTCAGTGGGGTTTGCTCTAGGAACTCCCGATGAAAACGTACTGCTGTACACAAACTTCAAGAACAACTGATTACATATGCATAAGAATTGCGGACAAAAGTCAGTCACACAGACTAGCGCACCGGCAGATAAAGCTATCGCCTTTAGAAGAAAAAATTGCTTTTGTAAGTATAAGGACGAGTTCTGTGTCACGGCAGACGCACGGCTTGGCTCCTAGAAACCCCATGAGAACTTCGACCAGAACAGTACTTTTGGGGTGGCATACCATGGTGTGAATCCGGGGTTTTGATAATCCCCGAAATCTGTGACGATATTACGATAAGTTGGATAAATAACGGAGACTAGGTTGGCCGAGTCAACGAGCCTAGTCAAAGACGATGTTTGGACGATGTCACTGTCATTCGATAAAGAAGCTTTTGAAAATGCATACATCAAAAAAGAGACCTGCAGAGGCTTCATTAAGACCCCGAGCACGGTGCACATGTGGGAACACTCACAAAGGACTTTAGAGGCCACCGATCCCTTGAGCAGTGACTGTTGTAGTAGGAATAGACTTGCAACCAGGTAACACCATAGATACTAGATGGCCGATCGAGCTCGATCAGGTCTCAGGACAGTGTTTTACAGACAGTGAAATGCACATAGACGAGAGGACCGTGGCGATAAACAACGCCCCATGAAATTCGTCCACGGGGAATAATGCGGGCATGGTTAGTAATATGGTAGATGGAAAAGAATAGCAACGGAAGGGGGGAAAGGGCAGCCGATGGAAGCGGTCAATCATCCAGCTTGCAACGCCGTTTATAAAGGCCCCTGTCATGGACCAACTCGTGACGCCTGCACAAATTGGAAGGCGGTGACGGGTGGCCAAGAAGATTGACCCCATCAGCCAGTTTCATCAGGGGCGTACTGTACGGCGCGTAGGAGCACTTCATAACTTACGATCCTTCCAAGCTGGGGTGACTTTCCGTTGGTTCCTAGGGCCATGTTGACCATCATGACAGTGGACCTGGCGTCTGTCCCGAGTCTGTCTAGCACTGGCACCTTGACTGGCACAGCTTTTGATCAGAGCCAAATACACGAAATAAGCCATGACAAGAAAGAACAATTTTTCGTGGACAAACCTCGTGAGGCCCTTGAATTGACATCACGAACTACATGATGAGGCATACAGCAGGGACGTGCTCGTTTCAGAAAGTAACTTGAAAGCTAATTTGAAAGCTATGCGCTTAAGCTGACCTGTGTGCAGTCACCCAAGAATGGTATGCCATTCTCACGACCCCCATTCGGTAATCCCGGCCTGCCAACCCAACCCCGGGCCATCCCTCATTGTTTTGAATCCATTTACATGATAAGCCGTCACAAACTGGTCGCAGTGCGGACAGGCTACGATAGGGAGTATTTATAACTCATAAGTGTCCTTCCATCCGTTTCTTTCCCTTCTTCAAGTTTAAGTCCGCCCCTCGCAAGTTGCGATCCTCCCATGCAGTACTTGATCTCAGGCTTCGGTGGCACTCTACCTCGCTGGGCTCGCGATTACTGGCGATGGGTAGCCACCGACCAGCGCTAGCACCGACACCAAACAAATGACTGGTCTATTCCGTACGCGCACGGCCAGTGTTCGCCGTGGGACCTGTCCACGGACTCTCAGGCTGGCAGCTCAGGTGGGCTGTGCATCGGGAATTTCACACTTATTTCTCTCAATGCAGAGCCGCGCTTCGAGTAAGAGAATACTACAGACTCGGAGGGACCAGGGCCCCGCTTCTGGGATCTCGGACTGCACTTGTGGCCCGGCGACGGCGCGGGACATCCGGCCCGTGTGGGCGGATGGCGAGCACGTCGAGACCGACTCGGAAGCCAAGTCCGCGTCCACTAGTGTCTCTTTATAGAGCGAGCGGTCAGTACGTTTACTCTTCTTGTGCGTACTACCAGCCATCAGGAAAAACAATCCCGGAATAATACAGCAATTGATGACATTTCTTCACACTGTAATTTCAATAGTATTTCTTGCAAAACATAGAGATCATCGCAATTAGTTTTTTCCCGATGATGCGTCATCCCGCCGACTGGAATCAAGCCCACTCTAGAGAAAAGTGGCCACTGCAGATACTATGTCCCGCCGCCTTCATTTGAAATTCTCCCATCGTGTGTATGTCGTCTGGTTTGATCGCAGTCATTCTTCCAACCGAGCGAGAAATGGAAAAATGAGTCGTCCCGAAATCTTGAGTCGCTCCGAGTCGCTCGAACAGTCGTCATGCCAGTCGTGCACCGATATAGGGAGACCACACAGCTGCCGCAGTAATGAATGGCCCCGGCAGATGCAGGCGTCCCACGCCCAAAGCGACGACCCTGGAGAGCCGGCAAGATCTCGCGGATCGACTCCCCGGCGGTGACCTGCGCCAATACAGATGCTCGATACCAACGTGCCTACGATCTTGAGCCTCATCATGCCTGTAAGTGGGCGAAGAAGGGTGAGCCAAGCGGGGTCCATTTCGTCGTGCCAAAGCGAAGGCTCAGGAAATGAAAGTCCCTCACCCTATGCAGGATATCCCGGGACTTGAGCCGGACGCAAATTTGGTTTACGAAAAATGTGCTGATCTAGTGGCCGATCGTGATACGGGAGCTGCAATTAGAATATTCCTAGGAAAGGTTGGAAATTGACGAAGGGCTTTTCGAAGGTTACGGAAGTCCTCACCCAAAGTACATTGTACGATGGGAGAGGGCTTAGCCCTTCCCAGTGACCGAAGAATTCACACGGTCGTTGACATCGTATTTGGAACCAACATTTCATCGTAATAGGAGCGTCGATCCTAGAATCACTGAGGTAGATAGTAGATATTGTCACCTTGATATCGAAATACGGGGAGGACGATGCGAGACAAGAGTAGAGTGTCCGAGTCCCCTCTTTTCGAGGGAGAGAGTCTGAAGAGTTACAATAGAAGTAGAGCCCGAAGAACCTGAGCTGGGTCGCCGCGGAAAGTCCAACAAGATCCTCACGACCTCAGCCATGAAGAATCCGTTGCCTTCGATTTCTTCCACTCCAAGAGAGACAAGGGAGCACATTAAGTGATCGGGGATACCATATCATGATAGAGAGGGCTGGCCAGAAACACGGAGTCCCCCGGATCGATTCATTATATGATACGCAAATCGAGGTGACGATGACACGAGAATACGCCATCGTCTGCACACTTGCGCAAGCCTATGCCACTTCCATGGGTCGGACTTGAGGGAGGCTGGTCGATGGTGACCAGAGATTTCGAGAAGGACATCGTCATGTGGTTCTTCTGAGTCTGCACCACGTCAGTCATCAGCGATCACTATACGACTTCCGGGACCACGCAAAGACAGCGCAGTCAGAGATGTACGCACCACGCCCCTTCCTCTCACGTAGTCATGGAGAGAAAACAGAGCACGCTGGGCATTGCTTCCTTTCTGATATATGCGGAGATATGCGGCGAGGTATAGTCTTGAGTGTCATACGCAGGAAGCAAGTTTGGCTCTCATGGACGGAACTGCCACCGACTCGGAGTGACCTCGCCTTACTAACTTCAAGTTGATGCGACTCTTGTGATGGAGCTCTAGATGCACAGTGGTCGTTTGACACGGGTGTTGGTCTCTTGCGCCGTCCATGAGCGTGCGTCGCACACGAGCAGATATTATATAAGCTGTCGCCAGCCAACGAGATAGTCCAATGGGAGCAGGGCCGGAACTGGCGCGCCCTGGCGACTCGGATCTGTTCCCCACTTGTGGCGCGTCTTTTCTGCATCATCTATAGTGTGACCATCGTCTGTGGCACATTCTTTTGTCCAAGATTTGCGACACTCGGAAACGGAAGAAGTGCGCTACATTGGTTGCTATGGAGAGAATACAGTGCTCCTGACGACCCGTTACAATAAATTACTGTAATCAATAAAGTCATTTATGTGACTGCCTCGGCCCAAGTGTCGTACCCGTCGCCTGGAGGCATGCGAGGAGGACCTGCACGGGAAAGCTGGGGAATTGATGACTGAAAGACCAAGGACTTTATGCGGGAGACTCGGGCCGTGCTATCTCCACCTTTTATTTCTGGCGTCCACTAGCAACACCAAGACCTTTACTTTCGAGCTTGTTGTAGAGCGCGAGGGCGCTGGTACGCTTCGGCGCTACCAGGATCCGAGACTACCCCAAGCCATCCCTTGTCTTCGGTTTATTTACGGGCTACGATAGTACCTCACTGGCCTCACGACCCAAAAAGAGGCTGAGACCCATCCTCGATTCAAAAAAATTTCAGTTACATAGGGACCTTTGCAGTCCTTGTTACGATGTGATTTCGGCAGACAAAAGGCTTGGCTCTCGGAACAATGGTCGCAGTGAAGATTGTACTTCTTCACGGGGTTTCCCTCGAAGCGAAAGAAACTGAATCGGTCTTACAGTGTGTGTGTGGTCAACAACCTCGGGGCCACATCGGGATACATTGTTCATTCCACCTACGTCCGAGCCATCTGTGTCTCAGGGATCGCTCAAATAGATGAGAAGTGTGGGTCTGGGGACTCGGAGTAGTAAACTGAACGCGGGGCGAGTCCTAACTAGTCTGTGAGACACCGACCACGATGCTCTGGTCGGATGTATTTTTCCGAGGAAGCGCCAATTAGCCAGTACTCGACTCGGAACCGCGATATCTGAGTGGTCGGTGACCGGGGCTGATTCCTAACTTGGTAACCCCCGACCCATAATACCAACTTACGCCGATTGATAACGGTCATTCGGTAGAATGTGCGCAGACTCTCCAAATGGTGTACAAGGCATCCCAATGGCCCAATGGTGTGTCCCGAGCCTCAGCAAGCTTCTGTATGGGTTTATCCGGTTGTGCCCTTTCTGTAGCTAAGGACTGATCAGGACAGAGACGAAACTGCAAGAAGCGCATCTGCTATAAAAGCCACGTACAACTTGAAGGGGTCTCATCAAAATCAACCCGTCTTCACTCCCTTTGACCACCGGCGCGACTTGTCATGCTCGCTCTTTCATTTCTCCAGCTTCTCCTTTTAGCCACAGCGGGCCTGGCGGCACCTTCCCGCAGAGCGACAACTTCCTCTGTTCCTGCCGATGTTCTGGCTCAACTTCTACCCCAAGGCCAGCAGCAGCTTGTTGCTCCGACAGACACGCCAAGTTTTGTGACGTTAGGCGTCGGAAATCAGAACTATACCTGTTCGTCCTCAGGAAATTACACGTGAGTCGTGGTTGCCTTGTCCTAACGATAAACCTAAAAGACGCTGTTCTAGGTCTACCGGGGCCGTTGTCCAGGTGTTCGACGTAGCCCCCCTATTTTCTGGCTCTGAGTTCTCGAATATTGAGCAGGATGCATTTGCTACCTGGTCGTCGGGCCCGTGCGACAACCGTTGTCCCACGGAGGACCCCTTTGAGCCGAGCTTGGCCCAGAAATTCCAGGCCAGGTTTAACGTTTCAGTTTCTGGGCAACACTACTTCATTGCAAACCCCGATGGATCCCTAGCCCCCGTTTGGGACTTCAGAGCTGACGGACCAACCAAGGGCAACCCGGACGCCATCGTTATTGCGGCAGCAGCTGGGGATATCCCGTCACCAACTGGTCCTCCGAACGTTGACTGGGTGGAGCTGACAAACGTATCCGGCAAACTCGCGAGCACAGTCTTCCGTGTCAACACGATAGGGGGAGACCCGCCCCCGTCGGTGAGTATTTCCCGATCTAGGATGGTAGTGTGCGACTAAACGTGGGTCTTTCAGTGTGAGCCTGGATCACCCGACATTCAGGTCAAGTTTACCTGCAAGTATTGTAAGTGTCCACCGCCTAATGCCGAAACGGGTCTTTATTTGCTAATCCATCCACGCCCCGCAGTCCTCTATGGTAGTCAGGTCTGAATTTGGACGTCGTGTGGCAGCGCTCCGTTTTTGTTTACGCCAAGAGCGTTTTGCATTCCTCTCCAGCAGTTCTCCAGCGTCCCCGGCTTTCGGTCAATCCGCACCGGAAATGGATTGTTACGAGTACTACTCGTTAGAGACAGGTATCCTTTAATAAATTTGTTGTCATTCATTCCACAAAGTACTACCCGTAGCAGCAAATCTATTTCCCAAATTGAGACCCTGGTGCAGGCAGGGAAAGCGCGGTCCTGCCATCAGGAAAAACCTACTTTGATAATTTGAGATAATTTAAGATAATTTCCATATTGAGCAAGAATTATTGACATCTTAATGACAGCTAGCGTTTCGCTAGTCTTAATTATTATTAATTATCGCGATTAGGTTTTTTTTTTCCTGGTCCCTATCACCGCGTGTAACGGTAATAAACACAGTGTATTGCAACAGACACGATTATTCTATAACATCGGGGACCAATAACAGGTCAGCTCACGCTAATGAGATCGACTTTACCCTCGTGGCGTGCGGTGTCAGTGCGTCCGGGTCTGCCAGTGCGATGCTTGATATTATGGATTTTCCGTAATAACCCCTGATCTTCGTTGTAGTGATACCGGAAGATCGTGGAGAGGCGTGTCAGCATACCGTCTGCTGCTTCGGCACGCGCTTCCCCACTGCTCCCTCAAATTCGTTTGAAGAACCCGAACTGCAGACACGAGAAGTATCGCAATGCCCCCCAGCAACCCCCCAGCTAACCCATAAGCGGCCCGACGGACATCTAGCTCCCTGAACAGCTGCCTCCGGACAAGAATGCCCAAAACAAAACGAGTGCTGTTCTGTTAACTTCTGTACTCACGACTCAATCTCCTCTTTACTCGGGCCATGCTTCTTGATGAGCCCTTCGCGTGTTTTCAGCGTATTTCGTCTCCTCGTGCAGATGCGCAGCGAGTGACGCCACCGTGAGCTGTATGGGTCTCGGTAGTACAGTGCCCAATTCCGGCCTATGATAGAAGGTGACGAGGGTGACGGAACCAGCCACTGTGAGGAATAGGGGGCGCGCGGTGCGTGATGCCATGGATGCCAATAGAAGGACGGTCGGGTGGCGATACGCGTTTCTCTTTTTTTTTGGAGAGCGTTTTATTTTCGATAACTACTTAGCCTAATTACCGAAAATAAGAGCTAGATGTATACGAAGAACTTGCAAGGGAGCGTGCTAGTGCGTAGGGGTGTAATGCATGACGATGATACTGTAAACCCTATAACCAGCATCGGGTAATACTATTGCCGGACAGCCTTCGATGTGAACATGCCTTGCATCAGCGCTTGCCTCAGCAGCGGAGAGTTGGCCGAGACTAGCGCGGACAACCTTCAAGCACACGAGAACTCCGAGTCAATGGTGAGTACTAAAGAGTAAGGTGCAGTATGTTCTCTCTGTTGTCGTTGCGCCTTTGCCGTGATGAACGATTTCAGTTTGCAGATGTCCACATGGACCTTGAGCGCGATAGCATAGCGGACTTCCTCTGTACAGGGGCCCCGATTCTCTACTCTCAGGGTTCTCAAAAATACCTTGCGTGATCTCTGCGTTCGCAGAGTGTGGCGACATCATTGTTGCCGACCGGGGTATCAGTTTTACTATTCATAAGGGCTTTTGGAAGGGCTTGGAAATTTCGCGTTCTACGATCCGCTGGTTCGATCATAATGACCTCAAAAGCCTCGAAGACCGTGACGTGTTCCTGACTGTCGAAAAAGAATGTCGCAAACGTCGCGGACCTCTCACAAGACGATTCATTATCACCGAGGGCCAAAACACGTAACTTGAAGTTGTGTGTGCTCGGAGACGGTGTAGTCGCATTCTTACCTCATACATAGATCGAGCTGAAGCACAAGCACAGGTATCGTCATCAGGAAAAACCTCCCGCGCTAGCGAAGGATAAGCGCCAGTAATTTATTGATATCCCGAGTAATAGAGATAATGCGCGAGTAATTCACGCTAGGAGCTGATAATCATGAGCGCCTTTGCTCGGGTGGTAACACGATGCTAATTATTTACAAAAATAGCAGGTAGATGTCTCGGCTACTAAACGGATTTATGTAAAAGCTGTGGCATAATTCCAATACCGTAAACGTATTACATCCAGGGGTGACTTCGAGTTGACCAAAGCGGGGTAATAAATGGACGCTAGAGTAAATATCGTCTACTGGGATAACACTGGCAAGATGTAACGCTGTCACGGCGTTGAGTCCGACTTGGACGTAACAAGAGGGCGATCACGACTTAGCGTATACACAGAGCTTCAGTCACGTGACTAGATACACGACCGTCTGAGGTACGTGATCGTCGGTGGCACCAGGGCAAGGTCCACTGGGCCTAAACGTTGAAGTACGATCTGCTCCACAAGAGACAGTCGCGCGAGTAGACAGAGAATAAGAACACAAGTCACAACGAGAGGAGAGAGAATGGTGACAAAGGAAGAAGACCGAGATGGGGATCCTCGGTCTTCCCGTGCTGGTATTTATACAGGTAAAGAGGCTACTTTAAAGCGCCTCATGAAACGGTACAGCGAATAGCGTAAGTAGCTTGAACCCTACTACAGCGATCCTTGGATTGAGTCATGGTATCCTGCATGTGATACTCGATGACTGATACGATAAGTCCGTGACCTATTACTGCTTACGATGGAGTCACAACCGACTCGTAAGTGTCCACGACCGCAAACGTAACATCACCCCCTTTTCAGCTGCGACGCCCACGGCGCCTAGTCGGTCCGATGCCTCCCATCCATCCACTCTGCTTCTCATCAATCCGCTCCATCACGTCCGCCATCTCGAGACGGAACTTGCTGCGGGCGACCTCCCCCTTCGTCTCTCCGAGCGCCTGCGCCAGGTGATGGAGGCGCTGTTCAAGGCGCTCAGCCTCCTGCACATACGAGCGGTAACGATGCAACTCAGCTTTCACCGATACGTCCCGCAGCTTGTTGACGGCACGGTCGACTCGATGGCGGTCGGAGTGGCCCGCGGCGAGCGCGAACATGTCCTCGGGCGCGTAATGGGGCTTCCCGCGTTCGCGGACCATTGGCTCCGCGTATAGGGGCTTGGAATAGACCTTGTCGCTGTCGTCGACCAAGGCGATAACGCGGGGGTCCGCCGACATGACCACCTGAATGTAGGCGGCCTGGCGGGTGATCCCCAAGGCGTCGGTGATGAGGTAGTGGACGAAGTCGTCCCCGCGATTGTGTTTGTACCCCTGGGGGGTGATGCGGTCGCTGCCTAGGCGACGTTGGAGACGGATGGTGGGATGGAGCGGGGGATCTTCGACGCGTACATCGCCTCGGTAGATGGGGCGGCCTTCGGAGTCGCAGGCGTATGGGGTTTCGCGGGGGTTGTCAGCGTCGGCGGTAGTCATGGTAAAGGCGTGCTCAGCTGGGTACCACTCCTGCAGGGTGAGCTCGGGCTGCTCGTACACTGCTTCCTCAGCATCGCGCGGAAGAGCTCGCGTCGCTCGAGGAGCCTCATCCTCCTCAGCTCCGCTTTCCCCAACTGCTCCGTCCTCCAGGTCTGGGCGGTGTACCTCCATTCCTCCCACCTCAGTGTTGCCGGTGACGGCGCCCTCTTCGGTCCGATACTCGATTCGTACCGGGAGAGGTCGAGGTGAGGCATCCTCACTGTCTGGGAGAGCTTCACGAAGCCTACGCACTTCAGCCTCCGTGAGCGGGACGGTGTTGAGTCGCTGTCCGTCTTCCGACATGAGCCAGTAGGTGGCTGGGTTGGAAGTGCCGTCGGCGTAGGAGGCGGGGAGGATGGACTGTAGGGCTTCTGCAAGCTCTTGATGGGTGATGGGGCCCGTGTTGTTGGCAATACGAAGGACGGCATCGGTGGTAGAGGAAGAAGGCATTGTGGGATGAGTGAAGAATCCAGTATGAGGAAGGAGGCGAGTGAATGAGGAGTACGGGGTTACTCGAGCAGCTTTTATGTTGGATGTCGAGCGGGGTTGAGTGGATTGGTACTCCGCCAGAGCGTCATCGGCGAATACGTCATCCTTGTCGACCCACTGATTCTCCGAGTCGGAGTATCCCTTCCATTTCACCAGGTACTGTCGCCGGCGCCTTCTGCCAAAGATCCGGGAGTCTAGAATCTTCTCGACCTCGTATTCCTCTTCTCCGTCTACCAAATCCGGCGATGGGCGCTGGAAATTTTCTCCGTGCATGGGCGTTTCGCGATAAGGTGTGAGAAGATCGATGTGGAATACGGGGTGAATGCTCCACTGCGTGGGAAGTTCCAAACGATAATTGACAGGGGACATCACCTGTATGATTTGGAAAGGACCGTGCCTTCGGGCTGCCAGTTTTGCCGTAGGCTGATTGGTGCGCAAGTGACGTCCTTCTAGCCACACGTAATCTCCGAGTTGGAACTTGGGTGTATCTTTGTGTTTTACCCACGAGGCCTGGGCCTTTTGGATCAGATGTTGAGCCTCGATCCGTGCTTCTCGGAGTTGTTCCAACCGCTTGGTTACCTGTGGGATTGGTGATGGGTTATCGATCCAATCAGCGCGAGGGTTATAGCCCATAAGTAAGTGGAATGGGGACTTCCGCGTGGATTCATGGGGCCAATTGTTATGCGCGAATTCCGCTATAGGAAGGAAGGACGCCCAATTGTCTTGGCGTTCGTTGGTCCAGAAGCAAAGATATTGTTCTAGCCATTGATTGGTCCGCTCCGATTGTCCGTCTGTTCGAGGATGATAAGCGGTGGAAATGTTCTGCTGAATCCCCAGGATGCGGCATAGTTCCCGTGTGAACTTGGATGCGAATCTAGGGTCCCGATCGCTGATAATCTTTGACGGTAATCCGAATCTAGCGAACACGTGAATGACGTACAGCGCGGCAGTCCCTTCGGCCGTGATTTCCTCGTTGCACGGGATAAAGATTGACGCCTTCGTACAGTCATAATCCGTGACTGTCAGGATGGAATCGTATCCGTTTGAGACAGGGAGTTTGGTAATGAAGTCGAGTGCAATGGTTTCAAACGGCGTGGCGTCGGGTCTCGGCGTGATGGGAACGAGTGGTGCTCGAGTAGGGCGATTGTTAACCTTGTGTCGCTGGCAATCTGCACATCCTCGAACGTAGTCCTTGATGTCGCTTTTCATGTCCGGCCACCAGTACCTTCGTTCTACCAGTTGTGTCGTCCTTGCGATACCTGGATGTCCATGGACGGGGGTGTCGTGATTACCTGCGATGATCACTCTCTTTTCCGTTTGGTCTCCAGTGACTACTCGACGACCCTGTTTGTACCAAACACCCTGAATCTGTTTCAGTTGATGGGGGTCGACCCAGTACCGGAGCTGCAGTTCGGTTTGCATCGGTTCTTCGGCTGGTGTGATCGTCGTTGCTCGAGCGAAAACATGTTCGGGGAGGACGGTTACATTTCTGTTGTCGTTTCCTCCTTGGTCGTAGTCTGGGCGGCGAGATAGCATGTCAGCTCTTCCGTTATTCTTTCCTGGGATATGGTGAATTTCGAAGTCATATTCCATGAGTTCGAGTACTTCCCGTGCAATTCGTCGGCTTATCTTCTGTGGGGATTTCCAGTACTGCAGGTTCATGTGATCGGAGAAGATTTTGATTTTGTGCGGGGATCCTGCCAGGAGAGGTCGCCAATGACGGAGAGCTTTGACGATCGCCAGTAGTTCTAGGTCGTAGATGTCATAATTCCGTTCTGCTTCATTCAGTGTGGCCGAATAATAGCTGATCGGGTGTCGTTTGCCATCTGCCTTCTTCTGGAGTAGCACTGCTCCGACTGCAAACCCCGAAGCGTCTACCTCTAGTTCGAACTGGTCTTTCAGGTTAGGGTGTGCGAGGACGGGTTCTTCCGTTACGAGTGTTTTGAGCTTTTGGAACGCTCGTTCTTCGTCCGTGTTCCACGACCATTCGGTATCTTTCCGTGTCAGTTTGTTAAGTGGCCTCGCGTGGGTGGCGAAACCGCGGATGAAAAGACGGTAAAAATTGCAGAAACCGAGGAACGAGCGTACGTCACGAACCGAAGTGGGGCGGGGCCAGCTGCTGATACCCGCGATTTTTACCGGGTCCATGCGTGTCACCCCCTTTTCAAGAATTACCCCCAGGTAATCCATCCGCGGTTGATGGAAGAGACACTTTTCGAGCTTGAAGTAGAGGTCATGCGCCAAACATACTGCCAGTACGTCGCGGACTGCGTCGATATGGGCTTGTAGGTCGGCGGGGTCGCGTGTGGCAATGCCGATATCGTCCATGTAGACGCGAATAATGGTACCGCGTAGCTCGTGTTTTGCGATGGTGTCCTGTAGGATTGCGTTCATCATTGTTTGGAATGTCGCCGGAGAGTTGGTGAGTCCGAAGTACATGACCAGTGGTTCGTAGAGGCCGTACCGTGTTTTGAATGCTGCTTTGGGCTCGTCGCCTGGCTTGATACGTATATTGTTGTACCCCCATCGGACGTCGAGTTTGGTGTAGGTGTGTGCGCCACTGAGATCGGTAATAAGGTCGGATATCAGGGGGAGAGGGTATTGGTTCCGGATGGTAACTGCGTTGATGCGTCGATAGTCCTGTACGGGGCGTAGTTTTCCGTCCTTCTTTTTATGAAGAAGAAGGATGAGGCGTACGGGGATTTTGACAGGCGTATGTACCCTTTCTTCAGCTGTTCTTCCAGGAATTCTTTGAGTTTACCGTCCTCCTCTTGGGTCATTGGATACACCTTGCAGTCAATTGACGATGGGGTGTCGGGCTTGAACTCGATAGCGTGATCCCACGGTCTCGATGGCGGAAATCGGTAGGATGCTTCTTCATCGAAGATCTTGGCGTATTCTTGGTACTCCGGTGGCAGTACAGTGGCGATAGTTTGTTGGTTAGCCGCTATGGCCAGTTCGGTTGCGGTGGTACGCACGTGACATTCCTCTTCCAGATCCTCAACGGCGTCTTCCTTTTCTTCAAGTGTCATTTGTCCGATGACGGTTCGGTGTTGTTCCGGATTTATGGATCTGATGATGATGGGCATCATGTCTTCGTGAATAACTGCGTGTGTCCAGCTAATGGTAGGTTCGTAGGTGGAAAGCCAGGGGTATCCTAGTACGAGGTCTTCGTTTCCAATATCCGTAACTAGGAAACGTAGGGTTTTGCGGACTCCTTTAGTCTGTACGTCCAGGTCTATACAATGCGTGATAGACCCAGCTTTGTTTTCCGTGTTATCAATGTTCCAAATTTTTCTGGGTCGGTCTAGTTCCACTAGTCCTAGTCCCATTCTTTTTGCAAAGGCTGGTCGTATGAAGTTGTCGGTGGCTCCCGAGTCAACTAGCCCTTTTATGTCGGCCATGGAGTAACTTGTGCAAATCGAGACTGGAATTCGAAGCGAACGGTAGCGAGTCATGATTACAGAGTTACAATTAACTGCCCTCACCCAGGCCGATGGGTTTAGGCGTCCCGAAAACCCTCTTTTCCCCATATTTCCTGAAGGACCAAGTCTTTAACCTCGTCACTTTCTTGTTTGATACCGCTCAGCCAGTTGTCGGCGCGTTGTTGGGGTTGGGTCGTGGTCACCGCTCGTACGTCGATGTCCGGTTCTTGAGTATAGTAGTCCGTTTCCGCGACTCTACTAGAGGACGGTTGACCACGCCTCGGTTGTTGGGGCTGTTGGCAGTTTCGTGAGAAGTGACCCAGCTGCCCACAATTGTAACAGGTCACTGTCCTCATGTCTCGTGGGGGTCTACCACCTCGGTTCACTCCTGCCCTTGGCTGGAATGGGGGGCGTGGGCCTCTATTCGGATCGCCTACCTCCGCTACTCGGGCTCTGGTCCGGTCTGCGGACGTATCCATCGCATTCGGGTCGTACCGCGGTGGTGGGTTACGAGGGGGAGCCCATCTACTAGTCATTGGTCTCCATGGAATCTGGGACGTTGGAGGAAGGGGTAGTTTTCCTGTTTTGAGAACGTTGAGACGCGCCCTCATATGGATGTATTGTTTTTGTCGTCGGAGTACGCAGGCCTTCCAGTCATTAAGTCTCTTGGCTCGTCCAGTTCATAGACCTTGGTGAACAGGGCTTGGGGTAGTCCCGCCGTGAAGCGGTCAATGGTTTGTTGGTCGTCGAGACGGTAGTGAGCTTTCCGTGCAAGACGTTCGAATTTGATGACATACGCATCGATGTCATCCCCCGTCATCCTGAATCCTTTCTGTAGTTCTGCTTGGGCCTGTTCGGCTTCAAGCGTGTTGGCGAATCGTCGCGCAAACTCTGCGGTTACGTGGTTCCAGAGGGTGTCGGAGTAACGCGAAACCCCTCGTCGTACTTCGTTGTTTAGCCATTCGAGTATGGTTAGCGTCCATTCGCTGACGTATATCCCTTTTATGAAGCCTAGGAAGAGGAGGGAGCGTCGGTAGCCGTTGGTCATGATAGGCGCCTCGTAATTGGTTCCCCAGTAAATGTGCCATTGTGTGAGGAAGGATTCGTATTTAGTCCTGTCTCCGTCAAAGACAGAGGGTGGCTCGCCTGATAATTTGTCGGATCCCCCATGCCCTCCAACTCCTGGCGGTCCTCCTCCTGGCGGTCCTCCTCCTCCTGGCGGTCCTCCTTCTGGCGGTCCTCCTCTTGGCGGTCCTCCGCCGGGTGGTCCTCCTCCGGGGAATCCTCCTCCGGGTGGTCCTTCTCCGGGGAATCCTCCTCCGGGGAACCCTCCTCCGGGGAACCCTCCTCCGGGGAACCCTCCTCCTGGGTTGGGAGGTTCTTGTGACGGTGGGTCTGGTCGGTCAGGCCCTACTGCGCGGTATAGGGCGGCGTCGTCTGCCGTCATACGGTGTCCTGTTTCTGGGTGGATGGGGAGAAGGATTGCTTCAGCTTCAGCGCGAATGCGTCGGACTTCGTCCTGGATCATGGTTTCTGTGGCCATTGCAGGTGGATTGACGCGGATAATTTCGGGTTCGTTAATATGGAGGGACTCAGCTTGTTGAACCAGTTGGTTCGTGTCCTCTATTTCACTTTCGTGATTCTCCGTGGTGTGTTCGCTCTCACTTTCGCTTCCTTCTGATGGAGCGGGTGTACGAGGTTCGGAAGTGCTTGGATCTTCAGTTGGGGCTCCGTCGATGGGTCCCCAGTTAGTTCCTACGGGTAGGTTTCGTGAGTCGATGTCACAGTCGTAGTTTCGTCCTGCTGGTCGGACCGCGTCCCAGCGGTTATCGATGGGGTTCCAGGTGACCTCTACCCAGCACGAGTGTTCAAAATTGAATTCAACTGGGCGGAATCGGGTTGGTCCGGATGTGAAGTCGACAAAATATCCTTCGTCTCCCCTATACTGCCTCCACCGGGCTGCGCCTAGGAATAGGGTTGGTACGTTACGATCTCCTCGTCGTTTGAGGTGATACGGTTGGAAGTTTCTCCACTGATCTCGAGTAGTGAACGCCACGATGGATGATCTCGGTCTTAATGTAACGCTGTCACGGCGTTGAGTCCGACTTGGACGTAACAAGAGGGCGATCACGACTTAGCGTATACGCAGAGCTTCAGTCACGTGACTAGATACACGACCGTCTGAGGTACGTGATCGTCGGTGGCACCAGGGCAAGGTCCACTGGGCCTAACATTGAAGTACGATCTGCTCCACAAGAGACAGTCGCGCGAGTAGACAGAGAATAAGAACACAAGTCACAACGAGAGGAGAGAGAATGGTGACAAAGGAAGAAGACCGAGATGGGGATCCTCGGTCTTCCCGTGCTGGTATTTATACAGGTAAAGAGGCTACTTTAAAGCGCCTCATGAAACGGTACAGCGAATAGCGTAAGTAGCTTGAACCCTACTACAGCGATCCTTGGATTGAGTCATGGTATCCTGCATGTGATACTCGATGACTGATACGATAAGTCCGTGACCTATTACTGCTTACGATGGAGTCACAACCGACTCGTAAGTGTCCACGACCGCAAACGTAACACAAGACGCCGCCCGTTTCGAGCTACCTTAGACACTCTATAGAGGCGACTGTTGCTGTCCGGCGTCGTAGGAATAGGGGAAAACCATTCCACGTATGCGAGATGGGTTGGTGGGGCAACCTCCGCAGACGGGAAGAGCTGGGGGAGCACCTTGTTCGGTAGTTGAAACACCACACGAACTTGTGCTATTCGGAGACCTGGGAAATATTTAGATGGACCCTTACGCTAATATAACTTAAACTTACCTTTATTCCCGCGTGCGCTATCTTGAGGCGTGCCACGGACAATGACCGTATCGAAACGTGACGGTATTGTGCGCCCACGAGCGTCCCTTTGGTCCGGCCGAACATGAACAACGTCGATAATTTCCGAGTCAGGCATTGAGACGAATTTGA
>JAKELH010001109.1:0-12811 GCA_021525015.1 Lactarius pseudohatsudake | reverse complement strand
GGGCATCATCGACGATTCGGACAAGGTCTACGCGCGCCCCCTCTACGCCGCGCCCCGCTTCACCTACGGTGGGAAGCCCATCTACCCGAACAACGACATGGTCCTCTTCACCGAGGCCTTCGAAGATCGGGCGCGCGTCGACCGCTGCCTCGACGCCATCCACGACCCCTCCCTCACAGCGGAGGTCCACCGCTACCGCACCGCGACGCGCGAGGAGGAACGCCTCAACCAGCGGGTCGACGACCTTATCGCCGCCCTGGGGGAGATCGCTGGGAAGACGACGGCCAGCCGCCGCCGCCTGGAGATGGCCAATGCGATGGAGCGTATCGAGGACGAGGCGGGGACCATGGTGGACCACGAGTTGACGAAGAAGAAGACGCGCAGGGGCAGGAGGACCGCCCAGCAGCCGCAGCGCACCAGGATCAGGTACGAGGAGGAAGGCTTCGGAGCGTCGGGACGTCGCACCTAAGGAGGGGGTGATGTTGCGATCGGACTCATTGGTACGGACTGCGGACTCGTGGGGTTCTGACTACCCTAGTATTAGTCAGGGACAGTCGTCTCAGTCAGCCTTAGGGCTGTTATCACATGTATATCTCATCGGACTTGTGACTCGTTCCTAGGATAGTTGTAGTAGGGTTCGAGCTACTATCGCTACTGGGTACCCTACGTCAGGAGGAGCTTCAAAGCTCCTCGTCAATTGTATAAAGGACTAGCAGTACGAAGACCGAGCTCCCTAGCTTGGTCTTCTTGAATCATCAGTCCCATTCTTGTCTCATCTCTCCTTGTCTGCTTCCTTCTCTCTCTCTGCCTACTGGTGCGTCTGGCTCTTGTAGAGCAGATCGCCCGACGACGCATACGCCTGGTGGACTTCGCCCCAGTGCTGACACTGATCACGTTCCTACTCAGGACGTGTATCTATATTCGCTAAGTCGTCCCTCGCACGTTGAGCCACTCTGTCACCGCTCAAGTCGAGCACCGTTAGGACGGGCCTAACGCAACACGGTATACTGATCGCTGGGGCGCGGAGATTCTCGAGATCATCGAGAAACACTTCCCGCCTATTAACGCTGGTTCGTCTAGACCAGCTCTGCAACCTGTCGAGAATATGCCTGGGCCATCCGCCGTGCAGGGGTCGTCTGCTCTCCAATCAACCCCGCGTTCAAATGACCGCAGCAACGACGATCACGATGACCCCACCAGCACAGCCAATGGAAGCGACAGCAAGAGACGGCCGCCTCCAGCGTCACTCGGGTCCACCTCCGGTGCTTCAAGCACCGGCCGCAACGGTAGCCGCAATGACTCCGCACGCATGGCCAGCGGTACAGTATCTCTAGTGTGATTCAACTCACCTTTGTGTATAGGTTATTCCGCTCTACCAGCCAGTCCACAGGTCGGAACACATTCAGTCTCCCTGTGGGGTTGCACAGGATGTTCATTCAGATGATATGGCTACGTTCACTGGCTGAGTGTCCCATGCACTGAACCAAGGAGGCCGGGACTTACCTCAAATCTGGAGGGTATACGTCATGTAAGTTCATCACAAATCTCGCCAATTGAGAAGCGTATTTATGTTTTCCTGTGCTGGAGAACATATAGATCCATGGAATGAAGGAGGCCTCCACGCGTCCAACGTCGCCGCTGTTCATCGCATTACAGAGATCAACATATAGAAGGAAATCCCGGTTGCGGAGAGCTTGGTTCTCATGCTGCTGGTCCCTGTCGGCTTCGGGTTTTGCGCGTGACTCGGATATGCCTTCCGTCGTCGCAACATACTTTCGGATGATATCCTTTGACATCTTGACTATCAGGTCCCATTCGGGTTTTGAGTTCGCGAAGTCCTTCAGGCTTGTCACCGTTGACCCGGAGGAAGATGCCTCTGTCCGCCAGCACTCGAGGATGGCAGCGCGAAGCTCATGATGGACGACATCATGCATTCGACGGAATCCGGGCTTTGTCGTAAGTATTCCCGTCTCCCGTGGTCGCAAAATCCCGGCATGCTGAAAGCTGCTATTGATGTCCTCGCGCCCTTCCTTATTTTGAAGATATATCCTCCATAGCGCGTCGACACACGCCATCTTGTAGTGGAACAGTCCAGGTATGAAAACGACATACTGAAACCGATCTTTAGGAGTGTCCTCGATCCGCCGGGAATCCCTCACGGTGTCAAGGTGTTCCTTTGTTAGAAGGTCCCCGTGGATCAAGAGTACAAATTCGGAAATGTCGACGTCTCCGCGGGTGTCGAAGCCAGGGTCTGTTGGATCGCCCAGGCCACCTTGTCGAAGTAAGTTCCCCATTACCTCGATGTTTCCGTCCACTGATGATTGCTTTATTTTCATTGACCTCATAGGTATCTGCTCGGTTGTCGAGAGTGGTATCCTAAGGACGGATTTGGGGGCCCCAAGCTGCTTGGAGAAATGCGCGAAGTGCTGCCCGTGATTGGTCAGTATTTCGCGTACATGCCAGGCAAATGCCTTGCGCCGTGGAGTGAGTTCCTCCTCGGGCACACGACGGTCATAAGTACTCATCATGTGGAACTTTAACAGGTCAAATTCGTCGAAGGATACAGGTGAAGCCGACGGCGAAGGGTTGCGAGGGTCCGCATTCCACAGGGCCGCAGAACACCGCAACGCGTCAATATTTTCCACACCTACAAGGGGTATTGCTGTAGCAGATGTAGCGCTCATGAACGACGATTGATGGGCGATTGTTGGTTCCGAGGTCTTGAAATTGATATCAAAGTTGTCGTATGCCATAGCCACTTTGAGTGAGCGCAGACTCTGCCTGATTTTCCGTGCGCTATCGGTTGACATTGACTTCACAGCCCGTTGGATGGATTTGATGCTAATCGACAGCCCAGCATGTGCCAGCACCTCCATTACACGTTGAGGTACATTGGCAGAGTGGACGAACATCCCGATGATCCCTTGTAAGTGGTTACAATTTTCGTTCGCGCTCTGTAGGATGATACTGATGCACACAACCGATTTCTAGTATTTCAAACAGTCTCATATAAGTATCTCGTGTACGACTTGTATTAATTAATCGAGATACAGTAGTGACGTACAATGACTCGAAGAGCTGTATTCCGTGCCAACACGTCCTTGCGCGACCTCTTCCGAGGCCTCCTCTCGTTGGACATCCGGGTCGTTTTCATCTCCAACAGCCTCCGAGTTCTCTTCGGCTGCCTCGTCTTCACCAAGGTCTCCCAGCAGTTGCTCAGACACGTGAAAAAGCTCAGATAGATTGACACTGTTTGGGTCGACCATGACAGACGAGCGGCGTTCATCAAGTGCCCCGAGCAGAGTGAAAACAAGTCCCCATAGAGACGGGGCCAGAATGCGCATCTTCCCCGCGAGCTGAGGCATGAAAGCAAGTTCGATTTGTTCCACTGTGGCAGTGCTCGCACTGAAGTGAAGACCATTCCTTTTTTTTGTCATCTCTTCTACCTCTGACCGCAGCGTCGACTGTGTGACCTGGAGAGCCCATGTAGATACAGACACAGATGTGGTTGTGTGACTGAGAAGACAAGCACATACGTCCACGGCATCGCGCTCCAGGTCTTCCCGAGCCAATTGAACCCCGAGATCATCCAGGTCTTGATCCAGGTTGCACCACGAGAGAACGCTAGTGACCAAAGAGAATATCGTGTAGCCATTGTCAGAGAGGCACTGGAGCACATTAGCGAGTTCTGGGTTTGTTCAATTGACCATCGGAATAGATGAAGATTCGCGCGTTCACACTTCACACATACACACCAATGTCGATCAAATCAATTAATTAATTATATTGTCCAAAAACGGACACGCGCGTTTACAATTAAAAAACACAGGGACCGTAACGAAAGAGCACGACGCGTCACGCCCCGGGAAACGCCGACACAAGTGTCCCCAGTCGGTGCGTAGCGTAACGAGGTGCTGAAGTTCGGATATAAAAGGAAGGTGTGTGTGGGAAATCGCACGTGATTGATTAGGAGCCTCTTACGCGGAGCATCGAACGGGAAGGAGTCTGCTTTTTTACATACTTGGGTGAACTTATGTCTAGACCTCCAATACATTTGTGGTGAAAGGCATTTTTTTTATTTTCATGCAATCGATACGACAAAAAATTTCAAACAAAATCGAGGGACATGTAGTTGGGACAAGGTGGTATCTATGATACTGTTTGCGATAATTGAAACTTTCGGACCTATACGTTTTCTCGAGGCGTTCAAAGCATTTCGATGGGTAAACAAAAAGAGTAACCAGATCTCTATCGTGATTGCTATACGCCAACCACAACTCTAGGTGCAAGATATTCGTGCGTGCGAGGTGAATCGAATCGAAACACGACTCGCAAAGCCAGTCTCAGCTTTGCGAGAGTTGGTCGTCCTGGCCAATTTGAACGCGCTCCTCTATGGCAACGTTAGTTTGAATAGTAGTCTGCTCGGTGGTGGTGGTCGAGGGACCATCCTAGAAGAAGTACATATGAATGTCAGAAAAACGGCACGCATGACGGATAAACCGCAGAGTATGACCTCGTCGGCCTTCACGACACTGCTGGGGATCTTGACATCTTTGGGTACTGGTTCTGTTTGATCTAGCAGGTCTGGCCATTCAACGCGTTTCTGTCCTTCCCGCTGAGGCCCCTCCCTAACGACGATCGTGTCGTCTGCGCCTTCGGGGACGGCGGGGCGGTCTGTATTCAACTGGGGCGCCGGTGCACGGCGTACCCACAGAAGCCAATCAGGTGGGGCGACTACCGAACGAGTGGCAGTCAAGGTGTGGCGACCAATAGAAAAGAATGGAATGGACAATCCGTCTGTGAAACGTGAAAAAAAATGGAAAAACGTTATGGGGGTATCGGAAACGGGCGGACAAACGTACGTGTGAGTATAGAACCGAGCACAACAAAAGCGACTATGGGCTGGATGGCAACAGCGAGAAGATCCTCCTGCGTTTGCGGTGGGTCGTGCGGTGCTTCGAGGCGGCTCTGCGCGAGAGTGGCAATGAAGACGGCGCCCACCCCAATCTAACGAAAAAAAGGGAATAGAGCGCAGAGTTAGCAGTGATCATAGTTTGTATTACAATAGAAGACACTGACCGGGCCGAAATGTCCACAGAAGAGTGCCTCGCGCCAATTCGTGACCTCAGGCAACAGTTTGTATAGCAGCAGCAGCGAGGGTATGCGGCGCAGAGCGAGGATTATCAGCACGAGGACCATAAGCCGCCAAGGAGTAACACCAATCTCAGAAATACGAAATTTATCAAACGGTAGCCACGCCCCGATGTAGACGAAGCAAGCGCAGTTGAGCACGAGATCGAGGACAGAGGAGAATGAATCATGTTCGGTTTGTTGGTTGAAATGACCGTCCCAGGAGACCGCACAACCTATACACAAGGATAAGCGGCGATACAGCGTCATCGTGAACAATAAGCAAACCAGCAGCAAAGGCGGCAAGGAGGTCATCGTTCCCGAGCGAATTTGTGGCGCCGGCGGTGAACAACGCGAGGGAGATGAACTGGGCGATGTATGACTCTCGATCGAGGAAGCCTTTCTCTTGCGAGAATCTCATTATACGAGAGAATACAGTACCAATAATGGCGCCAAGGACGGTCCCGAGCACCACTTGATCTAAGCGTCATAAATAATCAGGACCGTAAAACAAACAGGGGTAGATCTTTTGCGCACATAACCAACTAATGACAATCCATTTTTCGAAGGCTGTTGCACGCGAAGCTTCTGTTGTGAGGTATATTGCGATACTGAGGAAAGGGTATGCGAGTCCGTCATTGGCCGCGGACTCCGCGACAAGTAGCTGACGAATGGAGAGGGGCACATTTGTCACAGCAAATTTCCCACCTACAGAACCAAAGGACGCGGAATGAACGATCAAGATCGAAATACCAACATTGACTGCTAACTGACCGATGACGGCAGCGCTGATGATGGGATCCGTGGGAGTCAAGCACGCGGAGATGACAAGCGATGACACAAAGTCTAATTTGGGGAAAAGTAAGTGGATGAAGGCTGGAATGGAAGGTGGCAGTCAGCATAAAAGGGGGTGTTCTATCATACTGGCACACTTACCTGCAGATACAAACCACCCAAATGCCATAGTTGGTACCACCATAATGAGCAGGCTCTTCGCATGCTCAGCCATATACCTCCTTGGCAAATCGACGCCTATGGCAAAGAGACCGGTTGCGAGCACGACACGCATGATCTCTCGTGTGAGAATATCAGTGACTCCCGTCCAAGAACGTGGGTCGAAGATACCGAGGATGTGAGGTCCCAGAATGACGCCAAAGCCCGTTCCGAGGATGACCTCATTCATATATAGCTGAGTGCGGCCATCAACAAAAGAGAGAAACGAAAAGATTCATCATGGTGTGTATCTCACCCTCTCTTTGATTACCAAAGATACTAAGTTGTACTTCAAGACTACTATCAGATGTGTCTGAGAAACATGGAGGGGGTAGGGCACTCACGGCAACAACGAAGCCCCCCAGGAGGGTATATGCCACACTGGCGGACGAAGACTGTCGACCGTACGAAATTGACCACAGCAGGTTTAGCAATGAGTGTCATGAGAAGTGAATGCGAACGAACATCGAGGAAGTTCCAAGGCATAGGTCGGTGTTAATGTTGAACTTGAATATTGCGGCCTTTGAGATCTTTGAGACCTCGAAGTACTTCACGAACGTTGAAAGTTGAACGTTGTTGCTCAAATTACCTGGGTCAAGGGTCAGCCGTTCGACTGGTCAAGTTGGTCAAGTCGAATCCTCCGAACAAAAGACCCGATTTGTCAATGGACAGATTTTATCAAATTTGGGATCACATAAGTGGTAACTACTCTACTGCAAACTGCAAATATGTGCGCCCTTGGTATAGTACCATCGTCAAATACAGTTGTAGTCGTTGTACTAGGGGGACAGAGAACGAGTTTTGCAGACAGTCAGATGGGTACTATAAATACCTAATTTTAAGAGTGTCAGCCAACGTCCCCAGTTATGGTACGGGGTGAGGACAGCCTCACCAGACAAGAACAAGGTATTACGCCTCGCATCGTGCGCTACAGACGTTGTCCCAGATGCCATTGTTCCGTCATCTTCGAATACCTATGCGCGAAACGAGTGACGTGGCGTCGCTTTAGTGATGGGGGATCTCATACCTTTTCGACTTTCAGCTTTTCTCCAAAGAAGGCATTCTCCCCCGCGTTTTTGGTAACCCGTAGGGCGGACGAAGGGGCCACTTTCGCGGGGTCATTGAGGGCGGAGATCCAGCTCATAGCAGAAGGAACCCCTGCCGCCCACAGTGCTCCGTTTTCATCGACGGAGAGGTTGTCCACGATACGGTCTACAGACGCGGAGCCCCCCGGGGAGTCAGTTGGAGCCCTTTAACTTGAATGGAAGCAAAGTTACGGCCACTTACCCGTCGAAATAACATCAGTCAAGACAAGGGAATGGTCACTTTGCTCTTCGAAGGTAGTAATCTGGCCGGACTTGGCGCTGCCAACGTAAATCGTGCCGTTCTGTGACCGAGCAATACCATTGCTACCGAGCAGGCCAGCGACCGAGAGTTTGCAACCATTATCGACGTGGCAGTAGCCGACTGAGGTCCGAGCTAACCCCAGAAACTCGAGGAACCGGGTCTAGAAAAGCGGTCATCGCATTGCCGACAGAACGTGTATCACGCGTATCAGAGAAGCTTACGAAGCCGAGTTTCATACCGTGGTCGTTAGTAAAGTAGAAGCTTTTCCCGTCGGGAGAGCCGACAAGGTCGTTTGGAGTGTCGATGACAGGATCTTCGACGGTCCTCACATGAGTGAGCGTATTCCCCCCAACCGTGGTCTTGAATATCTCTACAACGGAGTTTGCGCCAACCTCCTTGCTGAATCCTTGAACTGGCTTCCGGTGATTGATGGCATAGACGTAAAGCTCTTCTGAATTTGACGCCGAAGGGACAACGTCCAGACCGTGGGATGAATACCCTTGAGAAGTAGGGAAACCTTCGAATGCGAGACGTTTGACAGAGCCCGTCTTTGCGTCGTACGTAGCGATGTAATCGTTGAAGGCGTGCTTATCTTCTTTCAGAATCGTCAAGGCTGGAATCCAGTGACGACGGTCGGATGGAGAAGAGCAAGCAAGATAGAGAAGACCGCTCGGGGGATGCAACACGATCTCTGCAAGCCAGTGAGCTGGCACATAAGAATAGGTTTTTCGGGGTACGTACTTTCGCAAGCCTGTAGTGTTTCTACCTTCTTACAGTCCGTATTGCCCACAGGCTCAATCGCCCTCCATAACCCGTTCGCGGACAGGATGGCTTTGAGGGAAACTTGGTAATACACTGCGAAAAGTATAGCAAATAAGGCAGAGAATGCGAGTAAGATGCGAGCCATGATGGTTGTCGACTAAGAACGGGAGAGGAGTGATCCGAGGAGCATGAATTCATGACGAGACGGTCACAAGACCGATGCCCGAGATGAGGCGGGGGACGTGCCCATTCCGGAAATAGCCGAAACGCGACCATGTACAATCGACCGCCGTCCATAGCAGAGGATACGATCTACTATGTGCTACACCCTCCAGAGTCGTCATCGGATAGGACATCCGCAACAGTCCTCGCCCTCTCTGTCCAAAATTTCGTAGAATCTCTCCTACCAGACTTCCTATGGCACCGAGATACATTTCAAGTCAAAGTCGTGCAGAATAGGGACAAATCTGGGTGGATCCTTGAGGGTTGGATGAGGGTGGGTGACTCCATAGACGACGAGTGGTGTGTGGTGTGGTTGCTGCGCGAAGTCAGCAAGAAGTGGGATTGTGCCATCGGGTAATCGTCTCTCTACAGTCCGTTTTCCATCGCGGTTGACCTCCATGTAGTGTGCGAGACTCGGATGGGGAGTTCCTGCTGATCGAGGCCGCAGACGACTTACCATCGTGGGTGACACCCTCTGTTGTCGAGAACAGGGTGCGCACCGCTCTCGAGTCCTGTCTTCGCAGGTTCACCTAAAACTACCTACGTAGGTCTGGATCTACAGGTCTCACCTCCATCTCATTCCCCTCTCACATGTGTCCCCACCTTCTAGCAAAAGGCGCTCAGTCAATTTCTCTTCAGATGACAATGACGATCTAGCCACGACAGATGAATTCCTTGACATCTCTGATGCTGTCAAACTTGTGCGAGATACGTCAACTAGCACTAGAGCTCCTCCACAGGTAGAGCAAACGGTATGGCAGAGGATTGCAAGGCAGGTCCTAACCTCTCTTTCTGAAGTTAATACTTATTTTCTGTGCTAAAGGTACCCAGACAACCTCCAGCGCCACGTTCACAAGGCAAAAACATATCTACCTGTCGACGTCGCCAAGGCGCTCTCCGTCAATTCTGCGTTAGTTCAAAAGGCCGTCGAAGTGTTTTATACGCGAGATGCTGTTCAGCTACGAGTAAGAACCGCTTCTTGCTCTGCACAACGCACTCCTCACACCCTCCCAAGGCCGTACATAAGATGGCTCGGTTTTCTCCACAACCGTGCCTCCTACGAACCGTCCGATTGACTCGAACCGCCTATGCTCAGTTAGTTGGTCAAAAGTTTTACCCTCCCAAAGTATTTGGTCGTTGGTCAGAAAAGGAAGGGACCCCAGAGTGGAGGTGGAAAGATCTGGGCATGAAGATAGTAAGTATTGTTGTGGAGAGGACTCTTATCCCACTCTAATAACGACACAGGCCTGCGGCTTTGAGATGCTCTATCAAGAGGGTAGAGCACGCGCAGAAATATTCGACAGTTCGTCTACTGTTGTCAGTGTCCTATTAGTTCGAGCATCCCACACCTCTCAGAGAGACTTGGTCGACAGGTCCAAGCGCAAAAGGATGCTTTACAGCGCGATCCAGAATTCATCAAATACATAAATGGTATCAAGGCAGCGGGCTATTTTCGGGGTGAAATTGAAGGGTCACAACTTTGGGACGCGCTCGAAAGCAAGGCATTAGCGGTGTTCCTCCAGAGTCGACAGGAAGAGTGAGTCCTAGTTCCTTTGGGCCGGTGTAAATGGTTGGTTCAATATTCTTCCTGAAGCGATGCTTCCCGCCCTTCATTCGCCTCTCAGGTCAACGCCGCGATTGCTAATGCAGGAGACCTCACTCCATCACAAGATCTCGACGATCCTGATGACTGGCTTACTGTCAATGCAGAGGATCTCGATCGTGTACTGCAAGGCAATATGAGCCATACAACTCCCCACACAAAGCCACAAGATGGAGGTTGATCCAGAAAGCGAGGAACATGATTCGACTCATGCTCAGGTCGCCAAACTTAGAGACTTAGCGAATAAAGTCGACTCATTTGTCACTGGGGAGGGAGATATTGAAGGCGCTATGTTTGAGGAGTAAGTTGTCGACTCTCACCGTGCCTTGCAGTCATAGACATGTTTCTTAGTGAACAATCCTCTGGTGGAGAAAGGAGCGATTTCAGCGACGAGGAGTTCTCAGAAGTCGATTCCGACGACGATGAGGACTCTGCGCGCGCAGCCCGCCAAGACGCCTTGGAAAAGTTGGTGCCTGGAATCGAGCCATCTGAATATGGTCGGATGCCTTTGTCCTTTTATAACCGCTCACAACGCGTAGCCCGTGTGGCTCCAGAGAACGAGGACACAGCAGCGGAGGCCACTACGTCAGACGCTGGTCTCCCTCGTTCTCAGCCCAAGCCCTCACGGGCACCCTTACTTTCTCGCGACCGGTATGAGGGAAGTAGATTCAGACGATGATACTGATGAATCCGATGAACCCGCTGACGAGGACGAGGACGAGGACGAACAACCAGAACTAGTGGGCGAAGTTGAGGTAGACATGGCTGAAGAGGAAGAAGAGTTCCTCGAGTTTTCCAGGCAAGCACTCGGAATATCAGACGATCACTGGCAACAAATCTTGCAGGAGCGCCGAGATAGGGGAGGTCAGTCTTTCATGTTTCACGCGCATAGATTTTGTTAACGCTTCGTTAGCATATGTCCCTACCCATACCGCTACTTCAGAGAGTCAACATCTCTTCAGGGAAGCAAGAACCTCAGATGCACCTGAATCGGGGCCTCGCCGTCCGAAGGCTGCGACAGCCGGAAATCCCAATTTGGACTCGTTCGAGGCTGTCATGCAAGCCATGGACGAGGAGCTTGCCCGATCGAAGAACGCGTCAGCGGGTCGTCCGAACCTCCCTCCGGGGGAGAAAGGGAAAGGGAAAGAGACGGGTCCCGCTCGAGGTGCAGATGAAGGTAGTATGGATATCGAAGAAGCGATGGACGCCGAATTGAAGGCCGCATTGGAGCAGGACGAGGATGCCGAAGTCGATGTCAGTGCAGAGGGTGGCCTTGACTATAACTTGATCAAAAACTTTTTGGAGAGCTTCAAGAGTCAAGCTGGGTTATCTGGGCCCGTGAGCAATTTGGCTGGGAGATTGCAACCGGGTTGGGGTCTGCCCAGAGACGAGGCGTGATACTTCTTATAAAATACGTGTCATTAGTTGTGGCACCATCACGCTGACATATAGGAGCAGACGAGTTCTTACTTTTCGAATTCTATGACTATGCGAAAGCGCAGGCACTTTGATCAATGCGATGTCTTTTTGGATCTCTAGGACTGGTTGCGCGGATAAGACGGGAAATGACTCGTTGATCGTACATACAGCCTTCCCCCGTTTTCGACACAAAAAGGCTGATACAAAAAGAGAATCAAGGAATAGTAGGTTGCGTCCAATTTCACATTCTACCGGTCGCTAGACATAGAGACACAGACCGATACTATACCATCATATGCACACAGCCGAGAATTAACTGGCAACTGCACACCGGTCGTAATTCCCGCCCTGGTTCGCGCCCCACCAACGCGGGAACAGGTGCGACGTTCCAGCCGCTCCTTGCACCGCGAACGATAGGACGAACACCATTACCTGAGTTCCTCCATCAAGCGCTGCACCCAGTCCTTCTCAGCACGGTCGCGCGGTACTCGTATCAATCCAGAAACAAGAACTCACCTGCGCCGAGGATGTAATTGTACTTTGTGAACCATCTGGGGCACCGCGTACGCAGGTACCACTGGGAGAACAATGCGATCGCGTAGTACGAAGTGTACAACGAGTTTATCCCCACGCAGAGCCAGCTCATGTAGATTCTATCCGACAGCTGAGATCGGGAAAATAGTGGATCGGGTGCAATCCCAGACTCACGCGATGAGGGGTGTGTACAAGTAATCGGCACGCAACTTTGGGTAAAACCGGTGGACAAGCCAGAACGGGACGGGAACAAAGAGGCCAATGATGTATGGCCCAAGCGGACCCATTGGTAACGCTTTCCGTGCGCGAAGAGTTCGTGTGAAAGGCCACCCCACGCAATGGATTGCGAATTATATTGCTGTGGCTGTTGACCAGACCAGATGTTCGTGCCCTCCACCGATAATAGAATCTCGCGTTGATTGTCGATAATAGAGTTCATCATGACTGATAAACGGTAATTCTGCAATCCCGCTGAGTCAAGAAAAAAAAAAGGTGCTCACTATAGTTCAGAATTGAACCAAATAACGTGCCGAAGATCTGGGCGGCGAACGCCGCACGAGGAGGGAGTTTTGTATCTGATAGACAGAGGGATGAGACACCAAGCATGAAGCAACACCGTAGACTTACACTGCGCGATCTTCAAGTCCCGGAGAAGTACCTGTGCTTGAAGCACAGAATCTAATTTGCCTCGAATTGAGCACTGAGGGCCATACACAAACAAGTATCGGTGCTTACTGTAGCCGAACAGTACAAAGTACATATTTGCCATAGGCTTTCCGGGATGCAAAAATCCGCCAATCA
>JAKELH010001108.1:0-12814 GCA_021525015.1 Lactarius pseudohatsudake | reverse complement strand
CTAAACCCTAAACCCTAAACCCTAAACCCTAAACCCTAAACCCTAAACCCTAAACCCTAAACCCTAAACCCTAAACCCTAAACCCTAAACCCTAAACCCTAAACCCTAAACCCTAAACCCTACATCGGTGTCACTGTACTCTAAACTGATATACCTAAAGCTCCTTGAAGCCATTGGTGCGATTACAAAAGAAGATACCAAAAAGGCAGTGTCTCGCGGTGGGAATTACCAAGATTCAGCAACCTTGCCCCTAGACCGCATGCATGGCGATGACGTTGTTGGCCTTGAGGATGGAGAAGGGGGTGATGAAATGTCTCTCCAGCCAGATGCATCGGAAAGGATCCTTCAAGCCATAGATAAGGTGCGTTTGATTTTTCTGTTCGTTCCTGGTGTTCTCATATCAACTTTGTGATTTCAGCTTCGGAAAATCGTCCGCGCGATCAGATCTAGCCCTCAGCGAAAGCAGGCATGGCTGAAGCAAGTCGAAAGCTCGCTGCAAGGAAACAATGACCCCAAAAGTCAGCGTGCCCTTATGCTCATCCTCGATGTCCAAACTCGCTGGTCTTCTACCCATCATGTAATGTTTCGTTCTGGATGTGGACTCTGACTCATCGGTGATGACTTACGAGTGTCAGAAGTACTTAGTCATGGACTGCGCAGCATCAGTCAGCTGTATGGCTCAGCATGTGATTGTACAATATGACTCATTCCTAGTAGTAGTTGTATTAGGGTTCGCTCTACTTGCGCTATTGGCTAGTCACGATTCGGGAGGAGCTTGAAAGCTACCTCATACATGTTACGACCCTGCTGGGTCGCTCGTTCGCGGGGACGCGGGGTCGGCGATGAGCCGACGGGAGGCGGGCGGTTCGGCGGTGAAGCTGACGGGGGCAGGCGGTTCGGCGGTGAAGCTGACGGGGGCAGGCGGTTCGGCAGTGAAGCCGACGGAGGCGGAGGACTTGAGGGTCGGGATAGCGGGACTGGCCGGTTGGACGCACAAAGCAGAGGGCCAAGCACTGCACGTATCGCAATACTGCAGGGACCTTACGACGAGCTCCTAGGGTTACCCACAGGAGTGACAGTCAAGAGAGGAAAGGGGACTTGGCAAGCACACAGGCAGGCAAGGGAGCAGACAGGAAGGGACAAGAGGTTGGCAGGAAATGGACAATAACTAGAATGGCGTCTACAAGCCATTCGACCGAGTCTTATATACAGGGAGTCGCGGTTCGCTGGCAGTAGTGCCAGCGCCATGGGTACAGGGTTTCTTTGCTGGCAGTAAGGCCAGCGCACAGTATTACGATCACCCGGATCGTCTGCGTTTACAGTCCAAGGGACTCTGCGTTTACAGTCCAAGGGACTCTAGGCGGGCCAAACGGGCCGGGTTGCTGACTAAGCGCGAGAGCGGTCTGCACACTGCAGGGGAGAGGGCAAGGGACAAGGCAAGGGAGAAGGGAGAAGTAGGGCTATATGATTCAAAGACTCGAATGGAGAATACAGGGTAGACTACAAGCTCTTTATATACCTTACAAACTATGTATTTTCTGTGCTATTTTTGGGGTGCCAGCAGGTATGATGTGCTGGCAGGAAATCTAAAGAGAAACATATCTGAAACATATTCCGAGACTGATTTCCAGAAGTCAGAAGTAATAATAGAAAACAATCGATGGGCCGACGATGGCACGATCTGTGATCGTGACACACAGGGTCAGGGGTCTCCTTGCTGGCAGTAAGGCCAGCGCACAGGGTCAAGGGTCTCCTCGCTGGCAGTAAGGCCAGCGCACAGGGTCAAGGGTCTGCCAGCGCATAGGGCACTGGGTCAGGGTACAGGGTCGCGGTGGAATGTCCTGGAAGGTACTGGAACCTTCGTGAAGCGCAGGGCACAGGGTATGACGTCACTACCAGGCTACGAGCTACTGGTCACATGGCGGGGTCTAGGGCGAGTGTGGAATCTACCAGAAGGTTCCCGAAGGTTCCATGAGTCACGTGATATGCTAGCCACAATGCTAGTCATATGTCCGAGTCACAAGTCACAAGTCACGAGTCACGAGTCACGGTCACGGTCACGAGTCACGGTCACAGGTCACGTGCGGGCTACAGGCTACCGCTAGCGTGCACGAGTCGAGTCTACTACAAGTCGCAGGTGGGCTTCACCACACGTGCGCACGAGTCCGAGAGTCAGTCCGAAAACCGGGTCAGTCCGAATCCGAGAGATGGCACGAGATCGTGACAATACATGTATATAAGGACTCGTACGAAGACCAGGATCCGCATCTTGGTCTTCTTCAATTACCACTTCTTGTCTCGTTCTCTATACAAGGGACCTCTCCCTTAGTGAGTTCCCTTCGTCCGGCATATCCTTCGGATCCCCGTGACTCCTACTGGCCTTCGGCTACCCACGTGTCTGACCAACCGTGTGGACAGTGAACTACCCTCTCGACGCCACTTGTCACCAAGTGTTCCTCTATCATAACGAGTGTGTCGCCAAGCCGTTCCACCAGATCTACGTCGTTGACCACGAGTCGTGGGACGAACTCAAGGTTGTCCACCATCCACCGATCTACCTTCCGTTGGGAGAGGACCTCCACAGATACATAGGACCAGAGGACTGTCTGTTCCCTCATCCCGTTGACATTTACACTACCTCCGTGAATAGGAACTACTACCTCCCCTGAGGATCAGCACACCAGCTCGCCTAAGTCAGGCAAACATCCGTGGTAGACGTTACACATCAGATGCTGCGTATGTATCTACTAATACTTCATTCTGTTCTGAGTATCTCTTACTCTATTTACCTAGGTCGAGCTCTTGATTTTTCAAAGGAGATTGACACGTTCACAGGCAGTCACCGCGACCTTCGAGGTCTTGAACTGGATCTGTCCGAATGGGAATCCATTTCTCTGGTGACCAGTTGGCTCAAGGCATTCCGCTCTGCCACCACCGATATGTCGACCACCAAGAAGCTGATGTTATCGACTGTCCACGCGATCTTCCGTGGCTTGCAAGACCACATCAAGACGATTCTTGAAACACTACCGGATACAGTACAGCCGCAGCTTCGCAATGGTCTTGTTGCCGCACATCAAAAGCTAAGTGAGTATTACTATCGATCCGATGAGTCTCCCTATTATACATGGGCTGCAAGTGCGTGTCTTCCTTCTATAATTTTGGTTCTAAACTAATTCAATATTAGTCCTTGATCCTCGTATTATGTATGAAGGACTGGAGGAAGATTTCGCATTTGAACCCAACCTTTTTTCCCACCTCACAATATCTAAACAAAAGCTTCAAGTTTTTTTCGACACAAACTACACACAGGGCCATCCACACCAACCAGTTAGCCGACAGAGCTCGTCGACATCTGCAGCGTCATCGGGCTCTCCTCAGAAGGTAGACTTCACTTCAAGATATCAAAGGAAAGACCACATTTTTGTCAACGAACTTGAAGAGTTCTTCAAGCTTCCCCGGAGCGACTTCGATACCTGTGAGCCTCTTCAGTGGTGGCGAGGCCGGCGTTCACAGTTCCCCAACCTATATTGACTCGTTTGTGATGTCTTTTCGATCCCCGGTAAGTTCTATGTTTCTCGTGTTTCCAATCTGTGTTCAAATAACCACATGCAACCAGGGTCAGCTGTTGCCGTAGAAAGGATATTTTCAGGTGGTCGCGACACGATTTCCCTGAGGCGGGCGAGTCTCATTCCCGAGACGATTCAAGTTCTCATGTTGGTAAAACAACACCTTCGGCTCGCACATGTTGCTTTTGTGAAGGATAATGATAGTTAGACACATTCTTACACCTTCTGACGCAAATCATTAACTCGCTTTTCTACACAACGATAGCTTTTGTATGGGGTTAAGGCCGTCCCACAGCTCATGTCCTTCTCATGCACTTGTTCCATCCACCTATCCCCGGCGTCTCGTTTTTTTGGCAGCAACACTTCACTGCACCAAAAATCCGTGAATCACCCAAACCGTATGACCGATCTGAAGCCGTATACGGCCGTACTGTAAACCGCACCGAATTGTGTGGGCTCACTGACTAATAGCTACGGTACGGTTACGGTTTTTTCCGTAACCGTACTGTACCCGTAAGGCATACGGCCGTCCGCCGTTACGGTTCGGTGTGCAGCCCTACTTGTAATATTCTCTTATCTATGACATCACATATGTACATGTGTCCATGCTGAGATCAACCAAATACATCTTTGACAGGTCCGAGAGTGACCGCACATAGAAGCAGTCGCTACTGAGACACTGGATGGAGTCGGCGCTCATTTCCGGTGCTCGTGTAAAAATTTCCTTGCGCCACTTCTTCACTAGATCCGCACCCTCAAATTGTTTTCTCTGCCGAAGGGCACGGATCTCATATTGAGGGAGCATATTGACCACTAGCGTGTGGACCAGGTGGTTGGCACACCGATTTCTTTTCCCATCTAGCCAGTGCGATTTCAGTACATGGTGATAACTAGAATAACAAAGATAATGAGCGATCTCACCGATCTCTGGTCCGATAGGATTTCTTACAATTCAATAAGCATATTGGTGTCCCCCTCTTGATAGATTGTCCTTTGCTGCCTTAGTGTTCCTGACCAAAGCGGCACAATGTTCATCCAGTATGTCTTGAGATAATCTACCAGGCTCTGTGGGACCGAAGAATCGGTCTGAATCCACTCCCAGATAGAATCAAACTTTGATTGATCTGATGTCCTCACCCATTCCTGGATGTGTTCCCAAACTTTCGGGAATTCTTCCGTGCGGAAGTGCATCTGGATCACATGCAGGACGTGCCACCAGCACAGTAGCAATTTTGATTCCGGGTATACGGTATTGATTGCGTTCATCTGTGCCTTGTCACGATCGCTCATGATAATCGCCGGCATTATGTTGGGGCTATGTGTCTTTATAAAATTAAGAAAGAATTCTACCGTCGCTTCTGTGCCGCTCGACGACAGCATCCAGGCGACAGGGACACCTGTCAAACGGAATTAGTGAATTTCATAAGCGGAAGCGACACAACGCGTACCATGTCCCCAGCAATCCCTGGCCACCAGACTGTACAACTGCAGCTCAACATATTGTGTAGTGTTATGGGTAGCATCAATAGAAATGAAATTATCTCCGATTTCCCTGAATTGAGACTTCTGGAACTTGGTCTGTATGCACATGATAAAGCTATCTGGAGATAGTCTAGATCCGGGGGGGAGTGTCCATCTTGTCCTTCAAGATTACCTTGGCACCATCTTGTTGGAGCTGGGTGGCCCAAACTTTGATCGAGATGGCGTCATTCTCATCAAGACGGATGTCCTCATTCTTGACGATCTGGCGGAGGCGATTGATGTCCCGCATTGTAATTATGTAATGATCACGATCTGTATGCTTAGTAGACTCGCGCACGTGCTTCAGCTAGTGGGTACTGTCAGCTAACAGGTGGGATCGGGATAGGTGGTGGAGGCATTACTCACAATTGCCTTGGTATCTACCCCAATGTGAACCAACCCCATGACCAAGTCTCTGGTCTTGTCTGACAGCCGGGTGAATCGCAGATTTTCGTCACCGAGTGGGTGATTGTGCTCGTTCTCATACTTTCCGAGAATAGTTTCGGTGTGCCGATAAAGTTTGATAGTTAGCCGACACCAGCAACCAGTCTTCTTTGATGGGATCTTCCTTTCCCACCCCTCGGATGCAGTGGCGCCAGATTTGCTATGGCTGCATGTCCATTCTAGTGTTGGGGAAGTTCGGTTTGGTTCGGTTTGGGCCATTTTGGGCCAAACCAGAAACCGAACCATTTAATTTTCACCAAACTGAACCCAAACCGGACCCAAACCAGTTCAAACCGTTCCAAACTGTTTCAAACTGATTAAAAATAAGTGTTTGAAATATTGGTCCTTAATCAGTTCAGTTCAGTTCAGTTCAGTTCAAACTTGGTTCAAACCACTTAAGGAACCACTTAAGATGTTGGTTTGAGGCAAAAAACGATTGATTTTGTTCAAAGTCATTGGTTAAGACTTTGTTTCAAATTGTTTGAGACCAAAAACCGTTGATTTTGGTTTAAATTTGGTTTAAACTCAGTTTGGTTCGGTTCAAACTCAGTTTGAACCGAACCAGACCATTTATTGAGCACTTATAAACTATTTTTTAATATTTTTTAATATGTTTTCTTAATCAGTTTGGTTCGGTTTGAACTGGGTTTGGGACCCCCAAACCAGAAACCAAACCATTCGGTTTGAGCCAGGATTCTCCAAATCCAAACCATTTAAAACGGTTTGGGTTCAGTTCAAACCCGGTTTGGGTCAGTCTGAGACCAAACTTCCCCTAACACTAGTCCATTCCCACGAGCACTTCAGGATACATTGGGCCCACCAGAGCGGCGAATCGGAATGCGCAACATGACTCACGACTAGCTCAATAGTCTTATCCAACTCTTTGGCTGCAAGCCAAGCCTGGAACTCCTCCTCATTCACCCACTCAAGTGTCATCTTCCCGCGCTTCTGGTCATGCATAATGCTCCCATACCAGTTTGTTTGACGTAGCGGGGTCTTCGATTAGCCACCTGTCAGATCCAGGAGTCCGGAACGTGCGAAGGTTTTCGGTAATGGGGGGACCGACGGCGATTTCAAACGTGGCGGACATGTCAAACTTCTTTCAAGGGGGGGAGGAGGAGGAGGAGGAGGGCATTGGGGTTGTTCCCCCCCTCCCTCGCATTCCACAATTCCACACCAAAGCGCGTTGTTTACACGTTATTTATTTAGTATTTATTTGTACTAATAGAGAAGACACAAAATGATATTTTGAAGTAAAGATTTCGGAGTGTGAAGTTGAGTTGCAGTAGAGCGGTCCATTCTGACCGGCGCGTGAGAAGTCTGCGATTATTCAATCACTAGTGGAGATTGAAAAAATTTAGCCCACCAAAACATTGCCAGGGGCTCTGAGGCACAAAAATAATTCATTGTGGTTTTATTATTTGCTTTTTTTTGGGGGGGGGGTTTCAAAGTTGGACATTATTGGTCCATTTTTGTTTTATTATTTTTCACATTAACACCAGATTTACACCAAAATTGGGCTTAATGGACGTTATAATAGGTCCAATCAGGGACCAAAATAAGTTAACTTTGAAAGACCCCATTACTATGGATCCCCTCGTCCAACCTCACCCTCATCATCCTCCTCAGCACTATCTCATTCCTGATACTGAGCTCACTGTAGATGTGTGTCGGGACATCAACCACCGTGTCAATGAATGGGCTTGGGTTGCTGCAGATCACGATGCCCATGCAGATACACCTACCACTTGACAAGATTCTATCAGATATGTGACCTGTCACGATCACGTGACACGTGACGTGGCTTGCCAGCACACTCGGATATCTGCCAGCGAAGAAGACTGACGCGTCCCATGTCTCATACACTTACACGTCCTCGTATATCAGAAAATAGTCAAAGTAAATACCAGTTTGTACAAGTATAAGTACGAGGTCGTCGTGTCTGTAGTGTCTAAGTTTTGATAAATCCCAGCTACAGTTTTGCTCATCTTGAGTGAACGGACACTCTCCCTCTCGTCTCTGTCCATTCTCTGGCAAAGTACCCCTTTGCCCCGTCGTCGTCACTCACGTTCCCGACCCTTAGCCCTACGGCGCGAACGATCCAGCTGGATCATAAAACAAACTTAGACCATCTATCGACCCTACGCACGTCGCGTAGACCAAAGAATTAAGAGACGTTCTGGCATCGTCAATGTCGTTGACATTATTCACACCTAAGAAAGCCGCCGATCGAGCGCACATCGAACCCTCGCAGGATCCAACTGATCTTGCCAAACGACGCGTCGTAGTACGCAGGACAACTCCCAGCGTTAATCATCTTGCGGGAGGTGGGACCTTCTGGGAACCCACACGAGGATATCGAGTCGTCACCGCAAATCAACAAGCAGTCGACATTGAATATTTTGAAGCCGAAAATGCCTGGTACGAAGTCTACCCGCACGAAGATTCGTGGTACATGCATAACACAAATCGTATCGATAATCCGCTCTTGTGGGGACTACAGCTCGCCGATACCACCTCACCCTGACATCCACGTTTGGCGAAACCAATCGACTACTAAAGACACAGACGATAGCTCGTCAGAATCATCTACAAAAAAAGGAAAGAAGAAGGCCCTTACTCACACTCGTATCGCTGAATTCCCACCTGCGATCGCACCTCTTCCATACCTAACTCTCCCCATCGCACCCATGCCTATCATCGCTATGTCGACGCCTCCAGATAATGGAACATTGAAAGGCCTTGCTCCAAAAGAATTTACAGGCGACAGAGCCAAAAGTGTTCAGTTCCTATGAGAGTTCCTTCAGTATAAAAGGATCAATCGAGACCATAAAATGATGATCTCACCTCACAGTCGGGTCGCCCTCGCCCTCACATATATCCGCGGTCCCGCGGTAGACGATTGGGCCAACAGAGTCAGTAAAGATCTAGACGCAAGTGTCACGACTGTTGCGATCGGACTCATCGGTACGGACTGCGGGCTCGTGGGGTTCTGACTACCCTAGTATTAGTCAGGGACAGTCGTCTCAGTCAGCCTTAGGGCTGTTATCACATGTATATCTCGTCGGACTTGTGACTTGTTCCTAGGATAGTTGTAGTAGGGTTCGAGCTACTATCGCTACTGGGTACCCTACGTTCAGGAGGAGCTTCAAAGCTCCTCGTCAATTGTATAAAGGACTAGTAGTACGAAGACCGAGCTCTCTAGCTTGGTCTTCTTGAATCATCAGTCCAAAACTCGTCTCATCTCTCCTTGTCTGTCTCCTTCTCTCTCTCTGCCTGCTAGTGCGTCTGTCTCTTGTAGAGCAGATCGCCCGACGACGCATACGCCTGGTGGACTTTGCCCCAGTGCTGACACTGATCACGTTCCTACTCAGGACGTGTATCCATACTCGCTAAGTCACCCCTCGCACGTTGAGCCACTCTGTCATCGCTCAAGTCGAGCACCGTTAGGACGAGCCTAACGTAACATTAAGACCAAGCTACACCCTACAAGAACGACACAGTGGCGCCCACAACCGGCGATCGGTGGGGCTGGAACCACGTCCAATCATACATCATCCCCAGTAGAGGAGAACGGAACGTCCCTACGCGCTATCTGAAAGCTGCCAGGTGGAGGACACATAGAGGAGAGACCGGATATTTCGTCGACTTCCCCAATCGGCCAAGTCGCTACTACCCAGTTGAGTTCAGCTTCGAGCACACTTGCTGGTGCATACTTGCCACAAACGACGCAGGGATACGAACAGTAGTCCGACCAACAACACACGAATATCGGTGCGACATCCTAGAAAGTGAAGTAGTCCCCTTAGCAAGGGTAGGACCTATCGACGGCGCAACCGTCACAAGTACCACAGAAGAAGGAGACTCTGAGTCAGAACAAGACGACGAAGAGTCCGAGGAAGACCACCTCTCGCAAGTAAACGCAGAGGAACAGGAAGAACTTGCTAACCTAGCAAACCGAGCCGCGGGGATTACGCTCAACGAATCACCACAAGCTGAGCACATAGTGGTTCACCCACCAGACGAGATGACAACCACACAGTTAGAACCAACGTACGCATTACAAGAAGACCCCATACAACAACCACACGATGGAGTCCCCGAAGACCTACTCCCCATCCACCCTGACACAGGACATCGGATGACTGCAGACGACGCAGCTCTGATGAGAGCCATCGGACCCGACGAACCAGACCCCCCTGAAGGAGGAGGGCCACCCGGAAGAGGTCCAGGAAGAGGCTACCCACAAGGAGGAGGAGGAGGTGGAGGACACGGAGGTGGAGGAGGACCACCTGGAGGAAGCGGATTCCCGGGGGTAGGTCCCATCGGCAATCAGCCTTGGTCTTCGGACAGGCTCCAAGGTAACACACCCATGGTCTTTAACGGCGATCGCACCAAGGCCCTACAGTTCAGGGCGCAGTGGAACCTCTACCAAGGGGTTAACAGCACAAGCGACATCATGCGCAACTACTACCGCAGATCACTCCTCTTCCTCGGCTACATCCAGGGAGACCTAGTCAACGAGTGGGTAATGTACATGACCGACTGGCTAATGCGCCAAACGGAAGCCGGGTTCCCCGAACACACTCGACGCCTCTGGGAAGAAACCCTTCGCGCCTTTACCAGAAGGTTCTCGAACACCATGGAGAAAGAGCAAGCACAGGCAGAACTACGCAAAGGGGTCCACATGAAGGACGGAGATATTGACAGCTATGTAGCCACCTTTGAACGCCTCGCTCGACAAGCTGACTACAACCTCGACGCCCCTCAAACGATAGATCTATTCACGGCAGGACTGCCAAAGGGGCTGTTCACCAAAGTCTACGAACAATACGAACCAACTACGTTCGAGGCATGGAAACAAGCGGCGATGAAGAAGCAACAGCAGTATCTACACCTACAGGCACGTCTCAATTCGATAAAATCATCCGTCCCAAAGACTACTCCGCGTCCCAGTACCTGGGGACCCCCGCAAAGCGGGTGGGCACCAAGGAACCTGCCCCATCAGCAAAACCCCAACGCCATGGACACTTCGGCAGACCGGACAAGGGCACGAGGAACAGAAACCGAAGGCACCCAAGGAAGGCTCGCCGGGGTCGAATTTATACTCGGCAACCAACAACGACCACCCTATCCGCCAAGAGGAGGGCCCAGAACGCGAGGCAGGGGAAGGGGGCTACCCCGAGACGCAAGGGAAGTCATCTGCTATACCTGTAACCAGAAAGGACACTTCAGTCGCTACTGCCCGCAGAATCGAGACACCGCATCGAGCAGCAGCAACCGGAGGTCAGAGACAGACTATTATGCGCAAGAACCGAGAGTCGAAGCATGCGCGGCAATGACCCCGCAGCAACAGGCACGGGAATGGCTTCAGGGAGTGGCTGGAGCCTCGGACGAAGTAAAAGACCTAGTCCTTCAAGATCTGTGGGGAAAGGAGGGTTTTCAAAACGCCTAAACCCGTCGGCCTGGGTGAGGGCGCTCCGTTGTAATTCTGTAATCATCACACGCTTTCGATCGTTAAGAATTCCAGTTTCCGTTCGAACGAGTTACAACATGGCCGAAGTAAAAGCACTAGTGGACTCTGGAGCCACAGACAGCTTCATTAAACCCGCGTTTGCCAAGCGGATGGGGATCGGTCTCCAGGAACTGGAGACCCCCAAAAAGATATGGAACATCGATAACTCAGAAAATAAAGCAGGGCTAATCACACACTGCGTAGACCTCGACGTCCAGACCAAAGGGACCCACAAGACAATGAGATTTCTGCTCACCGACACAGGAAACGAGGACATCGTCCTCGGCTACCCCTGGCTAGCCGCCTATGAACCGCAGATTAGCTGGCAACACGCAGTTATCAAAGAGGACGCATATCCTGTGGTCCTCCGCACCACGCACCCCACAAACAGAGGAGTAACCATTGCGTTCACCCCCACTGAAGAGTTCAGCAAAGAAGAAAAGCACCACGCAATACAGGAGCTCTACAGCGAATGGGAAACAGCCAGGGCACGCTCCATAGCCACGGATCTGGCTATCGAGGCACAGCAGTTCACCACCGCCACCGAAATACCAAAAGAATACGAGGACTTCGCAGAGGTGTTCAGCGAGAAGGAATCCCACCGATTCCCACCCTCGCGGCCCTGGGACCACGCCATTGAATTCAAGAAGGACGCGCCAGACGCTATCGACTGCAAAATCTACCCCATGTCGCGTGACGAAGACGCAGCCCTCCAGGTATTCCTGGACGAGCAACTGGCGAAGGGATACATCCGACCATCGAAATCCCCCTATGCCTCGCCCTTCTTCTTTGTCAAGAAAAAGGATGGGAAGCTCCGACCCGTCCAGGACTACCGAAAGATTAACTCGTTCACTGTGCGTAACCAATATCCCCTCCCGCTCATCCAAGAACTCATCACGGACCTGGGGAACGCGGACATCTACACCAAACTCGACGTCCGCGCGGGGTATAACAACGTCCGCATCAAACCGGGCGACGAGGGGAAGGCTGCATTCAAAACCCGCCGCGGGTTCTTTGAACCGCGGGTCATGTACTTCGGCCTCACCAACTCACCGGCCACCTTCCAAGAAATGATGGACTACCTCTGCGCCCCCGCCATCCTAAAGCATGAGCCACTGGGTACCACCATTCGAGTATACATGGACGATATTGGCATCGCCTCACGCAGTGGCATGGCGGGCCACATCGCAGCGGTACGTGACATACTCCAGGTCGCAAGGGCCAACCACCTGTTCTTCAAACCAGAGAAATGCGTCTTTGGCGCCCCGTCCATCGATTACCTGGGGGTAATCCTTGAGAAGGGGGTGACTCGCATGGACCCGGTCAAAGTCGCAGGCATCCGCAACTGGCCGACGCCTACCACGGTCAAACAGGTCCGATCTTTTCTCGGCTTCTGCAACTTTTACCGCCTCTTCATCAAAGGGTTTGCCACACATGCACGCCCACTAAACAGATTAACGAGGAAAGACGTAGAGTGGCAGTGGGGACCAAACAGAAGGCGGACGTCCTTCGAGAAGCTCAAGACACTGGTCACAATTGCGAACCACAGTACTGGCACACCCAGATCAAGAAGAACCATTCGAGCTGGAGGTTGACGCATCAGGCTTCGCAGTAGGCGCTGTACTCCTGCAACGCAAAGAAGACGGCAAGCGCATCCCATAGGCTACTACTCGGCGACATTAACGAAGCAGAGCGCAACTACGACATCTACGACCTAGAGTTACTGGCTATCGTCAAAGCCTTCCGCCACTGGAGGCCCCTGCTC
>JAKELH010001107.1:0-12817 GCA_021525015.1 Lactarius pseudohatsudake | reverse complement strand
AAACCTTTACGTTCTCTACGGGACAACCTCGCTGGTTTCGAGGCGCTAACCTGGTAGCACAGTCGATAAAGTGATTATCGTACAGGACTCTCTTCAGCGCTTCATCAACGCGGTATCCCCTGGAGCATACGGGTCTATCACTAAAGTCGATTTCAAGATACTCGACCGCCTTTCAATCAAACCCTTAGGGATATATGGATGTAAGGACGAAATTGTGCGCCTGTTGCAGTCTATTGGTGCGTTGATGAGAAATTGTGTGTCGTTTATGTTTGTTTCCACGTAATTTTGTTTTCCTTGACTTGCCCCTCAGAGCTTGCTTATTGCTCGCACCAAGTGATGTCGGTGGCTCCCAGCAGACCCTCTCCTCCGGCCTATATATCGTGACGGCTAGCGCAGCCAGCCCAGCAGATGAGCGTCACTACGTCATCTACTGGCCCGAAGATTCGACATGGGATGACTCAGCAGCATCTTCTGTGCGCCGCAATAGAGTCCACCTTCATGCGGTGAACACCTTTTTATATCTCGCCTCTCTCCTTTAATCGTCTATTTGGCAGGTATCTCACGAAAATGTGCGACCAGGTAGTCGCACTGATATCCGCAGATCATTCGGCATCAATAGTCTGGAACGATGGGGACAGAGACAGCATATCTATAGATATGGATGCTGGCGATTCGGAAAGGTTATTTACGTTTGAGGTCGCGAAGACAAATGAGCAAGAGGAGAGTGCGGTTTCACGTCCTGGATTCCAGGTGACCCCTTCAGCTTCATGTCCTCAATTGAGCTCTGACATTTCACAGATAAATTCGCGCACCATCGTGCCTAATCAGCTCCTCCCGACTGCCAGGTTGACCCCTCCCTTTCCTTCCTCGGCTTATTCCCGGAGAAACTGTGCAAGGTCTTTTGACGGCGATTTATATCCCTCCTCGGGTTGGAATTGAACCGTTCGACCAACGTTCATATAACCGGGTTGCTCTATCAGCGCTGCTGTATGTTCCCAAGCCAAGACACCATTAACACCGTTTTTACACCCTTACAGGAAGGGCAACGCGCTCGTTTTGTCAGAAGACCTAGATGAGGATTCGGTGCTGACTTTGGTTGATGTAGCGCTAGGGGGGCCTCCATCCAGAGCAGTGCAACGAGTGGCTTGCCTTACGTCAGTATCTTCGCGATCTATTTATGCAAGAGAAGGCGAAGAGGAAAAGTGCCATTGCTCGCGAAATTAAAAACGACTCATTGCAACGTGCGCTTCGTGAGGAAGTCGTAGACCACGTGATCAACTTCTTTCCGTATGTCGTAACTCGATCATACCTTACTCAAATGCAGAGGCCGTTCATCTGATACAGGATATTGGATCGCGATGGGTTCTTTACCGACGTGCAAGTACACGGCGCAAACTTGGGAACTGAAAGTAAGGACCTAGGAAGAGCGGCATTCACGTAGTGGTTCATCGCTCTTGCTAGATTCGGTGCGGCTTTCCGATATTCGCGCGCAGTTCCCCGCGTTCGGGAGCATATATGAGAAGTATATGAAAGATACCAGGTTCGACAACGTGCCGAGCAAAGGCCGGGAATTCAGGGCCCTGAAGCTAGGCGTACTCTCTCTGTGGCGGCTTCAAAACGAAAACAAACGCATGCGCCCAGATACACAATCCGCATTGATCCAAGCTCTCGTTGTTGAACATAATTTTCAGAAAGCATTCCAACTTCTTCGGAGAAGGTACAGCACGTTCGCTCGAACGTTTGCCTCGTTCTGGTATGGTTCAAGGGAGGGGGAAGCTTTTAAAAACCAAATGAAGCATTACGCGGCCCAGGTATCCGACGCGCAATTTCTGCAACTGCTCCAGCGGGAAGATACTGAAGCTTTGCGATCAACTGTTCAGAACGCGAAGGCCCTTGCGCATACCGAGCTGTCGTCCTCGATCGAAACCGTGCTAAAAACGATGGCGCGTGATGTTCTCGCATGCAGCAGGACCTCTGTGGAAGGGAGGTTGAGCTCCAACTAGAGAACGAAGAAAGGGAAACACTTAAGAGCGCCCTCGTGGAATTCATTGGTGAATTAATAAAAAATCGGCAGAGGGAAACAATTCGTGAGTCCCCCCTTTTCTTATGGACTGAGCTGATTATTCACAGCACTATTTACCTCGATCGCATTGAAGTGGGGAAGGATAAGCGCAGCGCGCCAGGTGTGTTATCGTCTGTTGCGGGTTCATGAATGTTCATGGCAATCACGAGCTAACGTGTTGTAGGACTAGACTATAGAGTTACGGGCCGCTCGGAGATGCCCCCCCAAGTACCCCAAACTGAATTATGGGTCCACCCTATGGACTTGACAAGCGATGACAAGCACAGTATGCAGCTTGATCCAAAATATGTCCCGGCACCTACCATCAACGATCGCCTCTCATCGACATTCTGTCTCTCAGTCTCTGCGGGACTCGCGTAAGATCCTTCGTCATTTTACCATTTCTCTGTCTTATGATACTTTCCCAGCTTTTATCAGCTCCTCGAAAACGAAAAACTCCTCCTTGTTCTGGCTAACCGGGATAAATTTCTCGTCTATCTCGAACGTCTACCAGTGTTAGATGCAGCTATTCAACGGGGAAAGCCAATTAAAAGTCTCAACCGTGATAAGCTAGGACGAGGTGTCCTGTTGCCTTTGACGAGACAAAGCGAACATTGGCCGTGTGCGCGTCAACGAAGGTACTGCACCGCTGTCGGCCGTTATAATAGCACGAAGTTACCCTTCTGATGCTTATCCAGTTGCAGCTCCACATTTTCGTCTTCGACGAGACTTTCAGGACGCTTCAGGGGCAGGGAAGCGCCATCGATCTAACTCCATGGTATAGCCAAGCAGAAATTTCGATTCTGAATATGGCGTTTGTTTGCGGATGCGAGGAGGTCGCACTGGTAGACTCCAGCGCTCGGGTCCGGATCTTTTCCTTCATTACATTGCAATTCAGGTTTGTTCTCCGCTATTTTATAAGTTTGGTCGACAGTACCCCGCTCAATAATCACTGCTAGACCAGCGTTAGTGCAGCTTCAAACTCCCCCCAGTGCCGTATACTCAACACCAGATGGGTCTTGCCTCCTCATTCTTCATACTCACGATTTGGGGCCATCGCTCACCGCGCACCATTTGGAGACGTTTGGCTCGAATGAGGGGATTGCCTTAGATGTTCCCGACTTTCCCCTTGAAGGCGCAGTCTTGACATCGATGGTTAGCCGAGGACAAGTATTTTTCCTTGGTCTTGACATCAATGCGCAAGCTGTGAAGTCAGTCGCCATCGATATCACGAAGAAGGTTACAGAGTTTCTATTCAAAGAGAAAGGAAAACATACCCCAAACGCGCGACCTACCCAGTACAACAGTTTACTCGACTGTCATGCCGACGTTTGGACGCGCTTCCCCGTTCTCCCAGCAGTGAAACGCCGAACGATAACGTCACTCAGCGAACGGCAGCAGAAGACGCTCACATTCATTGCCGACAATCACACACAGCCTTTTGCGTCTTACTTCTCCGATCTCGTTCAAACGTTCGAAAAGATGACGAGAAAGCCAACGGGAGATGAGTTAAGTGGGATCAAGGTCTCTGCTGCGCGATTTGAGCCATTCTGGGACAGCGTACTCTCGGCTTCGGACTGGAAAGTTTCCCGCTATCGTCTCGGGGAGTGGCTCGTCGACCTTCTTTGCCTCATCCCCATCCATATCGCTGTTTGTCGCGATAACCGGTTTGTTCCTTTAGCGAATGGGGTTCTATCTGCGGAACTAGAAAGATCACTGCTCGGTGCGGAGGTTAACCAAATAGTGGACAAACTGTCGTTTGGTTGGTACGAATCGATCTTCCAGTCGTATTTGGCATTGAAGGTACAGTATAATCTCCGGCGGTCATCTTTCTCACGCGCTCAACGACATCGACTTTCCGCAGCCCGTAAAAGTCGTATCGTCGATGGGCCAGCAATCCGTAGGGAAAAGTTTTTCGCTGAATCATCTTGTAGATACGTCATTTGCTGGGAGTGCGATGCGAACGACAGGTATAGTAGCGAAGCTTATGAGGTGAAGATAGGCTGAAATGTGTTAATAGAGGGAGTATGGATGTCTGTGACGCCAACTGATGAGGCGCTCATCGTAGCGCTTGACTTTGAAGGTTGTAACGATAGCTCCAGTCTAACTCACGTCGTGACTGATCTCCTTGCAGGGGTCGACAGCATTGAACGGTCTCCTCAAGAGGACACACTCCTTGTCTTATTCAATACAGCAATATCGAATCTCGTAGGCAGACCACATTGTAACGCAGACTTTTCTGACCGTCCATAGGTCCTCTTCCGCAACAACTTTGCATTTAGCCGAGACATTAGCGGACTGTTTCAGTCGTTCCAATCCAGCGCGTCTGTTTTGGATCCGGTGGCCAATCCAACCCTCTTCCAGTCAACGCTTGTCATAATCATCAAGGTGAGTATTTGGACACGACTGCCGTCACGTCGTTTGACGTTTCTTGTAGGATGTTGTGGAAACTGATACGGCTGAAATCACTCGCGAGTAATAGTTCCGTATAGTCCATGCGTGGCAGCTAGGTTAAGTCGCTGGTCTAGGTTTTCTCTCAAGTTCCAGAAGATTGTGCAGCAAGAGCAAGACGCCAATTTCATCTCTCGCCTCCACGGTGGTAGATTAAACATTATTCCATGGCCTGTGATCGAGTCAAGAAATTTCTACAAGTTGTTTGCGACACTTAAAAAGCGGCTCGACTTACAGAAGGTCTCGCACCCGGCGGCGGGGGAATTCCTTTACACGATCAAGACCCTTATGGCGAAGTTGAAGGTACGCTCCCACTTATTTTTTTGTCAGGGTCGAGTTCATGACGGTCTACTCACAGGCTAATGATTGGGGAGCGCTTTCCCGTTCGTCGTCGCTTCGCCTTTATCCGCGCGTCTTATTCACTCTTCCAACAGATACCATGGCAGAGAATCGTGCCAAATCTCTCTCCGCGCTCCTTCCGATCGCGTTGGCTACAGGGTATTCTGAGGTTGATCCCGAGCCCGAACCCCTCAAGGTTCGTATTGACCCTCTGGATTGTGAACGGCATATCTTATATAGTCCTCAGAACTTTGATTCCGACCTGACTGTGGAATGCGATGACACGGAGGCACTCTTCGCTATTTTTGACCGCGAGCAACCCCCACCGGACGAGATCGAGATGTATCTCGCTGCTCTACTGGAGTCACGGAACCTTGGAACCCCCCGACAGCTTATTTCTGACCCCGATTGGGTGGGAGAACTCGCATCGTACCTAAGTCGGCTGGTTGACCTACGTGTTAACCACGTCAAACGCTGGTTGGACTCGAATTTGGAGAGGTTCGAAGGTGGTCATGCTGCCATCGAAGATCTACGCAGAAGTTTCGACAGAATGACCATCGAGATGACGGCTAATGTCCAACTTTGCAGAGCTCAATGCGCGTCGTGCCATCTCTTCTGCATTCGTAGTCGGCTGCATGAGGGCGACCACAGCTGTCAAACCACCCATAAGTGTATACATAACTGTGAATTTTGTGGGGATTCTATGAAGCTCTGCGGCTCAGCGTACGTTGACTGTCCCACTTTGATTACTATCAGTTAACGATGCCGTAGCGCCGGACATCCCGGGGAGCACGTGTACGTGGAGCAGGTGCTCTGATATTTCTACTTCTCATCAGCGTGTAGCTGTATCGTCGGCGCTCACCTGTGTGGTGAGCCTTGTAAACTATCGGGGAGGCGAGGCTGTCTGCAAGATTGCACCAAGGTGGGTAGACCGGACTCTATTAGAGCCCAAGCTTATGCAATGACAGGTTATGGGACATGCCGAAGATGACCATATGTGCTCCGCACTTGTGCATATGTGCGGTGAAGTACGTTCCCACATACTTTGCTGGGTATGTGTTCGCTGATGGATACGTCATTTTCTTTTTCGTCAGCCTTGTGCTCTCAGAAACGTAGAATTACAGGGAGGAAAGACGCTCTCCTGCCAGGGAAGCTGCAGTATTCCTAGGCATGTTTCGTCTCCGATTTGTTCGGCTTCCAACCAATTGGACCTTCTATAGTGACCAAGAACACGACTCACATTCGTGCGACCTGAGACTCTGCCCAGCGACGTGCGAACTCTGCAAACGACTTTGTGGTCAACCGCATCTCCATGGGCTCACTCCCGGCGCGCATCATTTGTGTGGGTCAGTATGTTATGTACTTCCCGCTTCGGACGAGCAGCCAAACTCCGTTCAATCAGAGAGGCGCATTCGTGTTCGAAGCCATGTACAGCCCCAGGGATTTGCCAAATCGACACGTCGCCCCAGTCCATCGAAGATATTTTTTTGGGCAGACATGAGATGTTCCAGTACACGAAGGTGAGCACGAAATGAAATATTCTGATGCATTTCTGACTCGAAACGGTTGGCCAATTAGTATGCGCAAGGTTCGTTCTGGCAGGTATGGTGGGTTTCGCGATGCTATATTGACCTCTGACACCGCAGTTGCAAAACGGATGCAGTGTGCTCTCACTATTCCATCGGGGTTGTTGTCACACGTGGGCGGACATATACACAGCAAAGAGACTCAACCATTCCACTTCTGCGAAATGCGGTTCGTGTTTTCGCGGCATACTCCGTCGTTATGCAGTTAATCGAAATCGTATAGCTGCGAGAACTGTGGCTACTTTTGTACCTTACCGCTGGGTAAGGATCTAGCTTATCAGCCATGGCAACTGATTTATTTTATTTTTACCAAGGTCATACCCAGCAGGAACACGAAACAAGTCACGGGTCTATGACAGAGACCCGCTGGGCAGTCGATGGTCCTGATGGCGCAAGTCTTGAACTGGGAGGTCGCAAATTCTCCTCTAACGATGAAGGTGCACCCATGATGTGCAACCTCGTTTGTTCGTCAATGGGCAGACACGTTCATATTGATTACTGCCGCGCTCACCGGGATGGGCCTTGCGATAGTGTTGGAGTACAGCATATTAACGACAGAATGCTTCCTAATCCGGACAAACCCAAGGATGCTGTCACTCACAGCCTTTACTGGCGTAGGATGGGTTCGTTACAGACAGCGTTTCTTGAGATCTCTTCTAAGCTAATACGTCGTCTTCGATGCCAGGTTTCAAAGGTCACGAGTTCACCATTCCTGCGAGTTCTCCCGGATTTGTGCTGAGACTTACAACTAGACCCATACACTCGTGACGAGCAGGTCAACTTTGGTAAATGGTTTGTGATTGACACATCGTGCGTTCTGCGGAGTTGTTAATCGTATTCCGTAGCGACGCCATGTGCTCGGGTATGCCTGAAGCTCGGTTCATTGCCACACGTTCATTAACCTCTCTTTCGATCAGGGCCCGAACACTTGGCGACTGAGATGGCACATGGGCAGCCGCAACCCTCGTACTGCACTTTACCCATGTTTCATCCCCTGAAGAAAATAAACGATCAAGTGGACGGAGTTGGTTACATATCCAATGATGGACATATGTTTTCGTGCAAGAATCCCGCTATAGTGCAGCAAGCCTTCCACGTGTGAGCTTACCGGTTTCGCAAATGAATGTGTTGATTAAGCACCCCGTGTCCTACAGGATATTCGTTATTGACAGGTCAAGTGGTGTCAGCTTCCTAGCACACGTAAATCTGATGCTCTTCATGTCAGATCTTCTTCTATGTCGAATACTGACCGTCGACCCCTGGAGAACGCACCCGCAACAGACCGAATCCGGGAGAGGGCCGATAACAGGCTCGGCGCAGTTTATTCTGCTCTATACAGCTTCTGGTCCGCTCGTCACGCAGCTGTTACGTCGGATCAACAGACCATTGGGGCGCGGCGTGATGCATACAGTGTCATTCTGTTCAACGCCACGACGAAAAACGTCGTGACCAACGATTTCACGAGCTCCCCGGACCAACTTTTAGACATTGTCTTGAACGAGCAGACCGAATGGGGAACGAACTTTGCGGCGGCCCTCCAAGCCGGCCAAGAAGTCATGGCAGATAACTGGAGCACGGAAAGGTTCGCAACCCTATCTTTCAGCCTCTTCCTTCTGGTGCCACCGTAAACTTCTCAGAACACCCATCATGATTTTCCTCTCGGATGGGGAAGGCTCGTTACCTGAAACAGCAATCCAAGATCTTTGTCGCTCTGCGATCCAGCATGGGTGGGTTTTGCTCTTCCTATCTCAACAAGTCACTAACGGGCCAATTAGAAAACCGCTTTCTTTTCATGCTGTTGCCTTTGGCCCAAATGTGTCTTCGACATCTTCTGGCTCTAATAGGTGAGTTTGTTCTACGTATACGGTATACCAAGAGGCCGCTGACAGGCTGGTTATCCTCTGTCCATCATCTAGCCGAAAATACTCTACCCTACGCACGATGACACGACTTGCCCTCGGAATACAGACAAAGGCTCCCCCAGACCCGTTGTTCCCTGCAGCAGCAAGGGTCCCTTCGTCTTTCACTTCCGCTCTTGATACGGTAAGCACTCACGCAGCGCACGCGAACATAGCTGACATAGCCAAGGTGCGGCTCGCGGAGACATTCCTGGGAATTGCGGAGTCGCTGAGAAAGACGCGGGGCTCGTTAATGCGCTGATACTCCACTTCTTTCATCATATTCGGGAACCGTCGTGATTTTCTCTCGCCGCCGCATTGAACAGGAACCTGTAAAACTTTCTGTCTGTAATCACTTGTAAACTTGTAATACTCCAGAAAGGTGGCACAGATAGGATGCAGGGAGGTCCCGACCCCAAAACTGGCTAGCTATGACAAGTGTGCGCCGAAACGTATTGGTCTTTTTCAGTCCAGTCCCTCCCCCCATAGATCTCACGACACCTGTGGAGAGTGCCAACGAAGAGACGCCGTTTCTTCAAAGTGGAGTCACTACGGGCAGCGGAAACTGGCGTCGCTGGCTAGAACCCAGATCGCGATTATCCTCTCAGCCTGAGAACGGATCGCTGAGTCGGTTGTATCCCATTTCATGGGTCCTTACCTCAACCAGGTTGTTAATTAGAGGCGCGGGTAAGTACACGGTGAGCATACGGAAAAAGTAACGTAAGGTGATGACCCCAGGCTTTGGGAAGGAAAGATTGAGGTGTCTAGTGCGTAAACTATGAAGTTATTATGCAGTAGAAAATAAATTCCTTTGAGGTAGAAACTTGGGTAGAAAGCGAAGACCGCCGTGCCGCTCGGGCAGCTGAACGGCCTGAGCCTTCTAGACTCGAGTTGGACGTTGCCGATCCAACCGACCCGAGATTGTCCGACGCTGGTCGGCGACAGCGGTCCAAGTGAGTCAAACCCAGGGATAGCGATCCTCACTTCCATCAGTGGCGGACTCGGAGTAGTCCCAGCGGCTATAACCATTGGATACCGAAACCCATGTCTCTCAGGAGGTTTGAAGACGACCATGTACCTGATGAGGAGATACCTTTTCTCCCAGACCAAGAAGTTCCACCCGACTCAAAACCGAGTCGGACGCCGCTACCAATGGTCCAGATTTCCATCCTCCTCACAGCATGGCTCGCCGAGTCCATCATCTCCAACTCCATAAGTCCTTACCTCAACCAGGTTCAGTGCACTCTTAGCCCTGCCTATCAGTGCTGAACACAATTTTCAGCTCGTGAGAGAGCTCCCGGATGTCGGTGGTGATGCGCGGAAAGTCGGGTACTACACGGGGATAATAGTGCGTCTTCCTTTCTCTAGAAGAGCGGATATGGACCAAACTGCTTGACAGGTGTCTCTTCGTTATGCAGCCGAGGCTGCCACCTCATTTCAGTGGAATCGTCTGTCCGACCACGTCGGACGCAAGCCTGTTCTTTTGTCATGCCTCGTGGGCACAACTCTTTCGATTCTCCTGTTTGGTTTGTCCCGTTCTTTTTTGGCGCTTGCCCTAAGGTGCTCCATTATGCATACTCTCGTAAGCAATGTAGACCGACTGACCTGAGGACCACAGCCGATGCTTGCACGGCGCAGTGATGGGACACATCGGCGTCGTGAAAAGTATGACAGCGGAACTCACGGACGAGACGAATGCTGCCCGAGGGTTCTCAATGCCACCCGTGGCTTGGTCACTTGGTTACGTGATTGGGTTCGTCGCTTTGTCCTGCTTTCTCTCAATTTTGAGCTGACTTGCCAGATTACTTTAGTCCCTTGATCGGTGGTATCTTGTCACGGCCGCAAGATCGCTGGCCACATATCTTCTCCCACCCTTTCTGGGCAGACTACCCATACTTCTTGCCATGTCTCGTAGCTGCTACATTTGCATGCCTTTCACTCGTCATTACGAGATTATATTTGGAAGAGGTTTGTTCTTTCCTGCTCTTTGGAGAGGGTTGTGTAATGACGCCGCCCAGACGTTGAATTCGAGGCCCTCAGAGGAACTCCAGCTTACAAGACCCAACTCTTATGTTCCTCAGGGAGATGCCTGCGATAGTCCAGTTCTTGATATAACATCGAATGAACCAAACAAGCCACCGCCGCTGCGCTCTGTGCTCACGAAGCCAGTTATCGTTACTACTGCCAATTACGCGATGCTCGCGTTGCTTTATTCTGTAGCGGGGTCGTACATTCCGCTTGTGTGGTCGACACCGGTCGAGTATGGTGGACTCAACCTGAATCCGGCATCCATTGGCCTGTGGTTGTCTGTGTACGGGGGCATTGGCGGCTTCTTTCAATTAGTCTTCTTTTCACACTTCGTCAGCCGTTTTGGCCTGCGGCGTGTCTTCGTCTTCAGCATCGCTTCGTGCGCCGTCATCTATGCTCTTTTCCCCTTCGAAAACTTGGCCATGGCCGGTGGTGGCCCAAACTTGGTCGTATGGCTGCTCATAATCTTGCAGGTCTCGTCGTTGTGCATTTTCGATATGGGATACGGTAAGGTTTTTAAACCCCATACGCTTTAGCTCACACGCAGATACTTACGACGTACGTGGGGTCACTCAGGTGCAATGAACATGTACGTTTCATCTGCCGCTCCCAACAGGCGGTCGCTTGGCACCGTGAATGGTCTTTCGCACGTGGCGAACTCGGTTGTGAGCGCTGTTGGACCAGCCGCCGCGGACTGGCTATTTGCGTTCTCCCTGACGCATAACATACTGGGCGGAAAATTTGCGTACATCGTACTCCTTGGTGTGGTGTGCGGTGAGCTGGGTTTGTCCACGCAGCTTCCAAAGAATACCTGGGCACGTCGTCGTGAGGAGTAGGTAGCTTAAGTACCAGATAGGTAGAGGGTCAGTCGACCCGCTCGACATGAACGTTTAGTCTATTGCTACGTATGCGGTGACGCGCTTTAGCATGTCTTTGCGAGTCGCTGCTCCGCTGTTACGATGGGAAGTTCCGTGCCGCGCTGGGCTGACCGTGAGGGGAGGCAGGAGGCGAGCAGCACGGAAGGGACTCGGACGCCGAGAGGCGGTCGGTGTTAGGCTGTATTACTCAGTGGTGAAGGGTAGACGTCATAAAATTCCAGGCGGTACGAGATAGGAAAATGCGTAGAGATTGGGCGAAAGCGCGAAGCGCTTCTCGATCGAAAATGAGAGTTCTTGTAGCCGAGGCGAAGTCGCGACGCGTGTGCGGGCCCTCCCGCCCGGCGGAGCAACTAGACGGCGAGCGTCAATGGACCTCATCGTCGAGCCTTTTATATAACAGGGCGTGGCAGGTGGGGTAAAAGAAAGTAATCCTAGTTTTTCAGACCGGTGGGTCGCGCCGTGGGCGGTGGTGGCACGTAAATAGGAATGAACACGCTCGCGATAATGCACCATCATGAGCCTCCATCATGATGACGCCGCTCGTTCCTCCGAGTCGCTCTGCCCTAGACCGGCTAACTATGCTAGTGTAGATCGTGAGACGTTCAAGTTCATCTACAATTGAGTCGATGTGGTTGAAACACTTTCATAAATACTGATGTCCACAACATTCTTTATCTCCCAATCTTGCTCCCAATCCCGGATCGAAAAGCTGGTCCGTTGCCCTGAAATTTCAGCCGGCAGCGGCCCATAGTATCCACTGTACGGTAATATCGTGGTGTTAGCGTCAAACAAGTCTATTCGGGTTATACTCGCAAAAATCTTTCCGAGGGCTACTAGTACTACCTTCGCCTTCTCGAGTTGTACTTCGTACACGCATGCCCCGACACCGACTCCGCGACTTCGGGAGGACCTATAATTCGTTTAAAATTCATAATAATAAAAATTCCGAATCACAACTTCAGACGTAATCCTAGCTTCAGGGCGAAGCCCACGTGCCCCAAGAAAGACGAGTAAGTTGAAGCAAGACCACATCCGGACAACACAAAGGACGAGTGTGAAAGAATCATGTCTATCCTCTCTATGTGAGTTTGTCTAAGGTACAAGCTGAGGTCAGTTCGAACCGTATTCGACCTGCCCTTTTTCGTAAATTTACTGTTCGTTATGTTTCCACATGTTCTTTGGGAGCTGCATAGCGACGCACAGCCCAACCCACACAAGGGCGAGCAACACCACATACACAAAGTTTCCGCCCAAGATGCCCTTCTCCAGTGAGAATGCGAACAGTGACGCAGCAACAGCAGGTCCGATCGCGCGCTGAATCGAGACCATCATCTGCGCGACACCATTCGTAGCGCCGAGAGACCGCTTGTTGGGTGCAGCAGAGGATATGTACATAAATATCACGCCTGATCGATCCGCACCACATTAGTGACCACGGACAATGTAAGCCGTTGGGCGACTCACCGAATCCCATGTCAGAGAAAGATGTTGCTAAGAGCTGTAGCACAATAAGTAGCCCTGCTGCCAGGTTCAGGTCGCGACTGGAATGACGTAACGCTAAGTTCTCGAGGGGGA
>JAKELH010001106.1:0-12844 GCA_021525015.1 Lactarius pseudohatsudake | reverse complement strand
CTCCTCAAGTGATGCTTGTCTCCTTCTAAAGAGACGACGAAGACGAGAACGGTGTTTTCGAAGAAGCGAGGCAGGGTGGAAACGTGAAAGTGGATTTATTGACGAAGGATACGACGAGCGCGAAACGCTAACTCGAAGATGAATGGAATGCCCTATCAAGCAAGACCAATACACAGTGATTGTTTCACACTGCGCGAGGCTGCGGCGATAAAGGGACACTCAGGAATGATGAAAGGATATGTGTAGAGCCACAAGGCTGTCTGCCTCAGTCTTCTCGACCTGTTGGCTGCCTCTCACGCCGGAGCGCTCTCAAACTTTTCTGTTTACTTTGCGTACAGCTGTCGCAGGCTAGGCCTGGCTGGCTCAACGTCTAACTGCAGCTTATCTGGCGTGGTGACCAGTTCTGCAGCCAGTACCCAGATGTTCTACTGCTAGCAGATAGAACAAATAAAGGCAAGCACAATCTATGCCGATTTTACGGACACTAGAGTTGTACCACGAATGCACAGATTCTGCGTACAAAGGTCCACAGGCAAAGAGTGAGGTGGATAACACAAAGGACTGTGGTCGTCAACCACCTAGAGGGATAAATGATGAAGCTGGTGAGCGTGAAGCTCAAGAGTGTGAAGGAACTTGTCCTAATGTAGCGGTATGACACCTCGCTACGCTAAGCTCAAGTGAGAATGTAATGTGAACTGTCTGGCCTTCAGAACTCAAGCCTAGCGTGGAGATAAATCACGCGCCGAACCTGAAGTCAACGTGGAGCGTGCTAGTACACAAGGAAGCCCTTATACAGGGGTTCAGTACGCGGTGTCACACGGTGTCAGGCTGAGTGGAGAACCAAGAGGACAAGTTAGATTGAGAAGAGTAAGGAAGTACAAGGTAATACGCACCTGAGTGGAGAACCAAGAGGACAAGTTGGTTCCACTCAGGACGCTACAGGAGGGTTTATATACACTACTGATGCTGACTTTGAATTGAGTCTGAACACTATTACTAAGTGTATAGTAAGACTCCGTGACTCAGAGGATGACGTGTCGTGTCTAATAATAGCGCTATCTATTGTGCTGACTGATGCACTTGTCATAGCTGCTGACGCGTCTCCTTATCTGCTGAGTAAAACCTAATACAGCGAGTAAGCGTAAACTACTAAGCGTGATCTAGAACATTCTAGAGTCTTCCATCCTTATCTACCAATCATGAGAGTCCATACGTAAAAGGAATGTGACCGGATTAGGTTGTCCTGTTAAGGATGCAACTGTCCCAGGGTCACGTGCTTGAGGGTGCACATGGTGGCATCATGTGACTTACAAAGTCTTGTACTTTGGCCCTTTATATCTTCGCTCTATAAATCCGTAAAAATACAGAAAAATAGGGAAAATAATACGCGTCCATGACAGCGGGGGGGTTTCCGAGTGTGTCGTGGTGAGATGGGTGGCATAACGTAGATACGGATGCGGCGACAGGTGTTCCGCCGGGTCGTAGGGGTCTCCGGGGAGGTGGCTGTCCCCAACTCCGAGACCGTCGTCGCTGGGTGCTGGTGTTTGCGGTCTCGTCGGGACATAACTGTCCGCGAGGGAGCTGGAATAAAGAGTGGGGGACGGCGAAGGAAGTGGGGATGCCTCGGTGGAAGGAAGATTGTCTCTTCCTGGTTGAAGGGAGAGGGGAATCTGCAGGGGTGACGATGGCGTGGATTGTACGGTCCGTACTGGGATTGCATCGTCGGCGATATAGAGGATGGTTACTGGGGTGTGGGACATGAGTGGAGTGATGTGAGAGAGAGGGGGGTGAAGACGTCTCTTGGGTTATGCCCCTGCTTATATGTGTCTCGCTGGCGGGGTTTGATTGTTTGAACTTTCGTACGGCTTCATCGGCAAATACGTCATCCTTGGAGACCCACTGGTTGTCCGAGTCAGGGTAGCCTTTCCATTTGACAAGGTATTGCAATTTGCGACTGCGGCCGAACTTCCGAGAGTCTAGAATCTTCTCGACCTCATATTCTTCTTCGCCTTCTACTAGATCCGGAGGTGGGCGTTGATAGTTTGGTCCGTGCGTGGGCGTTTCGCGGTACGGGGTCAGAAGGTCTACGTGGAATACTGGATGGATGCTCCACTGCGTGGGAAGTTCTAGGCGGTAATTGACTGCGGACATCACCTGGGTTACCCTGAACGGGCCATGTCTTCTGGGCGCAAGCTTTGCGGTTGGCTGGTTGGTCCGGAGGTGGCGTCCTTCTAGCCATACTTGATCTCCGACTTGGTACTTGGGCATATCTTTGTTCTGGACCCATCGCTGCTGCACTTTGATCATCAGTTCCTGGGCGCGCTTTCGTGCCTCTTTGAATTGTTTGACCCTGAGTGCTACCTGTGGGATAGGGGACGGTCGATCTGTCCAGTCCGCACGCGGGTTGTACCCCATTAGTAAACTGAAGGGAGATTGCTTGGTTGCTTCGTGGGGCCAGTGGTTGTGGGTGAATTCCGCCATGGGTAAGTAGTGGATCCAGTTGTCCTGTCGCTCATTGACCCAGAAACGGAGGTACTGTTCTAGCCATTGGTTGGTGCGTTCTGACTGTCCGTCTGTTCGTGGGTGATATGCAGTCGAGATGTTCTGCTGGATCCCTAGTATCAGGCACAGTTTGCGTGTGAACTTGGACGCAAAGCGGGGGTCTCTGTCACTGATTATTTTGGAGGGTAATCCGAACCGCGGGAATACGTGTTTTACGTACAGGGCGGCTGTTCCTTCTGCCGTTATCTCCTCTTGACAGGGAATGAATAAGGCCATTTTTGTGCAGTCGTGATCCGTTATTGTGAGGATCGAATCGCATTCCTGTGCCACAGGGAGTTTAGTGATGAAATCAAGGGCGATGGTCTCGAACGGCATAGCTTCCGGTTTGGGGTAGATGGGTTGCAGTGCTGCGCGCTGTGGTCGCGTGTTGACCTTGATTCATTGACAGTCGGCGCATCCCTTGACGTAGTCCATCACTTCTTTGCGTAGGCCAGGCCACCAGTAGTGGCGTTCCATCAATTGTATCATCCGATTGATTCCGGGATGTCCGTATACCGGTGGGTCGTGGTGTGCCTTGATGAGGTCCGTGTGATGGTGGGGTCCTGAGGTGACCACGCGTCTTCCCTCCTTGTACCATGTGCCTTCTATCTTTTTGAGCCCGTGGGGGTCTACCCATTTGCGTAACGTGTCTTCGTTCTGTCTGTATATGGGTAGTGCTGGCTCCATTTCCGTTACTGGAATGACTTTGGCTAGGCGTAGGGGGTCTTCCGTGGTGTCCATCGTGGCCGCTCTTACGAACACGTCATCGGGGAGGACTGTTACCTGTTCGTTGTCTCTTTCTCCCTGGTCATAGTCAGGGCGTCTTGACAGGGCATCCGCGCGGCCGTTCGCGGTTCCTTTGATGTGGTGAATCTCAATGTCATATTCGGAGAGTTCCAGTACTTCCCGTGCCACGTGTCTGCTAATCTTCTGGGGGGACCTCCAATACTGTAGGTTCATGTGGTCTGAGAACACTTTGATCTTGTGCGGGGATCCAGCCAGGTATTGTCGCCAGTTTCGGAGGGCTTTTACGATCGCCAATAGCTCTAGGTCGTAGATGTCGTAGTTTCTTTCCGCTGCATTGAGGGTGTTGGAGTAATAGGCGATGGGGTGTCTCTTGTTGTCCTCTCCTTTCTGTAGCAATACTGCTCCTACGGCAAATCCTGAGGCGTCGACTTCGAGTTCGAATTGTTTGTCGAGTTTTGGGTGTGCCAGTACTGGTTCCGTTGTAACGAGTGCTTTGAGTTTGTCCAGTGCTGCTTGTTCCTCGACTCCCCATTGCCATGTCGTGTCTTTTCTTGTTAGACGGTTAAGTGGTCGTGCGTATGTGGCAAAATTTCGAATGAAAGCGCAGTAGAAGTTGCAGAACCCCAAAAATGATCGTACCTGTTTTACGGAGGTGGGGGTAGGCCAGTCTTTGATGCCCGAAATTTTGATGGGGTCCATGCGAGTCACCCCCTTTTCAATGATTACCCCCAGGTAATCGATGCGCGGAGCGTGGAAGATACATTTCTCCGGTTTGAGGAATAGGTCGTTGGTTTCCAGTACGTCCAGGATGTCGTGTATTGCTGCAATGTGGTCCTCCATATTGTTTGAAGCGACTGCAATGTCGTCCATATACACCCGTATGATCGTTCCTCGTTGTTCCCAGTAGTCGATGACGGGTTTCAGGATGATGTTCATTATTGCTTGAAACGTTGCCGGGGAGTTGGTAAGTCCGAAGAACATTACTAGTGGCTCGTACAGCCCGTAGCGTGTTTTGAACGCGGCTTTGGGCTGGTCGCCGTCCTTGATCAGTATGTTGTTGTATCCCCAGCGGACATCGAACTTGGAGAATATGGAGGCGCCGCTTAAGTCCGAGATGAGTTCTGGGATGAGTGGGAGTGGGTATTGATTGCGTATGGTCCACTCGTTGAGTTTTCGGTAATCCTGTACTGGGCGTAGTTTTCCGTCCTTCTTTTTGATGAAGAAGAAGGGGATGCGTACTGGGATTTCGACGGTCGGATATATCCTTTTGCCATTTGTTCGTCTAGGAATTCTTTGAGGGCTTGGTCCTCTGCTTGGTTCATTGGGTACACCTTGCAGTCGATGGCGCTGGGTGCGTTTGGTTTGAGGTCTATGGCGTGGTCCCATGGTTTCGAGGAAGGGAGTCGGTAGGATTCCTCTTCGCTGAATACTTTGGCGTGTCTTCTGTACTCCTCCGGGACTTCTGTCTTCTGTGTGTGCTGTTGCGCCTTGATTGCTAGGTTTGTTGAGGTGGTGGCTCGTAGGTGAATCTCCTCTTTGTCTTCTTCTACTCTTGCCCCTCGTAGTGAGCACTCTTGTTCGAGTTGTTGGACGATTTCTTCTTTTTCTTCGTCGATGACTCTGGTTAAGGCGGCGCGTACGACTGCTTTTGCGATTACCGGGTCTATGTTTTTACGAGTGGGATTCGTGGTTCGTATAATGATTGGGTACTCATCTGCTTTGAGGGTTGCGCTGGCCCATTGGATTGTTGGTTGGAAGGTTGCGAGCCATGGATATCCAAGGATTAAGTCTTCTCCTCCTACGTCAGGTGATGAGGAATCTCATAATCTTCTTCTCCCCTTTGGTTTGGATGTTGAGATCCACGTAGTGGGTGATCTTTCCCGATTTGTTGTGTGTTCCGTCAATATTCCAGATATTTCAGTGTCGGTCTAGTTCGTTTGACCCGATACCCATTTTTCTGACAAATGCGGGGTGTATGAAGTTGTTGGTGGCTCCGGAGTCTACCAGAGCTCTTTTGTCGGCCATGAAGTGACTTGTGCGAGTCGAAACTGGAACATGCATAGAATGATAGCGCGTTATGAACACAGAGTCACTTTTTAATGCCCTCACCCAGGCCGATGGGTTTAGGCGTCCTGAAAATCCTTCTTTCCCCACAGCTCCTTCATTACTAGCCCTTTGGCTTCCTCATCTAGTCCCGACACTCTCTCGAGCCATTCATCTGCTCTGTCTTGGGGTGTGGAGGTGGAGGCTCGCGCTCCTCGTTCACTTCCTTCTTCGAGATCGATGAGCGGTTCTTCTCGTACGCTCTGTACTTCCTCGATGTATGCGCCGCGCACCTGTGGGCCTTGACGCTGCCAAGTGGGACAGTCTCGTGAGAAGTGTCCCTTCTTATGGCATGTGTAGCAGGTGACGTCCCTTGCATCAATAACTCCCCTACCCTGTGGTCTTCTGGCGGGCGGTGTCCCTACGCGCTGATTCCGTTTCCAGGTTTCAAGGATTTCTTCGGCGTCCGCGAGTCTTGCGCGGACTCTGCCTGGGGTGGTGTCCATGGCGTCGGGGTGGTTGCGATACTGCTGCCACCCTGGTTTCTGAGGTGTTTGCCATGGGCGCATTGGCGCGTTACGCTGTCCTTGTGGGCGACTCTGTCCCTGGTTTTGCCCTTGTTGGGGTTTCTTTCTGTCGACTCGGGCATTCATGTGGATCCAGCGCTTTTGTTGTTCTATGGCCGCCGCTTTCCATTGGGCGTAGGTGCTGGGGTTGTGGAACTGGTATGAGTTGCGGTAGAGGTCGTAGGGTAGTCCTGCTGTGAAGCAGTCGAGCACTAGAGGGGTGTTGGTTTGGTAGTTGCTCTGGCGGACTAGACGTTTGAACTTAGCTATATAGGCGTCTATGTCCCCTTTTTCCATTTTGATTCCAGCGCGGAGTTCTTGGCGCGCTTTCTCCTCCTCTAGGGTGTCGGTGAATTGTCTCTTGAATCCTCCCGCTACGGCTTCCCATAGCCATTCATCTAGGGGGCCTAGTCTGCGTTTCTCTTGTTTGAGCCATTCGGAAGTGGAGAGGATCCACTCGTTGACAAGGGGGCCTTGGAAGTAGGTGAGGAAGAGCATTGCCTTTCGGTATGGAGTTTGGATGATCGCGTTTTCATCATTTAAGTTCGTGAATAGCGTCCATTGGGTGTAGAACTCAGCTGCTTTGGTACGGTCTCCCGTGAATACCGTAGGTTCTTTTCCGAAGAACTTCTCCGCCCGTTGCATTGGGTTTGCACTTGGTATTCCCAATGGCCATCCCGATGGAGGGTCTCTGTCTCCTTCGTTTCCTCCTCCGTGAGGGTCCTCGTCTCCCCCTCCGGGTTGTTCCTTTCGGTGCCCTGTTTCGGGGTTAATATCCCCCATGAAGGCCGTGCGTGCTTGTGTTTCTGCTTCGGTAATGGTTGCCATGCGTGGTATGGATAAGATAGGAATCTGCTCAGCTAATGTTTCGAGGATTACTTCTTCGTGTGTCTCCTCGTCTCCGAGCACGTGTATTTCTTCTGGGTTGCTTTTGAGCGAGGGGGATGGAGCCGGTGTTTTTGGTGTTGGGGATCGTGCGTGTTCTTCTTCTGTCGGTTTTCCGTCAATGGGTCCCCACTGATCTCTTGTGGTGACGCTGCTTGCAAGGATATTGCACTGGAGTACGTCGTGTGTGGGTTGGACGGCTTTGTATTTGTCTGTAGAGTGATCCCACTTGAGTTCGACCCAGCAGAGGCGGTCGAAGTTGAATTCAATTGGGTAGCTTTGTTTCTTGTATTTGGCGGCGTACCCGATGTCTTGGACGTCGTCCGACCAGAAGGCGTTTTTCAGATATTGGATGGGGACGTTTCGCTCTCCTCGTCTGTCGATGTGGTATGGGTTGAAGGGGACCCAAAGGTCCTTGGTGGTCGTGTTTGGATCTTGAGGATAAGCCACGATGGGATCTTGGTCTTAATGTAACGTCTACCACGGACGTCTGCCTGACTTAGGCAAGCTGATGTGCTGATCCTCTGGGGAGATAGTAGTTTCTGTTCGCGGAGGTAGTGTGAATGTCAACGGGATGAGGGAATAGACGTTCCTCTGGTCCTAGGTATCCGTGGAGGTCTTCTCCCAGCGGAAGGTAGATTGGTGGGGAACGGACAACTCTGAGTTCGTCCCACGACTCATGATCGACGACGTAGATCTGGTGAAACGGCTTGGCGACGCGTTCGTTGTGATAGAGGTACACCCGGTGGCACGTGGCGTCGAGAGGGTAGTTCACTGTCCACACGGTTGGTCAGACACGTGGGTAGCCAAAGACCAATGGAAGTCACGGGATCCTAAAGGATATGCCGGACGAAGGGAACTCACTAAGGGGGAGATCCCTTGTGTAGAGGACGAGTCAAGAAGTGGTATTTGAAGAAGACCAAGATACGGATCCTGGTCTTCGTACGAGTCTCTATATACATGTATGAGGTAGCTTTAAAGCTCCTCCCGAATCGTAGCTAGCCAATAGCGTAAGTAGAGCGAACCCTAATACAACTACTACTAGGAATGAGTCATCTCGTACAATCACATGCTAATCCCTACAGCTGACTGATGCTGCGCAGTCCATGACTAAGTACTTCTGACACTCGTAAGTCATCACCGATGAGTCAGAGTCCACATCCGAAACGAAACGTTACATGATGAATCTCGATGTCATATTCTGAGAGTTTGAGCACCTCCCTGGCTACGCGTCGGCTGATCTTTTGAGGGGATCTCCAGTACTGCAGGTTCATGTGGTCGGAGAATACTTTGATCTTGTGTGGTGACCCTGCGAGGTACTGCCTCCAGTTTCGCAACGCCTTGACTATTGCTAGCAGTTCTAGGTCGTAGATGTCGTAGTTCCTTTCTGCAGCGTTAAGTGTGCTTGAGTAGTATGCGATGGGGTGCCGTTTATTGTCCTTGGCTCGTTGAAGGAGTACTGCTCTGACTGCGTACCCCGATGCGTCTACTTCCAGTTCGAAAGGTTGATCTAGTTCTGGGTGTTTGAGTACTGGTTTGTTACGAAACCCGACTGCCGAAGTTCCCGAACGCCCACGATACGGCCCAGAGATACCGCCACACATGGTGGAGACTCCCAGGGGCACGATCGAGAGCAGTAGTGCTCTAGACGCGGCCAGGGCCCGGTTCCGGAAAGCCATAGAGCCTGTGACGTCACCGTCACGTGACTAAGGGCTAGGCGGACCTAGACCGATGACGATAGATGGCGCGATCGGCCATGTGACCTTCTAGGAGGTTCCATGCCTGCGCACGGACCACAGAACCCGAGAGAGCGGACTTAGCTGAGTACGAACCTTATGTACCTGCATGTATATATACCAGGCCTGTCTTCGTACTTGAGTCCTCAGACTTGAGTTACTTAGCAATACCAGCTTTGTATCTTGGGAACCCTGCTCTGTCTTGACTTGCCTTTCCTCTCGTCTTGTTCACCATTGTTCTCGCTGAGCCTCTTCGAGCTCCAGCCTTTGACCGATCTCAGTCTCCTTGTCATCGTCGTTGACATGTCTAAACCGTCGTCTTCTGTGAAGCCTGCCGTGGGTCCTACGAACCATGGACGTCGCCCCGCTGGTGGCGTTACATGGTTCTTCTGTGACTAGGGTTTTGAGTTTGTCAAATGCTTGCTGTTGTTCCGTTCCCCATTGCCAGTCCGTGTCTTTGCGTGTGAGTTTGTTAAGTGGTCGTGCGTATGTGGCAAAATTTCGGATGAAAGCACGGTAGAAGTTACAGAACCCTAGGAAGGATCGCACCTGTTTGACAGTTTTTGGGGTAGGCCATTGTTTTATACCCGAAATTTTGATAGGGTCCATGCGAATCACCCCCTTTTCAATGATTACCCCCAGGTAATCGAGGGATGAGGAGTGAAAGGTGCATTTCTCTGGTTTCAGGTATAGGTCATGTTGTTCCAAGAGGTCCAGTAAGTCGTGGATCGCCTCCGTGTGCGCTTGTTCCGTTGTTGAGGTGCCAATGCCAATGTCGTCCATATACATGCGAATGGTGGTTCCTTTTGTTTCGTGATAGTTGATGAGCGGTTTGCAAATGTGGTTCATCATGGCTTGGAAGGTGGACGGTGAGTTTGTCATGCCAAAGTACATTACCAGAGGTTCGAAGAAACCTCATTTGGTTTTGAATGCCGCTCGATGTTCGTGTCCTGGTTTAACCCGAATGTTGTTGTACCCCCATCGGACGTCGAATTTGGAGAATATCCAGCCCCCACTAAGATCTGCTATGAGTTCCAGTATAAGGGGGAGTGGGTATTGGTTGCGTATGGTCCATTTGTTGAGTTCTCGGTAGTCCTGTACCGGGCGTAGTTTTCCGTCCTTCTTTTTGACAAAGAAGAAAGGTGACGCGTACTGTGATTTGGAGGGGCGTATATATCCCTTTGCCAGTTGTTCTTCCAGGAAGTCGTCTAGTGCCTTCTCTTCGGTTTGGTTGAGAGGATAGATTTTGCAGCTGATGGCATCTGGTGCGTCAGGTTTTAAGTTGATAGCGTGATCCCAGGGTCTGGAAGGGGGGAAGCGATGTGATTCTTCCTCGCTGAATACCTTTGCATGTCTTTTGTATTCTTTGGGGATTTCCTTCTTTTCCGTGTACTGTTGTGCCGAGATTGCTAGTTCCGTTGCCGTTGTCCGTAGGCGTACTGGGTGTGAGTCCTCTTCCAGTTCCTGCACTATCTGTTCCTTGTTTTTGTCTTCTATTCTTGTTACAAGTCGTTGGATTTCTGCTTTGGCTGCTGTGAGGTCAAAGGGTTTTGTCGGATTGATCGTTCGTATGATGATGGGGTATTGTTTGGTGTCCATTGTGGCGGTTGCCCAGTGTATTCTGGGTTGGAAAGTCGCCAGCCAGGGGTAGCCTAGGATAAGGTCTTCTCCCCCGACGTTTGTGACCAGGAACTGGATGTCTTTGATCTTTTTGTCAGTTTGTACATTGAGGGCAACGAAGTGAGTGATTTTCCCTCCTTTGTTGTGTGTCCCATCAATATTCCATATGTTGCGGGGATTTTCTAGTTCTTGGGTCCCTAGACCCATTCTTTTGACGAAGTCCGGATGTATAAAGTTATGAGTGGCTCCGGAATCCACTAGTGCTTTTCTGTCGGCCTTGAAGTTACTCATGCGAATCGAAACTGGGACATGCATAGATCGATGCGTAATGAACGACGAGTTACAATTTGAAGCCCTCACCCAGGCCGTTGGGTTCAGGCGTTTTGAAAATCCTGTCTCTCCATCATTTCTCTAGCGAACCTCTCCCTTTCCTCTTCTGGTAAGGCTGCTACTCTCCCCATAATGTCTTCAAAAGGGGAGGTTGGTGCGTTTCCCCTGCTGGCTTGCACAGGCTCGTCCAGGTCAATGAGTGGTTCTTCCATGACGCTCTGCGGAGTGGTAGGGATGTCCTCGATAGGCTTTCCTTGGCTGGTTACAGTCACGTGAGAAGTGACCTTTCTGGTTACAGTTATAGCAGGTTACGTCCCTTGAGTTTATAACTCCTCGTCCTCCGCCTCTGCCTCGTTGGATAAATCCTCCCCTGGGGGCGTACGGCGGTGCACCTGGTGGGATGCCTTGTAGATGGTTGGTCCACTGCATGGTGTTGTTTGGGTCTGCATGCTCCGATCCTGCGACTCGAGCGCGAATTCTTCCAGGTGTTGTGTCCATTGCATCTGGGTGGTTACGATATTGTTGCCACCCTCCTTGTTGTCCTTGCCTCAAGGGGGGTTGGAAACGTGCTGGTTGATTCTGGCGTGGTCGTTGTTGTTGCTGCTGCGGCTGTCTTCCAAAACCAGTGTTCCTTGCCTGCATATGCAGATAATGTTTCTGTTGTTCGATGAGGGCGCTTTTCCATTGTTGGTAGCTCCTGGGACTGTGAAACTGGTAGGCGTTTTGGTATAGGTTCAAAGGAACCCCTCTTGTGAATTTGTCCAGGACAAGGGGTTCATCAAGGCGGTAGTCAGCCTGTCGGACCATCTTTTCAAACTTGGTGACGTAGCTGTCTATGTCCGTTCCGACCATTTTGAAGCCTCTGTCCAGTTCAAGTCTAGTGCGATCCTTCTCCATGTTGTTGCGGAACTGCCCTTTGAAGGCAAGCTCTACTCTGGCCCAAAGCCATGCGTCGCTCTTGTTGGGCTGCGCATCGAGCCACTTGGTAGTTTCTGTGGCCCATTCGTCGACTAGGGGACCTTGGATGTAGGTGAGGAACATCATCGCCTTGATGTATGGGACCTTCATGCTACGATTAGTGGCGTTGACTCCCGCGAATCGGTTCCACTGGGATAGGAATGCCTCTGCTTCATCTCGGTTCCCAGTGAAGATCTTTGGTTCTTTTCCGAGGAACTTGTCTGTGTCGGGAAGTTGGAAGTGCAGTATGCCTTCACCATTTTCGTCTCCTCCTTCGTCACCGTGATCGTCGGGGTTTCCTCCTGGTGGTGGTCCCCCTCCTTGTCCCTCTGGGGGGTTTGGTGGTGCAAATAGTGCGGTCCTAGCTGCGACTCCCTGTGTGACTGTGGTGGACATGTTTGTAGGGATGGACTCAGCGATAAACTCTAGGCGTTCTTCTTCTTGTTGATCTTGAATGATACGAATTTCTTCCAGGTTACTTGCGATAGAAGGAGAGGGTGCTGGCATTTTAGGAGTTGGGGAGCGAAGGGGTTCTTCTTCCTGTCTGTCGATTAGGCCCCACTGGTCTCTTGTTACTATGTTGTTGGTGGAGATGTCGAGATTGAGGCTTTTGCTAGCTGGTTTGAGGACCTTGTATTTGTTATGAAGGTCGTCCCAGCGGATTTCCGTCCAGCAGGTGTTCTCAAAGTTGAACTCTACTGCGATGATTTGAGTATTTCCCTGTCGGTCAACGTAGTATGTAACGTAGCCTGGGTCCTCTGCGTCGTCTTTCCAAAATGCGGTTTCTAGGTAGCGTTTGGGTACGTTGCGTTCCCCTCTTCGGTCGATGTGATAGGGTCTAAAGGGGACCCAAAAGTCTCTGGTGGTTCTAGGATTGGCCACGGTTGGATCTTGGTCTTAATGTAGCGTCTACCATGGACGTTTGCCTGACTTAGGCACTTCGGGTTGTGATGATCCTAGAAGGATAGTAATTCCTGTTGGCTGGGGTAGTGTGATGCTGATTAGGATGAGGGAATAGACGCTCCTCTGGTCCTGCTCTGTACCCGTGGAGATCGTCTCCTTGTTGTAGTCCGCTTGGTACTGTGGGGGATACTCGAAGATCGTCCCAAGAGTCGTGATCGATGACGTAGAAGGTAGTGTAGTGACGTGCGACGCGCTCGTTGTGATAGAGGAAGACTTGGTGATAGGTTGCGTCCAATGGATAGTCCACTGCCCAGTCGGGACTTGGGATAAGTCACAGGGATCCCTGGTCTAAGGGGATATGCCGGACGACTCACTTAAAGGGGGAAGTCCCTCTAGTGTAGAAGACGAGGACTGAGTGGTATTCGAAGAAGACCAAGATGCCGTTCTTGGTCTTCACAGGCGAGCTACTTATACAGGTACGCGCAGGCTTTCAAGCGCCGCTTCAACTACTACTAG
>JAKELH010001105.1:0-12894 GCA_021525015.1 Lactarius pseudohatsudake | reverse complement strand
TTTCCCAACAGAACTGCGGTATTCTCCTTCGAGGGCATAGGTTTGGTAAGGGCGAACGCCATATCTTCTCCGGATGACGTCTGAAGTCCTCCATAGGTCGTTCCCATCACCGACTCCATGCGCGAGCCGCACAAATTCCCTATGGTGCTCTCTGGCGTCATGATCTTCGTCCTTGGTAAGTTTGTCCGAATCCCGTCTAAGATTGTTCATAACCCATTTGTCCAGTCCTTTTTGGCAGCGCCGGTGCGCTCTCCTATCTCACATTCGGATCAGACATCAACACTGTCGTCATTGTGAATCTCGACACTTCGTCTCGCCTTACGCAGGCCGTGCAGTTTTTCTACTCGCTTGCGATTCTGCTTTCGGTGCCGCTGCAGCTCTTCCCCGCCGTGCGGATTATGGAGAACGGGCTCTTCACCCGAAGCGGGAAGATGGACTGGGCCGTCAAGTGGCGAAAGAATATGTTCAGATTTTTGATCGTCATGGGCTGTACAGCCCTCAGCTGGGTCGGCGCGAAGGACCTCGACAAGTTCGTCGCGTTCATCGGGAGCTTCGCCTGGTTAGTCTTGCAATTCTAATTGTAAGGCTCTCCACGACTGACCTGCGACGTCGTTTTTCAGTGTGCCACTGTGCTATGTCTACCCAGCCATGTTGCACTACAAGGCTTGTGCGCGCACGTGGAAACAGAAGGCCGCAGACATTGCCCTGGGTGTGTTTGGTGCCATCGCGGCTGTCTATACCACCGTTCAAACTGTAGCCGTAAGCGCGATCTCTTTACTCTCTCGGCCCTGTCTCACTTTTTTTAACAGCTCATGGCACAACCGAGCCCACCTCCTTCACTCATAGGAAATTGCCGTGCTCCGGGTCATTAGCGGTTGTTTTGAATTTATGGTAGATTTCTTCTGGGAATAAATTCTCGAATTCCACAATGTCTACGTTTCCAACATATACAATATTGCCATGCTAGTTTATCTTTTCGTGCAGAGTTGTTGCAGTAATTTTCGTCCCGTCACGGAACGCGACAGTCCCTTTTCCGGGTTTTGCCGGGTGCCAACTCAGGTCTGAGTCTTCGGGCCCGAGGCGGCCGCGGCGCACTTCACACATTGTGGCGAAGCACGGACTCCCCATTAACAATTCTAGCGAACGCAACAATCAGACTATCCGGTACTTCTTGCATGAGTCTGGTCACGGTACGACGTACTTCCTCGAGAAGCGCTGCTCCGACCGGTGAGGACATCGGACGGATACATCGAAACTAAAACGCTGTTGTAGAGTTCAAATAAGGTGTCTTTGACTCGGGGCTTATCCCAGCTGAAAGAATCGCACAAAGAGAACGAGTGTGTGGCGACACAGCGGTTCCAGAGCTAAGTACTGATGAACGCTTGAATCGAATGTGTTTGGTCGACTCGCTTTCTGTGCCAGTGTATTCACCTCGGTGATGTTGTTCGGCGTCGATCGCCTACAAATGATCACCATCTTTGCGCAATGTTTCACGAAGCAGTGCGCTGGCAGGTACAGTAATGGCGGCAATGATTCGCTGGTTCGGACCCGAACGCAATTCTAGCTCTTTGCATTACTGACTGGCTCATCCCTTGGGCTCATCTGAATTGTTACCGTCTTGGTGACCATGTCCCATGTCCCAGACGCTGCCACAACTGCATTCTGCTAGTAATTTCCGCACCATCTCCGTCATTGCCCTGAAGCATCGCACATAATTTCACATAAGTCTACGCTAGAGAGAGAGCATACTATATTTGTTTTTGGGAAAACAAAATTTGCAAGTTTGTGAACATGATCATGATCATGACGACATAGATGAGGGAAACTAACTCATTGGGGACAATCATTCTCCATGTGATCGCGCTATTCGGACACAAACTCGGCCGGTATGGGGTTCGTAGGCGCCGATACTCTGTCTTACACATTGACTCCCGTAATGTCTAAGGACCTCAAGGAGCTCACCCGGGAGCAGGTACAACAGGTAAAGACGCTCTCGACACGCCGGGACGATGTGCACCTGTTTGCTCACGTATCTCGCAGCACAACAAGGATGGTGACCTGGTCAGCACGCTTTAATTCCCTGCACGGTCGTCGCCGACCCCTTACCTCGACTCACTCACTTCTTGGTTCATAGTGGGTCATCATAGATGCAAGAGTCTACGACCTTTCCCGTTTCGCCGACCTCCATCCCGGCGGGCGGGCGGTCCTGGTCGACAGCGAAGTCGCGGGTCAAGACGCGACCGAGGCGTTCTACGGCCTCCACCGGCACGAGGTGCTCGAGCGACCACAATACGCTCGACTTCAAGTCGGGGTCGTCCGTGGGGAGAAGAGCGTGATCACGGGTCGCCTGATTGGAGGGCTTAGCAAGGTGCCGTATGGGGAGCCGACGTACCTCACTGAGGGCTTCCACAGTCCATACTACACTGAGGTGCGTGCACGCTTGGAGTAGTGCTGCTTCTCCGGGGCGCTCATCAGAACGTGGGGTTGGGGTCGGTCGGCCGTTGTGTGTGATGGACACGCGTAGAATCACAGGGTGTTCCAGAAGGCGGTACGCAAGTTCTTCGATGAGATAGTGTACCCAGATGCGCAAGCGCGCGAGCTCGACGGGAAGCGACCTAGCCAGGAGGTTTTTGACAAAATGGCGTGAGGCCTGTTTGGACTGTAGACCCTGATATACGCTCACGCAAGCTCTTAGCGAAGTGAACCTTCACGCCATGCGACTTGGTCCTGGGAAGCACCTCAAAGGACTCTCGCTATTCAATGGCCTGGTGAAACCCGAAGAGGTGAGTTCGTTATCCATTTCTATTCGTGGATTTTGCTCTGACATCGAATTGTTGCCACCAGTTTGACTACTTTCATGAGGTGCGGAGATCATTATGTGTGGCCGTACTGCCACATCCTTACTGAGAGTATAGCTTATCATCACTCAAGAATTAATACGAACCGGATCTCGGGGTTATGCGGATGGTGAGGGTGCCGTTTTCCCCGAGTTGGTCCCATTGTTTTGACGGGTCCGTATTTAGGCCTTCTTGGTGGCAAAGTTATTGGTCTGCCGCCGATACTTAATTTTGGAAGCCCAGAACTAAAGGCCAAGGTACCCTGAGTGTCGTGGTTTCAGGTGCAATCACTTATGTTTCTAGGTCGTTCCGGAAGTGTTTGCAGCCAAGAAATTCATCTGTCTTGCCATTTCGGAGGCGCACGCGGGTAGCGATGTATTGGGGATGAAGACCACTGCTGTCAAAAGCGAGGACGGCAAGTATTGGATTATAAATGGCGAGAAGAAATGGATCACGAACGGACAGTAAGCAATAGTTCAGAACTCAGTAACAAGATACTTACCTAGCTATCCAGCTTCGCGGACTAGTAAGTACGGTACATTCCTTGTTCCGGGTATCTCGTTCACGTCAACCCCAGCTTCACAACCGGCTGTAGAACCGAGGTGAGCTCTTAACCCAATCTATGCATTAGCATTTGAATGACGTGGTGCCTGGACAGGGTGGCCTCACTGTTATACTCATCCCTCGTCAAGAGGGCGTCACGACCAAGCCCATAAAGACTTCCTACTCACCGACTGCCGGAACCGCTTTTGTCACCTTCGACAACGTCCGAGTTCCAGTCGAAAATACGCTCGGGCCCGAGGACGGTGGGATTTTCGTCATCCTGAGCAACTTCAACCATGAGCGCTGGGTCATGATCTGTGCATCCACACGCGCGCAGCGCATGATCATGGAAGAGTGCCTCAAGTGGATCTCGCAGAGGAAGGCGTTTGGAAAGCCTCTCAGCTCACAAGCTGTCGTCCGTTCCAAAGTGGCGCAGATGATCGCGCGCGCGGAGGCCTTACAAGGTTGGCTCGAGAACGTCACGTACCAAATGTGCAACATGGTGAGTAGCGCATCGCCTCGCGTCTCGATTCTGAGGGGGGTCGCCGGACCCACATATCTAACGACAGTGAAACCAGTCTTATAAAGAGCAATCAACCAAGCTTGCTGGCCAGATCGCCTTCTTGAAGATGTGTAGCACTCGGTATGCGCAAGATACTGCGAGAGACGCCGTACAGATCTTTGGAGGGCGTGGGATCACGCAGACGGGGATGGGCCGCTTCGTCGAACATGTCGGTCACCGTCTTTCCCATCTAATGCTCTCGTCGCTCACCCCCTCTGTTCGTTTTTAGTATCACCGGACGATTGGGTTTGATTCGATTTTGGGAGGAGGTAAGGTCACATTAGCTGCCTGTGTTTATTTCACGTTCATTAATGCAAAACACGTTGTAGCGGAGGACGTGCTGGGCGACCTCGGTGTCCGGCAAGCCATGCGCATGATGCCTAAGAACGCACGTTTGTAGCTACAGTCATGTTAGATTTGTCATAATGTTCTTTCTCCCTCCTGTATGTCATGCATGTCATGTACAGCGTACGTCGACGCTAGAGTGTAACAGTATCAGCAATGTTTACCCTTGGGAACTCTGCCACAATACATCGGACTGAAATTCAGGAATGAATCATCCAAGTGCAAAGGCAAGCCGGAAATGGTAGGGGTCTAGTCTGTGAAGCTTGTGAAGTGCGACGTGACGATGGATCTGTATATTACCGTGGCTCAGCTCAGCCTTCAGCGAACCTACAATTACACCATTAGGAGATCGAATTACGCTAAGTCCCAATCACGGTGGGACGTGAGTGATGAGTAGGCTACTCGGGCGCCTCACAAAGCAACCTCCTGGACAGCCTCCCGCTCCTTTTGAGCACCACGGATGTCTTCAAGCGTGATGCTTGAACGCTCACACATCCCGCGGAAAATCCCGTCTTGCGCATAGAGAACCTCTGGAACATCAAATTCAACTATCTTGCCATTGTCCAGCACACAAATGCGGTCATAAGAGATGATTGTGCGCAATCGGTCTAGGGAAGCAAAGTCACCTCTAAGAAAAAAAAGCAGCGAACAAGCAGTGAATTACTCACGGGCAATGCATAGGATCGTGCGGTCGCGAAACTCATCAGCGATCGTCTCCTGAATCTTACGATCAGTCTCGTAGTCAACAGACGCGGTGGCTTCGTCCAGAATGAGGATCTTGCTGTCTTTGACCAGCGCACGTGCGAGTGATACAAGGGAACGCTGGCCAATAGACAAGTTCGAACCCTCTTCCTCAATTGGGCTGTCCAAAGTAAAGCGCGGCGCATTCGGTGTCGTAGCTCCTGTTCCAAGCTGCTCCTCTTCGCCATCGACTTCGGGCATCACATAGGAGATACGTTTCGCCTCCTCAATGAGGTAAGAGCGCCGAAGGGCGTCCCAGAGCCGTGCGTCATCATGCTGTTCAAACGGATCTAGATTCGATCGCAAAGTTCCGGAGACTAAAATACTCGTCAGAGAACACTGACGCGCTCAATCAATATCGGTTCCACATACAAAGAGTGGAATCCTGTGGGATGATCGAGATCGCATTACGGACATCATTGAGCCCTAGTTTCGAGATGTCGACACCATCGATGCTAATAGAACCTGACACAAGCTCGACGATCCGGAATAATGCAACCATGATAGACGATTTCCCGGCGCCGGTCCTGAATTGCGCTACATCAGAACACAGATCAAGTGCCGGGCATAGGGACCTACCGTCCGACGATGCCTATTTTTTCTCCGCCCTCAACGCTCATGGTGAGGCCCTTCAGGACAAGTGGAAGTTCAGGGCGATACTTCAGAACAGCCTCGTTGATTTCAAGCCTCCCTTTGCTAGGCCACGGAGCACGGAGCTTTTGTTCTGGAATCTCGTGTGGTGGCTCCTGTTCAAGGTCACGAGCGTAATAGACGATGCGCTCGACAGAATTCATGTCGTTCTCGACCTCGGCAAGCTGCCGGACCATCCAAGTGAAGGTCTAGAATGACGCGAACGACCTGAGGGAGCGGCTTGGTTCGCAATGATATACGACTTACCTGTTGAATGGAAAGGATATATGAGAGAGTGACGCCCGTCTGTCCAGGCGAGATGCTGAAGCGCGTGGCGACGGTGAGCATGGCGACAACTAGGGTTAACAGCGTCCCAAGAAAGTCGAGCCGAATACCGAGCCACCGCTAGTTCAATATCAGCCCCGACCCGCCGCGAGATATCACAAAGGGATGCTCACCTGATTCGTGACAGTCATCCAATATGCTCTATTCTCGATGTTCACCTGGTCTCTATTTTCTTTAACGAAACGACCTTCCTCCCCATAAGCACGAATAGTGGCAATCCCCGACAGCGTCTCAGAGAAATGGGAATATAGAGACGACCGTAAGATGGCATCTAGTCGCTGCAGGTACCTTCGAAAACATTATGTTTCTTATTTTCAGGGCACGCACCTTCATTTCTCTAGCACTCGCACGATAAAACGTAGAAACCATAGCGTAAAGCACAGAAACGACAGCGACAACAATAAGGAACCATGGGAGCAAGATCGAAATCAGAACGACAGCTCCGATTATGCTGAAAATGGCGTCAATAAGCATGCGGAAAGAGTCTGAAAACATGTAAGATCAGTCATGACAGTCTAATGACCTTCCCAGAGGAGTGCGTACCAACGAGTACGTTATCGATTGTGTCGATGTCCTTAGAGAAACGATTCATGATACGCCCAACCGGCTGGATGCAAAATGAAGTTGAATGAATGGCTGAACCAAGTCTGAGAGGAAACGCACCGTCGTCTCAAAGAAAGACATTGGACTTAGCATCACGCGGGTGATGGCGTTCTTCCCGGCTGTTAGATAGGGAAAATCAAGGAACTGGAAGACTTACGTCGTGCAATCGCCTCGAGGCAGAATATGCGATAAATGCCATGACAGTACCGTTCAGGAACGTTGCTAATGCCTGTCCAACACCAAGTGCCGCGTAGATCCCCATCTGGAAGCGGATAATCAGGCAGAATTTGATTCAGACAACCGCCTGACGCATACATAAAAGCCTTGAGGTCGTTGCCATTGGCTGTTGTGGCGATGAGCTGGAGCTGGAGTAGCATTACGAAGAGACGTACCGTTCTTGCCACCACACTAACCTGCGGGTATTCGTGCTCGTCAGCGTCACTCAGTGGCTAGCGTTATGAAGTTAACACACCAATACGATGATAACACAATCGAGACTTGCGTAAGCACAAGGGTCACAAGCATGATAGGCATGAGCGCCGCGCCATTTCCGGACTGAAAATATTGTTTGTACACCTGAAAACCGACCACTCCGGTGTTGCGTTCTTCTACCTGCATGAGCTGCGCACCGCGCTTTGCCGCCCGCCGCTTCTTAACGTCTTCATCAGCATCATCGTCCTCGATGTCTACGCCTGTCTTTCCCTTTGACTCGGTCTGATCTTTCGTAACGAACTCATCGAAGGTGCGCGCGAAATCGTCACCATTCGCCATCATCTCGTCGAATGTGCCATGCTCGGTGATGCGGCCGTCGGCCATGAAGTAGATATGATCTACTTTGGGCAGGAAATGAAGGGCGTGCGTGACAAGTATCCGCGTAGTGCCGGAACTGTTATCTAGGAGCACATTGTTGAAAACGGACTCTCCCACATGAGCGTCCAGGGCAGAGAGGGGATCCTAGATGAGCTTTCACTCAGTGAGTGAACGAGAAAATTGAGTCCCACTCACGTCGAAGATGAGGATGTCTGATCGGGAGTAAATTGCACGACAGATATTGACGCGTTGCTTCTGGCCTCCAGATAGTGAGATTCCCTGCGCCACACGGACACGGAACGTCAGTATCATATGAGAGGAAATACTGTTCATTACACACCCTCTCACCGACCTCCGTCATATCACCGTTGGGTAGCACGTCAAGGTCAGGCTCCAAGCAGGCATCATGAACCGCTTTCCAATATCTCTCTGCTTCGAAAGCTCGACCGAAACAAATATTGTCGCGAATCGTGGCATTCTGCTCGAGAATTCAGTCCGCCTAACTTTGTCGAATTGATCACAATGACCAACCTGGATCCAGGCACTCTGGGAGCAATACGCTACAGATCCACCAACACGGACCGAGCCATCCGTCCTGCGCATGTCGCCAGTCAAGCCCTGAAGCAATGACGTCTTGCCAGATCCCACTGCTCCCACGATCGCCACCAGCTGTCCGCGTGGGACCCTAATATCAATGTGCTTCAACTTGAACATTGCCTCTTCTTTGACCTCTTTCGGTTCGGATACGGGTACGGGCTCAGGTTGGGGGTCACTTGGACTCTTATTTTTACCCTTATCTTCCTTCCCCTCATTGAGGTCTGGTGGAGGGCCGTCCCAAGTAAATGACGCGTTGTCGATCTCAACGGCACACTTCAATTTCGGGTCTTTGACAAGCGTCTCAGAAACGAGTTCTGCTGTGAAGCACTCTTGGAGACGGCCAATCGCATTTCGCGCGTCTGCAATCGTGCTCAAGGACAAAGCTATCGTGACAGGATTAGCACATAGCGAGTATATTTTCATAGCTTGTGCAACCTACGTAGCATCATGAGGGGTAAACGCAACAGTTGGAACCAGGTCAAGGAGGAAAATATGACGGCAGGTGTAAGTTGATGTCCAGAACCTGCGTATACGAGAAAAGCTACGACAGATGCCAGTGCCGGAGTAGAAACGAACATTGCTATGTTCGCCGTACGAAGTAGCAGCAATGTCCGTATATAGCTGATGTGAAAAAAAAAAAAAAAAAAGTCAGCCAAGTCTAAAAGCCGGTGAAATAACCAATTTACCTCATTTCGTGTTTCCTGAATCCAGCCACACGCTTCAGGAAGGGAACCTCCCAGGCAAAAAATTTGATAAGCTTTATGCCTCCGAGAAGTTCCTGCAGCAACTTCGCCCTCTTATCCGTCCATTCCATCGTCTTTCGTCGAATACTGAAGAAAGACTTCATAATCTTTCCCTGTATTGGGGCGAGAACGACGAAGACGGCAAAGCCGGCCAGAGCACTCGCGCCAAGATTGGAAACCAGTAGACCAAGACAGATCCCCAATTGGATCGGTGCCGTCCAGGACATGTGGAAGAATCCGCAGCAGAAATCTATTCGTGAGACGTCGGTCGAGATGTGATTGACTAATCTGCCATTGGACAACCTTGGCCCAGAGCCGTGGTCAGACGTAGAGAGCGTTAATAGATGGCAGTGATGAGGCCGCCGCGGACAAGGACGCCATATGAGGTTGAGCGGTAAAAAGAATGATTATGACAGAGCGTACTGAACAGTTTGCAGAATGACGAGGCCAAATGCAAGGACGATTCCTCGACCAGCGCCTGGAGCCGGTAATTTCTCTCGATGTGCGACGTAGGAATCTGTCGCAAATTCGATAAGGGACTGTAAATGGGGTAGTCAAAAGAAGAATATATACTAGCGGTGAAGGGGTTTCACCTTTAAAATCAGAGGACTTGTTACTTGAGCGTGTGTCACCAGCAACCATTAGTATTCCGCCTGACCAGAACCACCATTTGACGCTGTCATTGATAGCCAGTGAGAGGCTGGGTTGTTTCCTCCCGTCTTTCTCTACCCACTGCCTCAGCCGTTCCTCACCATCTCCCCGCAGTGCTGACATGAGCCGCAATTTTAAAGGGGCTTGATCTCTCCGTTGGACAAACGGGTATTATATTTATCTGCCTTCTTGCGGCGAGCCTCGAATGAGTCGAGAATACATTTGCGATGACCTCCGAGATCTGTGCTCCTGAAGCTTCCATAAGTCGGATGCCTCAAGGACGAGCATACCGAGCGCCATGAGCTATTCATCCAGCCAAGTTAAGAGGCTAAACCACTCGCAGTCATCTCTGGAATATAATCGTCACGTCGTGCTCTGTTTGGGTGGTGGTGGGTCGAGGGGTATAACAAGACCCTTGACAACCTACGAGACGACGACCGACGGTCACGGTCAACGGTCAGCGAATCCTTCAGCAGTACTCATGGACACGTACCTGTGCGCCTTTCTGAGTAATGACGAGCGCGTCTCGGTCCCCGTGGCATCACTTTGAGGAGCGGGCGCAAGTCTGGTCTCGCCTTCGGAGACGACTTCGGCAAGTTCGATTTTACCCATGCGCGTACGATGCGCACAGGTACAAGCGAGATTTCAAAGTGACGGGCAAGGATTCAGAAGGTGGTGACGTTCCTAGGAACCCGGCGAGTCATCTGCTATTTAAGGAAGCACAGGTATATGACTAAAGTGAAGGTTCTTCCATGGACTACTGTAGTGCCGTGACTCACAGACTCACAGTGCGCAGGCAGCACACACACAGATGCCAAGAAAACACGTGATTATTTGCCATAACGAGATTGTATTCCGAGTCCTTCTTGTTTTTGCACGACAAAGATACAGAGTACTGGCCATCAAATTGCATCAAACTGTGACTCGGATAGTACGGAAGGTTCTCCACCCGGGATGGGGCTAAGAAATTCCTCCGGAAACCCGCGCGCTCTCCAGGCCGGAATCTGGACCGTCGCCGGGCCATCTGTAATTGGGCAAATAGGGTTTCACAACCCAAAAAACCGGAAAACGCCGAAAACAAGGCATACTAGTGGTGTCAGGTGGATGCAAATGGTCACGAGGATGCAAATTTTAAAAATGGCCTCAGATCACCCTCTTCCCGTGGTCCTTTCTGCCCAAAAAAAAATACAGTAGGTACTGTAGGATCTGTAGATATGAGATCATAACAAAAATTGAATATATTGAGAATTTCGACTACAGTGCGACAAGGAAGAGAGGGGAGTCGTAAAAAGTAAAGGCCCAGACCACCAGATCCCAACGATCTTGCTAAATGCCATGCAGATCTGTTGGAATAGAGTGTTAGAAGAGACCAATGAGAACGCCCATGATAAATTTGGGGTGATATCGTACATGCGATAGAGTTGTAGAAGGTAATCTCACCTTGGGGGGCCAGTGCGTGATCAAATTTGCATCTGGGGGTGAAGTCGGTCGTGCTCCCTAGGAGCCAACAAAAGAAAAATAAGCAAAAATCACCATGACAGTAATTCCTTCTTCTATCGGTATGTTACAATATGAAGTAGCTATGATGTGTGTTGGAGCTACAGACAATAAAATGTCCATTTTGCATAGGTACGACCACACTAGTACTTCAATACTTGTTGACCCAAGTCCTTTTTCACGGAAACCCGGAATTGCGACAAGTGTGGGAAAGTAATAAGCGATGGTAAAACCTAGTCCTTTTTTAGAATACCTTTTAGAATAGTAAGGGACTGTCAATTGAAATATAATAAATAGTAAATACATTTAGACAGCCTTGAACTTGGCCTTGGAGACGGCAACTACAGTACTGTAATACAAAACACTACTGTAGTGGGTCCACCGTCCAAGTCTTGGTCCAAGTCTCTGATTATTGAGTTTCCAGAGACCGGGAAAACGGCAAAATACACAATAACCAATGATACACGGGACCAATATTCCCAATTGTTCATGCGCCCCCCCATATGTGCTACCCGAAGGTTGAACGTTGAACCCTTGCCCGAACCTGACCGAGTTCTTGCCGGGTTCTGTGAAGCGTCGGTCGACGGTTTGCCTCCCTCTTTTCGGCTCTATGTATTCGAACTAACCGCCTTGAGTGCCTAACCCGCAAAATCCGGGAAGGAAGCTCTGGCCCCGGATTGGTGGAGGTAACCCGATCCACCAATCCGGGGCCAGAAGCGCAATCTTGCGTTCTTCCCGAATTTTGCGACATTTATGCTGCCTACGGGCTTCTCTACGCTGGTCTCCCGTCGTGGGGCTCCTACTGTATATTTGGCTTTCTCGTGTCTTAGTTCTGTTAACTTACTTTGACTCTGGGCCACCTTACTGTACAAGTTACTGTGTAGTCCGTAGTACGCGCTACGACGCGCTACGACTGGTCTGTGTCTCGGACATGCAACCCAGAATAAATATGGATCCAAAAAACAAAAAAAAGATAGTACGGAAGGAATATGTACTACTAGTCAGCTACCGACGCGCAGCGAGTACGGTCGGGATAGTAAACATAGGAGCGTCTGCTCACGTCTTGTCCACCACCTGTCCGAACGCAGCTCAGAAAGGACAATCCGAGGCTAGACCCAGCCATCAGATAATCGTTAAGATCGAGAGACTGAGCAATACCTACTCCAGACAGACCACCAAACGCTCGCTCTTTCCCGAAATACAAGTTCACCACTGCGCATAATCCTCATACTTTGTGGCGGAGGACGTGCTGAGCGACTTCGGTATCCAGCAAGCCGTGCGCTTGAGTTGATGCCTAAAAACGCGCGCCTGTAGTAGCTGTAGCCACAGCGCCCCTCGACGGCGCCACTTGAGTTTGGATTAATAATTCCTCCCGACGTCACGTAGAGATCGACGCTATATTCTGTAAGAACAGCGGCGACTCTCTACCCTTAGGAGCCCTGCCACAATGCAACAATGTGAAATTCGGGAAAGAATCCTCCCATTGAAAAAGTTAGCGGAAGCATGTTCGGTGCGACCGTGCGACGTGATGGTGGATTCAAGTTCATCAATTATTGTGGCTCAGCGCTCAGCACTCAGCCGTCGGCGAACTCTGAATCTGGTGCATGTTCATGAGTGCAAGTCCCGATCATCGTGGGACGTTACAGTGAGTGATGAGTGAGCTTGTCAGGTGCCTCATACAACAACCTCGTCGCCCGCCTCCCGCTCCTTCCGAGCACTACGTATGTTCCAACGTGATGTTCGAGCGGTCGCACATCCCGCGGAAAATCCCGTCCTGCGCATAGAGAACCTCTGGGGCGTCATATTCAACAATTTTGCCATTGTCCAGCACACAAATGCGGTCGTAAGAAATGATTGTCCGCAATCGGTCTGGGGAAGCGAAGTCACCTCGAGGAAGGCAGCGAACAAGTAGCGAACAACGTACGTGCAATGCATAGAATCGTGCGGTCGCGAAACTCATCAGCGATCGTCTCCTGAATCTTACGATCAG
>JAKELH010001104.1:0-12944 GCA_021525015.1 Lactarius pseudohatsudake | reverse complement strand
GAGACGTCGTGGAGGTTGTCACTGAGACCCGGCGGACCGCACGCGGACTCCGCACCATTGTGAAGGAAGTCCCCTTCCATTCGAAGACAGGACAGGCCAAGTCAGGTCAAGCTTCACATTCTCAATCTAGAGTGGAGCCCACTATAGACCAAGTTCAATCACAATCATTTAGGCAGCCATCCAGGGGGGAAGAAGAATCACACACCCTTCAGCCAATGGAACCATATGAAAATGATATGCCAGCCATTCAGATGGAAGACACACAGCCACAGGCTAGTGTATGTTACGAAATGTTCTGTGACCATTGTCATAACACTGATTATATGTAGACACCGATGAGTCAATGGATAGATATCCGAAGCAGATATCTCCACCTATTGCTAGAGATGGAGGGTCTGACAAGTGCTCCGAAGTGCTCCGTGTGTACCAAATCAATGCAGATCAAATGTTCCGATTGTATTGGGGGCAATTACTTTTGCAAAGACTGTTGCCTTCGATCTCATATGCGGTCCCCATTCCATCGGATGTCCCGCTGGACTGGTTCGCACTTTGCACCAATATCATTAATGTTACTTGGATTTAAGCTATGTTTTGGTCATGATGGAAAACCATGTCCACTGACAGTGGAGGTATGAGCATATCAGATATATGAGTCGCCACATGCACTTATGAATCTATAATTAGGGAATCCAAGCATAGTGTTTTAAAGTCCGGTCCGGTCCGGTTTTTTTACCTAATTTGGGTAAGACCGGGACCGCAACCGGTCCACAAATTCTCGGCCTAACACAAAAACCGGACCGGACTGTGTAAGACCGGTCTGTGTCGGTTGGGTTGCAGTCCGTGGACCGGTCTTAACCGGTCGCTTCAACAACCGGTCTATAGCCGGTCTTCAACCGGTCTACAGCCAGTTGACAACCGGTCTACCACCGGTCTACAACAAGTCTGAATGGCATTATATTTCTTCTAATCAACTACAAGTAATTACAGTACATGTCTATTCTAATCTATCTCGTAGCCCACAGCGCCGTGTTACTGCGGCGCTGTCCTAGTGTGACAGCGCCGCGTCAGTGTCCTAGCGCGACGGCGCCGTGTCGGTGTCGAAGCGTCAGGGCGCCGTGTCATGTAGCAACGCCAGAGCGCTGTGTTGCTGCGGTGCCGCGTCGATGTCGTAGCGTGACGGCGCCGTGTCGGTATCGAAGCGCCACGGCACTGTGTCGGTGTCGCAGCGCCAGAGCACTGTGTTGCTGCGGCGCCATGTCGGTGTCGAAGCGCCAGGGCGCCGTGTTGTGTAGCAGCGCCAGAGCGCCGTGTTGCTGCGGTGCCGCATCGGTGTCGGAGTACCTCGGCGCCGCGTCGGTTGTCGTAGCGTGACGGCGCCGTGTCGGTGTCGAAGCGTCAGGGCGCCGTGTCGTGTAGCAGCGCCAGTTCGCCGTGTTGCTGCGGTGCCGCGTCGGTGTTGGAGTACCTCGGCGCCGCGTCGATGTCGTAGCGTGACGGCGCCGTGTCAGTATCGAAGCGCCACAGCGCTGTGTCGGTGTCACAGCGCCAGAGCACCGTGTGCTGCAGCGCCGCGTCGGTTGTCGTAGCGTGACGGCGCCGTGTCGGTGTCGAAACGTCAGGGCGCCGCGTCGGTGTCGTAGTATCTCGGTGCCGTGGTGCTGTCATAGCCTGACGGCGCCATGTCAGTGTCGTAGCGCGACGGCGTGGTGCCGCCACGTAGCACGACGGCGCCGTGTCGCCCCCGTAGCGCGACGGCGCGATGTCGCCACTGTAGTGCGACGGCGCCGTATCGCCATCGTAGCGCAACGGCGCAGCGTCGTGGGCCCGTGGCGCCGTGCTTGCTTGCACGCGGCGAGGACCTGTTTCAAAACCTAGAGAAGAAAAAAAAAGATTAGTTAGTAAAGGATAAGGAAAAATAAGACTTAACTTGTTTGACAGTTTGAGGGTCAGTCGACGAGTGCTGAGCACGCCGTGGTGGTTGTTAGGTCAGAGGTCAGTGTTGACATGCTGACACACCTTGCAGCCATGTCCGGACCGGTGATCTGCGTCCCCGCAAAATACCCGCGAACCCGTGACACGGGTACGGCGCGGGCAACTATCAAGGACCGGTACTGGACCGGTTGCAACTGGTCTTTTGGCAGTCTGTTGATGAATTGAATTATCGATAGACTGCAACTGGACCATGTTGGAACTACATGCAACTGCAACTGAAAGTCCAGTTGCCACCAGTTGGGTCCAGTTGGGTCCATGGTCTTTTTTCAGTCCATAGGACAGGACTTCGAAACACTATCCAAGCAGCACAAGAGCCACGCCCAAGCGGGCGAAAGCCCCAACGCACTCGCTCTGCATCACTAATATCTGTTGAGGAGGAGGATTCCCCTTCACCTGGAGCTCCGCTACCTCCGTCGCACGCACCTGAATATATGGAGGGGATATCCGACACACTGTTTGACCTTTCTGGGGATATGTTGAATCCCTCTGATGGATATACACGACGCACTCGGACTGCAAAGTCGGGAAATCCACTGATCACAATTGTCAATCAAACAGGTGTCTTTGACATGGATGTGCTCTTTTGCATATGCCCTAATGCTGGTGCCAATGATGAGCAACTCCTTCAAGCTGGATTATTTCCTTCAACCTTTAAGCGAATCGAGACTGCATTTACCTTCACAGTTTTGGATGACTTCTTGGCTGATAACCTGGAATGCAAGACAACTGCACAACAGTACTATTCCAAACTTCAAAGCATCACTAATCGGATGTTCCCCCACCACGTCCCAGTGAGTTAAGATGCTATCCCGATTCTACCTACAATGTCATTCATGGAGATACACAGAATCTCTACAAACAGCTCCTGAGGGCATCTCGTCAGTGGAGGGATTTAAAGAATAGGATTCAAAGCGGTCTGGGACACCAGAATGGCGGAATACCCGCTACTGATGGATCAATGGCTATCTTCTGTCCTGCATGTCCACAGCCAGGCATCAATCTCCCTGATGATTGGAAGATCAAGTATCGTGACCAGCCGTATGCATTCATTGATCCGATTAATATCTCATTATTAATATTCTCAAAGGAATCAGCTTATCCGAACATTCATAATGGATGGCAACTTCTCAGCGGAGCACATGAGGTGCAGAACTGGGGAAACAGATGTTCCTCTATCGTCTGGGATGGCTTTCATGGCAAATCCCAATTCATATAAGGCTCATCTTCATAGTGGGCAAGAGGTTTCTCAGGTGTGTTTGGTACTATTAACAGATGCTCCTTTCTTACATTCCCATAGCCCAGCACATGTAACACATACAGAGCCATTGAACAGGCCAATTCAAGTCGTCCCCATCTTGATGTGACAGGCATCGGAGCAACTGCCTGCTGTCATGGATTCTTCGTCCCTACATCTGTAGTTGACTTTCAGAAGGGAGAGAGGTATGTCCGACACATGAAGGACTCTAAGTGCGGAGATAATATATTTCCGATGTCAGGCAAATCAACATGGACTATAGCATTTGCAAGGCCCTCTCATACAACATGGAGGATATTCCCGTGGCCTTGGTCATGTATGATATTATGTGCCAATATGGGGTCCACTTCCAACAAAGGGTGGAAAGGAGCCCAGAGCTATCTTTGTCTGACACTTTGCAACTTCGGACTGGGATTGGTCTCTTTCACATCCATGGCCATCAAGACTCATGCTTGCCCCGCTTTTCTCCGAGCTATATTCCCGGAGCAAAGCAGGTGGATGGGGAGATAATTGAAACACTTTGGGCACCACTCAATAACGTCTCACGCAGTATCCGCGGGATGTCCCTCGCCCATCGCCAGGAGGTATTGGATGCACATATGAATCATTCTAATTGGAAGAAGATGGTCCGCATTGGTCTGTCACATTCATGTCTATAATGCAATTGGTCTCAAAATAATACTACATGTTCCAGTCCCATCACTTCTGAAGCGGTGGAAGCGTATGGATACTGGTATAGATCTCAGTGCTGATATATTGGATACTCTCAATACAAGGTTCAAGACGAAGACAAAACGATGGCTCAAGGCAGCGAAACATGCCCAGTCAAGCAGGCATGAAGATCCCACTGTAATGGACATATATGATACAATGACATCCAAAGGTATCGTGAACTAATATGTCCCATATATGGCTAGCTAACGACCATCTCTAGCTCCCTCTCGTGCAGTCATCCAGCAGCAGCTCATATCGGAGGAGAGCGGAGATATCACCACTCATGGGCAAACATCTTGGATTGCATGTGGGATTAAGATTCAGGAGTTACAGTAAGTCCGCCCAATGATCTATATGATTTATGGTTAACCTTTCTTTCAAGACTAGCCATCAGATATCAACTTCGTGCACATGGTCTGAAGATCACCACAGAAGAGATTCAAGTTATCGAAAATAAGCGGAGTCGCCTCCAGACACTCATTGACATATTTGAGCATCAGGGTGATTCCTTCCTTCTCCAGCCACTCACGGATGATTCCCCAATATCACCTTTGGGGGATTATGCACAGTATGACCACCTGGAGGATCTCACCAACTCCGAAGATACAGATGATGATCATTTAGAACATGGGACTTGTCACGCTCCTCTTCGGGCAATTGATGGATCTGGGATGGATGGCACCAATCCTGAGGACTTTCTAGTCCTTCTCCCCTCTTCCCTTGGATGGGAATGGTGTGTTAGGCATGGTATTCAATCTCTTGCTGGAAAGGAGGTACAGCTCCGCCATGCACAGGCCAGTGAATCCATTCATGAGATCCGCCTTGCCCTTGGATTCAAGTCAGCTCTTTTCCGCACTCAAGTCCGACCTGCTAACTCGCAGCAGACAAAGACCCGTGCCTGGAATGCTGTACACAGTGTTGATACTAATGTCCGTGAGCACGCACGGATATACAGCATGGCTCGAGATGCATGCCAGAGCCTTAGAAAGGCAATTCCTATTCCGCAGGATCTCCCAAAGCTCCGTTCAAAGGATCTTTGTGTAGAAACATTGGTCCTTGGATCAGAGCAAACAGGGCAGCGGAATAAGCAGCAACCCTGGATCTGGGGCTTTGGTGATATTATTGAAGACGATGGGACATGGATGGATGATTGTAGGTTCTCAATATCTATTGATGCTGATATTGTGCTCACATGTTCATACAGTTGAAAGGGTTCACTGGCTCCGTGCAAGGGCACAGTTTGAACGCTGGTCGGAGGAGCAGCACAGCATCCATAACGAGGCTAAATGGATCCCTGCATACTTCCATGCCAAAGCAGAGACATGGAAGAAACTCATGATCGCTTCTACTCAGGATGCACTCAAAGGGCACCAGGCATATGCATCATACCAGATGTATGCATGGGAGGAACTTTCCAGGAGCTCAGTGAAGGCCCTTACTCCGATTACTGATTCTCCATTAAAGCATTGTGAGATTAAATGAATCCATATATCTTGATATATCTATTCCTCTCAGTGTACATATTGACAGATACAAACTTTCAATCTCTGTGAATTGTATGATATGGCCTCGCCTAACTCCCTTCATCGCCTTTCACATACTTGTGAAAAGATATATGTCGGAAGTCCGCTGCTGAGTATTAGCTATTAGCTATTCTCCTTTATACGTTCAGGCAATCACTACACATAAAACCTGTATCAGACATTCCTTATCTGTTCCTGTAATTGGAGCTTTGTGATTTGCTTGCACGTTGCTGCAAGTATCTGAGTGGATGGTCTCACATACCTGAGTTCTTTCCTCAAGTGCTTCAGGGAACTCCGACTATCTCCGACCCACCCGTCGTCGGTTGGAGTATCAATTACTGAGAATGTTCCTATAGGTATAGGCCTAGTATTAGCCATTAGCCATTCTCTATAATACATCATACGAGCACTGACTTCGCATCAACTTGTAATCCGGTGTTCCTTACCTGTTTCTGTAATTAGAGCTTTTTGATTTGCTTGCCCGCTGCTGCAAGTATCTGAGTGGATGGTCTTACATACCTGAGCCCTTTGCTCAAGTGCTTCAGGGAACTCCGACTATCTCCGACCCACCCGTCGTCGGTTGGAGTATCAATTACTGAGAATGTTTCTATAGGTATAGGTCTAGTATTAACCATTAGCCATTCTCCATAATACATACAAGCACTGACTGCGCACCGACTTGTAATCCGACATTCCTTACTTATTCCTGTTCATTTGTAAGTTTCTAAGGTGACTCGCATCCTGTTGTACATATTTGAGTCAATGTTCTTTCATACCTGAATGCTGCTCATCCAATTGATTGCAGAGTGATCTTAATACTGTCTATAAACCTTTATACTGTGTTAGTCTTTATTTTAGTACCTTGGGGAATTCCCGCCTATCTCCGATTCACTCGTCGTCGGTTGGACTATCACTTACAGCAGACTTTCTAATGGGTATCAGCTGAGTATTGTATGTTATATATTCTCCATAACATACATATGATCACCACACATTGGCGTGTGATCGGACATTCCATGTTTATTCCTGTCTGATCACATTTCTGATGTACTTGCACATCTCTGAGTGGATGTTCTTATCTGCCTGAATACTGTCTATTTGACTGAATATAGAGCATCTCTGGACCCATAATATTGTTTGGGACGTGTTCTGCGTTTCTATTCTGTGTTTAAGTGCCTCAGGGATTCCCGACTATCTCCGACCCAGCCGGTGTCGGCTGGAGTATCAATCGCGGCGGAATCCCGACGTCGGCCGGCGCCGGCTGGAGTATGAACTATTAAAGACTCTCATCGCCGATTGGGCTATCAATTATATAAGCCACCTCTGACCATTATGTGACTAAGTGACAGACCACCGGTCTCCTCCCCATTCCCTCTCGACTGCATCCTGCTTTCGCATGCTCAGCTTCAAGTTTCCTGGACTATTGTACTTCTGCCTGACCTATTGTCAGCCCAACCTGGATGTTGGATCGCTCTCTGTATTCTGCTTGTCAAGTTGTCCCCACAATGCCCACCCGCCGATTTGTGTAATGCCTGTATCCATACAATGAGCACTGCCACTTTTTTAAAAAAACCCTGTAATTACAAATAACAATAAAAATCAATGTGTCGTTTAAAATTATCAAACGGAAACAAAAAAAAACGAATGGTTCAATAAAAGTTGATTTAAAAAGTTTGAATGATTCAATAACAGTTGATTGAAGTTTATCGAACAGAAACACAAAAAACACAAAACAATGAACGGATCAATAACAGTCAATTTATATAGATTATAGTCTGGCTGGTTTCGAGTCTGGTCAAATCATTTCAGTTCGTTTTTTTTCAACTTGCAGAGAGAATAATGCTAGAAATTGTAAATAATCTTTTTTTATCACATTTTGGTATAGTATTATGAACAGAATATCGATCTTAGTTAACAAGTGACAGTATCTACAACAGTCGAAGACAACCTACCCGAAACTACAGATTTCCCACTGGGCCTGAAGGCTGGCCTTACACCACGGGAAAGTACTCAACAAGGATGGATGGCAAGTTGGAGAAGTACCAATGGTTACTCTGTTGTTCATGTAAGCTGACCAAATACATACTATTGATCGGGTGAGCGCCAGTGAGCACTTGTGTGTGAACAGCAATGAGTAAACTTGCTTACCAAATCCCAAACAATAGTGTGACCAACCTAAGGCTCCAACCATTTAGTTTATATGTTTACTCAACAGCCAGTAAATAGACAGTAAACCTTTGTAAACTGTTTATAGACAGTAAATACTATTTATAAAACAATTTACATTGATACCTCAAAAAATTTCTTGAAAATGGGCCCACTCAGTAGCAAATATATAAAATATGATGAAAATAGTAACTTGAAAATTAACTCTCATGAACATATTCAACAACTAACCCTATGCTGTGTTATAGCCTTAGTTGCAGCTTGAGCCAACATTTTTGGGATCCTACACTTGATCCTACAAGTAGGAAATAAAATAGGAAAAGTCTGAAGATGTTTGTGGAGGTAGACAATTTAAAATGCCAGGGCAACTCTAAGTGATCCAATTAGGCATTCCTGAGTTATTTTACTTGCTTAACAATGAGCTTGGCTTACAAATAACCAAGTCAGCTGCAGTTAAATAGCTTAGGAACAGCTGATTGGATTACTTAGAGTTGACAGAGGACCCCTAGCATCCAATGTGGTACAACTCCACAAATATTCTCAGAGTTTTATCTATTTTATTTCCTGAGATTCCAAAAATGTGTTGAACCACTGTTGAAGATTACCATGTGAAATAATATTTTAACAGGATACATAATATGACCTCTATAATATTCTGACAATATTGTGAAAAATAAAATCTATACTGTCTACACATTATGCCTTGAAATTGCATTGTCAATTAATTACCTTATCAACATCTTATGTATGAAATATTGTGAATAAAAATACCTTTTGTTATAGATGCCTATATTTTGTCAATGGTACAAGGGCATTTTCCATCCAGTGATGGTTATATATTATTAGGTTAAATTCAGATTAAAAAATGTTGTTAAAATGATACTCACTTGATATAATTTTGTTACAATCTCTTTGGTTGGAGAGTGGATATTCTACAATGTTGTACATAGAAATAAGTTAGAAAAATGCATACTTCTTTATTTCAAGTGTAAATGGTGTTGGCCACAGGTTTGGCTCTCATTTTTTAAAGCTATATCTAGATGAAATCCTAAAATAATAATATATTTCCCACTCTATAAATTGTGAAAATTTTATATTATATAAATACCATTTTGATATCATTTTTTAACATGAATCTGGCTTAATAGTAATTATCAGATTCACATTTTGACCATAACAAATGAAGGAAAAGGAATTGCCTCTTATTATAGAAGTGTTAAAATCTGTCGGCATAAAAATTGTAATTTCCATCCAGTGTGTTGTTCAGGGCCAAGTTCAAAGTATTCAACAGTATTTAAAGTGTTGAACATATTAATTAGCACACTTAAATATTCTGATCTAAGGCCAAATGTGGATAACAGTTCTTCTTGAGTCTAAAGGGTCTTGGGGTGTTTACTGCTTACTATTTAGTTTATTTACTTCATACCACCATGGCAGTAAATATAAAGTAAACCATGTAAATAGTTTAAAAACTGTTTGAAACCTAAATGGTTGGAGCCTTAGGTCACCAAGCCCATTATCATGGCCACAACAGTGAGTTTCTTGAAGCCCAATATAATGGTTATAGCTCCAAAAAGGATAGTGAATGTCACGTGGACCAGTAGGTGACATGAAACCTGGATATGAAGCCGCGGTGCATCCCCTTACTGTGGATGTGGCGGGTACCTAGCTTCAAGTTGCTGAAGCAGATTGCCCAGGCCATCCACTTGGGTTTGAACCGCAGATTGCTGTCCACTTCAGCTTGCTGTGGTGCGGCTTGCTGCAGCAGATTTACTTCAGCTTGTGGCAGTGGATTCCCTCCGGCTTGGTCAGGCCTATCAGGGGCTAGACCCACTTTGGCTTGCTGCTGTGGCAGATTCTCTTTGGCTAGATCAGGCAGATGATGTGGTGGATCCATTATTTGTGAGCACTCAGGGCATCAGGAAAATATCTGTTTTGCTTAATGTTACTTAAGTGTGCTTATTTGTGCTTGAAATGATTCTAAGCCCTGGGGGTCACTAAGCACAATGCCCTTATATAGGCTTATTTGATGGGCTTATTCTGGACTTAAGCTAAGCACAGGTCTAAGTGGGTCTAAGGAATCCTTTAATTTTTAATTTCAGACAAATAAGTAAAAAGACATGAGTCTGAGCAAAAATTAAATCCAAGTATAAAATGCAAATGAAAGCATAAGACCCAAGTCTAAGCAAAAAATACAAACCAAGTGTGAGATGTGAATCCAAGCATAAAACACAAATCCAAGCATAAGACACAAACCCAAGCAAAAAATAAAAACCAAGCGTAAAATGTGAATCCAAGCATGAAACATGAATCCAAGTGTTTGAACACTGTAATTACAGTGCAGATAACAAGCACTTGTCAAGCATGCTAAGCGTTTATCAAAAAAAGCCTCTATTCGTGTACTAAGGCAATCCAAGCAAGGGCATCAGAATATGGTACATACACAAACAATGTGTGAGGTGCAAAACATGAATGGTAGGTATACTTGAGCACAGCAGAAAACTGTAAAATGTCATATCATGTTAGTTAGTGTCATGGAAGAGAAAAATGACTTACTTGATTCTGAGTCTCTGACCACATCTGTGTCTATGTCCAAGCCCAAGTCTGAGTTGTCAACAAGGTTTGCACATTCATTAGGGTGTTTCAAAGTTCCCATTGTTGTCTCATTATCATACCATTTTTGAAACCATTATTTTGGAAAAAAAATTGATCAGGAAATCAAAAATGGCTCGATTACAGCAAAATCCAAAACAGGGGGCCCCTTGTGTACGAATGGACAGTAGCTGACAGTAGCTGACATCCAAATTTGACATGATTTGACGTGCGGGGCTCATAGTTAAGTATGGTTTGAAATTCTCGGGAAATTCGGTATCTTGCAAATATGTAGTTATTAAATAGTTATCCAGGGTATCAAATAGTTATCTTGTGATGCTTGGACGGCACGCAGCCAAGGACCTTGCAAAGTCTGGGTTATCTCATACTTATCAGCCATTGCGGAGTGTTTTTCCCTCAGTGTTACTGTACATCTGAGATCTGAAGTGTACTTTTGCTGAGACTTGGAGAATACAGAAAATCTTTATTGTACAGAATGTACGCTTCCCACAGTGCAGCCCAAGGCACAGCCGCTGCCACCGTTGCCCATTGTTGTCGCCCTGGCATGTGTCCTTGCCCTCACATTGTCGTCGTCCTTGCCCCTGCATCGTTGTCACCCTTGCTCCATCATCGTGGTTAGCAGCACACGCAAATCGTGGCTGCGTTCAGCTTGCCTCCGCTGTAGTTGTCACGGTTGTCGTCGCTGCCATGGTGTGGGGGGTGAGCAGCTCGGAATTGTATGGACCTTATTGTGCGTAGTTGTGGGCACCAAGGTGGGCACATGCGATTCCCAGCTGAAGCACTGAAGCTCATCTGGGAGTGTGTCGTCGAGGTAGCGGCGGGGACTAGGGTGCACGGTGCGGGTCGGCGGGGTGCTGAAGTTTCCGTTGAGCATGGGAAGAAACCTCGTAAGCCCTGGCGAATTCCCGTGTTGTCGCCAGCCTCATCACTCACTACCACCTCCCTGCCTCAAACCCATGAAGTGAGTACAGTGAGTACTTATCGTATTCCGCTGATGGCTGACATCAATCTGCGGGCAAACATCACAGCTATCCCATCACAAGGACCTCAGTCAAAGAAGACAACATCGTCAAGGACATCATGGTACTGCCACCACCACTACAGTATCGTCAGGGGGCCAACGCGACCTGCGTGCACCCCTAACAACTTGAATGACAGTGACAAGGGTGCATACCAACTTGAATGCAAGCCAGAGGATGATGCGACAAAGGCTGTGGAAACTCTACCAGCGCAGCCCTAGCCAAGTATGCTGCTGATGATGACTAGCGACATGTGCAGTGGACATTCCGCTAACGCAGCCAACTACACCGGGGCTACGATGTCAATAACAAAGCAAAGAAGCCTGAGATGATGGAAGGTCTACGATGACAACGACCGTGGTGACGGTGAGGCTATCCCATTGATAGTACATTCTGTTGAGCGCAGAACTAACAGAGCAAGTAAGAGCAAGGAGCTAATAGACAAGTTAACTTCAGAGGTGAAGGGAACTCTATTACATCTACACACCTAATAGACAAGTTACTATAGAACGTCTATGAGCAGGGGTAATAATAGAAGTAAAGGAAAGGAACTTACACTTCAGAGGTGAAGGGAACTCTGAAGTGTAGAGGCGAAAACAGCTGTCCTTATATACAGGATGCTTAGATAAGAATGGTCTGTGCGCACAGGTGATCCAAACACAATACAGGTGGTCTGTGCGCCAGAGGGAGAAATGCCATTGGAGGGCAGAGAACAATAGCTGCCTAAAGCAGACAATACCGGTGTCTTAACAATGAAGAACAATAAGAGCCATATATGACTCTAACAATAAAGATAAACAAAAGCGGTCCGTACGAGTCCGGTCCAGTCCAAGTCAGTCCATAAGGGACAGACACCGTATATGGTATATGGGATGACTCAATCATATCCCATGAGACATGTGACTTATGCAGTCGCGTCTCAACACATTCTTCACTAGTTAGTACCTCTTGCTACCCATAGCAATAAATATACACCATATGTTTTTGAACTTGGCTGGAGCGTGTTGGGGATTGCCATTACTGACTAAGCTCAGTCATAATTTGTCTGCAGATTTTTTATTTTTTATTTTGTTAATTACTACAAATAATTTATCATGAGAAAATACTTCGGCATGGTTACCAGAACATCCTTTCAGACTCAGCCTGTATGCCTAATGTGGACAAAAAGGGCCCCCTGTTTTGGACTTTGCTGTAATGCAAAATTTTGTGTTCAGGGTGGGTCAGGGCTCCTACTACCCATAATGTCATTACTCTGATCTCATGAAGGAAGGTAACAAAAAATTCAGAGTTTTATTTTGTGGAGACGCAAGTTGTGCTACATTGCAGTCTCGTGGCTGTCTCTACCTCCTGTCCCTCTCTGGTCACCCCACCACCACTTTCCTGGGCCACACATGTCCTCCAAAGCACGTGCAAAGACAGCCAAAGCATCTAGCACCAAGACTGTGGCCAAGCGCACTGCCAAACAAGGCAAGAAACTCTCAGCCGATGACGACACCCAAGTAGTGTTGCCGTGGCTTGGCTCAAAATGGCTGAGCCATCTTGAGCTGAGCCAAACTGACAAATTGGCTTGTGACCAAATTTGGCTTGGCTCAGCTCACAAGCTGGCTGAGGTGGGCTGAGCCAGGCTCAATTAAGCCATGACACATTAGGCAGGTCGAGCCA
>JAKELH010001103.1:0-12964 GCA_021525015.1 Lactarius pseudohatsudake | reverse complement strand
GAGGTTGACAGGTGACAGTACCTGAATGATCCAGAAGGGCCCATGTCTTCATGCGGCTAGTTTCGCCGTAGGCTGATTGGTTCGGAGATGTCTTCCTTCTAGCCACACTTGGTCTCCTTCCCGATATCTCGGCGTATCTCGGTGTTTGATCCACAGCAATTGCGCCTTCTTGATCAGTTCCTGGGTGTTCCTCCGTGCTTCTCGGAATTGCTGAAGGCGTGTGAACACTTGTGGAATGGGCATCGGCTTATCGAGCCAATCAGCGCATGGGTCGTATCCCATCATAAGCAGGAATGGGGACTTCCATGTGGTTTCGTGGAGCCAACTATTGTGCGCGAATTCCGCCATGGGAAGGAAGTGCGCCCAGTTATCTTGGCGCTCGTTGGTCCAGAACCAGAGGTATTGCTCTAGCCATTGATTGGTCCTTTCTGATTGTCCGTCTGTTCGTGGGTGATAAGCCATGGAGATGTTCTGATAGATTCCCAAGATCCGACAGAGTTCCCTTGTGAATTTGGACGCGAATCTCGGATCTCGATCGCTTATGATTTTGGTGGGTAATCTGAATCTCCGAAATACGTGAGTTACGTACAAGGCGGCGGTCCCTCAGCCGTAATTTCTTCTGTGCACGGGATGAATATGGATGCCTTGGTGCAGTCGTGGTCGGTGATGGTGAGGATGGCGTCGTTGTCCCTGTGAGATGGGGAGTTTGGTTGATGAAGTCTAGCGCGATGGTCTCGAACGGCTTAGCTTCGGGTACCGGAGTGATGGGCACTAGCGGAGCTTTGGTGGGTCGGTTGTTGACTTTGTGTCATTGGCATTCCGCGCATCCCTTGACATACTCCGTAACATGTCCTACCATCTGCGGCCACCAGTAATGTCGTTCTATGATACGGGCTGTACGTTTGATGCCCGGATGTCCGTATGTGGGGGGGTCGTGATGGTTTCGGATTATGGTGCGAATGGTTTCCGTTCCTCCTGTGATTACGCGAGCTCCTTGTCGGTACCATACCCCGTCAATGCACTTTAGTTTGTGAGGATCTACCCATCGGCGTATCTGGCTTTCGTCTTGTTGGTGGTCCTGTGCGTGTTGGGTGGTGACCTGCCGGGCAAAGAGCTTGTCTGGGAGTACAGTGACTCCTTCGTTGTCCCTTTCCCCTCGGTCGTAGTCTGGTCTTCTGGACAGTGCGTCTGCTTGTCTGTTGTTGGTGCCCTTAATGTGGTGAATTTCGAGGTCATACTCCATCAGCTCGAGTACTTCCCTTGCGACTCGACGGTTGATCTTCTGGGGTGACTTCCAGTGTGTGAGATTGAGGTGGTCGGAGAAGATTTTGATCTTATGGGGGGATCCTGCTAGATAGGGTCGCCAGTTTCGTAGGGCTTTCACAATTGCCAGAAGTTCTAGGTCGTAATGTCGTAGTTGCGCTCGGCTTCGTTGAGGGTGGCTGAGTAGTATCCGATGGGGTGTCGTTTTCCGTCGGCTTTCTTCTGTAGTAACACTGCGCCTACTGCGTACCCCGATGCGTCTACTTCCAGCTCGAATTGGTCGAGGAGTGTGGGGTGTGCTAGTACTGGTTCCGACGTTACAAGGTCTTTCAACTTTTGGAATGCGGTTTCTTCGTTGGTGCCCCATGTCCATTCCGTGTCCTTCCGGGTGAGTCTGTTCAGGGCTCGGGCGTGTGTTGCGAAGCCGCGGATGAAGAGGCGGTAAAAATTGCAGAATCCAAGGAATGAGCGCACGTCGCGTACCTTCGTGGGTCGGGGCCAGTCGCGTATGCCCGAAATTTTTACCGGGTCCATGCGAGTCACCCCCTTTTCAAGGATGACCCCCAGGTAATCCATTCGCGGTTGATGGAAAAGGCACTTCTCCGGTTTGAAGTACAGGTCGTGATCTAAGGCAACTTGTAGTATGTCACTAACAGCGTCGATATGCGCCTGCATTCCTGCGTTTTCGTGAGTGGCAATGCCTATGTCGTCCATATAGACGCGTATGATGGTGCCTAAGTGTTCGTGTTTTGCTATGACAGGGGCGCATATTTCGTCCATCATGGCTTGAAAGGTCACCGGTGAATTGGTGAGGCCGAAGTACATCACTCATGGTTCGTAGAGGCCGTATTTCGTTTTGAAAGCGGCTTTGGGTTCGTCTCCGTCTTTCACCCGTATGTTGTTATAGCCCCAGCGAACGTCCAGTTTGGTGTAGATGTGGCCGTTGCCCAAGTCGTTGATGAGTTCCGCCATAAGTGGTAGGGGGTATTGATTGCGTATGGTGCAGGCGTTAATTCATCAATAGTCTTGGACCGGACGTAACTTTCCGTCCTTCTTTTTTATGAAGAAGAAGGATGAGGCGTATGGTGATTTGGACGGTCGGATGTATCCCATCTTGAGTTGTTCTTCCAGCCATACTTTGAGCTGTTCGTCTTCTTCTTGCGACATTGGGTATATTTTGCAGTCTATGCTGGCTGGTGTGCCGGGTTTGAAGTCGATGGCATGATCCCATGATCTCGATGGTGGGAACCTGTGTGACGCCTCCTCGCTGAATATCTTGGCGAAGCGTCTGTAAGGGGTCGGTATTGATGCCGCTTTAGTGGGAGTGTGAGCCGCGATAGCGAGTTCAGTCGCCGTGGTACGTAGCTGGCAGGCTTCTTCTAGCTCGTGAATCACGTCTTCTGCTTCGCTTTGGGTCATGGTAGTCGCGAGTATGGTTTGTTGTTTGGCGGGGTTAATAGACCGGATGACGATGGGTAGAGTCTCTTCATGGATGGTGGCGTGTCTCCAGCTGATGGTTGGCTCGTAAGTTGCGAGCCATGGATACCCCATCACTAGGTCTTCGTCGCTGATATCTGTGACAAGGAATCTCATGACCCTGTGGATTCCTTTTGTTTCTACGTCGAGGTCAATGAAGTGGGTGATGGACCCAGCTTTATTTTCGGTATTGTCAATATTCCATATTTTCTTTGGTCGGTCTAATGGTTGTAGCCCCAACCCCATGCGTTTTGCGAACACAGGTCTGATGAAGTTGTCGGTGGCTCCGGAATCGACAAGTCCTTTTATGTCGGCCATGGAGTAACTAGTGCGAATCGAGACTGGAATTCGAAGCGAACGGAAGCGAGTCATGATTACAGAGTTACAATTAATTGTCCTCACCCAGGCCAATGGGTTTAGGCGTCCTGAAAACCCTCCTGGTTCCATAGGTCCTGGAAGATTATGTCTTTTACTTCATCGGGTGCCCCTCTTACTCCGTCGAGCCAATTTTTTGCCGCGTCTTGGGGGTTTGATGTACTTGCTGCTCTGGCAGCCGGGGCTTCTTGACTATGGTAGTCGGTATCAGCCATTCTCCCCTGGCTCGTTGATGGCTTCCATTGCTGCCTTTGTTTCCTTGGTCGGGTGCAATCTCGTGAGAAGTGGCCCGGATCATTGCAGTTATAGCATATGACTTCCCTCATGTCACGCCTCTGCCCTCCTGTTCGGTTTCGATTCCCCCCTCTTCTTTGTTGGAACGATTGTTGTTGTGTTCCTCGGTTGAGGACGTCTTCTGCTCCGGCTAGTCTTGCTCTGGAGCGATCTGCTGAGGTGTCCATGGCGTTTGGATTGTATCTCGGAGGGGGGTTTCGAGGGGGGTTCCATGGTGGGGCGTACCCCCGTGTAAAGTTGGGGCGTGGTGCGGACATGGCCCTTGTCGTTGTTGTCAACCTTAGTCGAGCACGTAGGTGGATATACTGCTTTTGTCGCTTGAGCGTGGCATCTTTCCACTCGTTGAACGTAGTGGGGTTGTCGAGCTCGTATACTTTGGTGAATAGCTGGCTTGGCAGCCCCGCTGTGAAGCGGTCGATGGTTTGTCTGTCATTGAGGTGGTAGTCAGCTTTCCGAGCTAGTTGTTCGAAGTTGGTGACGTAGGTATCAATGTCATCCCCGATCATCTTGAAACCTTTCGCTAGCGCTGCTTGCGCTTGTTCCTGTTCTAGGACGTTGGAGAAGCGATCTGAGAATCCAGCCGTGAGGGTGTCCCATAGATATTCATCGTAGCGGTCTCTTCCGTTTCGTACTTCGTTGTTGAGCCAGGTGAGGAAGCCGAGGGTCCAATTGCTGACCATGGGTCCTTTGACATACCCCAGGAACATGAGGCATCGGCGGTATACGTTGCGGAGTACGGGTGCGTCTCCGTTAAGGGCCCAGTAAAGGTGCCATTGCGTGAGGAATGCTTCGTAGTTAGCCCTGTCTCCATCGAATATGGTGGGCTTTTCACCGGTGAGTTTATCCTCTCCTTGGAGGCCTCCGCCTCCTGGTGCTCCTCCTCCTCCTCCTCCTCCTGGCGGCCCTCCTCCTGGCGGCCCTCCTCCTGGCGGCCCTCTTCTTGGTGGTCCTCCTCCGAAGTCTCCAGGTCCTCCCCTGGGACGTGCCGGTCCTGGGCTTCCTCTGCCCGGTGGTGGGTCTGGATGGTCGGGGCCTACTGCACGGAATATGGCGGCTTCATCCGCGTCCATGCGGTGGCCCATAGCTGGGTGTATGGGGAGGAGGATTGCGTTAGCTTCCTCCCTGATGCGTCTCTCTTCTTTGTTGATGAGGTTTTCCTCAGTTGTTGTTGTGGTGGCCATTACGTGGGCTGTTGCGGGGGAATGTATGTGGATAACTTCGGGTTCCGTTATACGGAGTAACTCAGCTGTTTGCGTTATTGCCGCAATCTCTGGTTCGTCTTCTTCGTCGTCCTCTGTTTGGTCGTCCTCTCCGCTTGTTTCTGATGGTGCGGGTGTCCTTGGCTCCGATGTGCTGGGTTCTTCTGCTGGGTGTCCGTCGATGCGTCCCCACTGTTCTCGATTTGGCAGTCCCCTTGTATCAATATTGCAGTTGTAGTTTCTTCCGGCTGGCCTTACAGTGTCCCACCTGTTGTCAATTGGGTTCCACGTGACTTCTACCCAGCAAAGGTTTTCGAAGTTAAATTCGACGGGTCGGTAGCGGGTAGGTCCTGATGCAAAGTCGACGAAGTATCTGATATCTCCTCGATATTCTCTCCACCTGGCCGCTCCAAGGAATTGTACTGGTACATTGCGATCTCCTCGCCTCTCGGAGGAGTAGGTTCTAAAGGTGGTCCAACGTTCTCGAGTCGTGAACGCCACGGTGAAAGGATCTTGGTCTTAATGTAATGCCGCCACTGGCGTTAGTCCGACTTGGACTTCGAAAGGGCGTAGACGACTTAGCGAATCGAATTCTCCTTGGTAGAAGTACATGGCTCTCAGTAGGCACGTGACTGATGAAGGCACTGGGGCTCGATCCACCAGGCTCTTACGTCTATTTGACTTGCTCAACCGGAGACAAGCGAAGGAAGGGAACAAAGGCTCGCAAAGGAGGGAGAGAGGAAGTGGCTTCTGAAGAAGACCAAGATGGCGATTCTTGGTCTTCGCGCCGTATCATTTATACATGAGAGGGGCAGCTTTCAAGCTCCCCTTTAACCGAGATACCGAGTAGCGTAAGTAGCTCGAACCCTAATACGACTACTACTGGTAATGAGTCATAGCACCGACACAAGCATGTGATACTACGGCTGACTGATTGAAGTCCATGACTGATTACAACTTACTAAGGTAGTCATCACCGTATAGTAAGCGTCCACAAGCCGCTCCGTGACATTGATGAGCTCGGCCTGTCATACCACACGCCAAATGCGTTGAACAAGATCATCGACAAGGGGTTTACCAGGACGCCCCCAATTCAAGTGCGAAGACATGACCATCGCGGGTAATACTCTTCAGTTCTATTTCCGTGATGTTCTGGAATGTATTCGGACACTCTATGGCGACCCTGAGTTTGCGCGTGACCTCGTCTTTGCACCAGAGCGCCACTATGCCAATCACGAGCGGACATGCCACGTGTATAGCGAGATGCACACTGGTGACTGGTGGTGGGCAGTACAGGTGCGCACTCAATTTCTTAAGCTGTTCGTGTACTTACAACTTGTGATAGACATCCCTCGAAGCACACCGGCCAGGCGCTACAGTCATCCCGGTCATCCTATCCTCTGACAAGACCCAGCTTACCCTCTTTCGTGGTAAGGCTGCCTACCCTGTGTATCTCACGATCAGAAATGTTCCGAAGGATATCTGTCGAAAGCCGTCACGCCACGCCCAAATGCTGATCAGCTACATTCCAACTGCCCGCCTTGAAGGAATTGGCAACAAGACAGCTCGACGGCGCGCGCTCGCAAATCTATTCCATTTTTGCATGCGAAACCTCCTAGCCCCAATTGTGTCCCATGGCGAAACGGGTATCGCAATGATGAGCGGTGATGGGGTCTGGCGCCGGTGCCATCCCATTTTTGCCATGTTCATTGGCGACTACCCCGAGCAGGTCCTGGTGACTTGCACACTCAATGGCCGGTGCCCAAAGTGTGTTGTGCACTGTGACGATCTCGGCGACTATTCCAGATCCCCTCTCCGTGATTACAACAAAGCCTCGGAAGCTTTTCTTTTGGCAGACGGGGATGTACGTGCGTTCTATTCTGTTTGCCGTGAGGCCGGCCTCAAGCCAGTGTTCCATCCGTTCTGGGAGGCACTTCCCCTCGCTGATGTCTTCGTCTCGATCACACCTGACATTTTACACCAAATGCTTCAGGGCGTTATGAAGCATCTGATTACATGGCTGAAATGCGCCTTTGGACCAGCACAAATCGATTCGCGATGTAGGTCTTTACCGCCCAATCACCACATCACGACCTTTGTCAGGGGCATTTCGACTCTTTCTCAGGTCTTGGGTCTCGAACACAAACATATGTGCCAGATCCTCCTTGGTCTCGTCATCGAACTTCCCCTTCCTTCTGGAGGATCCCCTGCGCGGGTTATTAGGACCGTGCGTGCGCTACTTGATTTCTTGTATCTCGTGCAACTTCCATCACACACCACTGAAACTTTACTTCGCCTTGAGGAGTCCCTGGCCCGATTTCATGACAATAAGAATGTATTTCTCGATCTCGGCATCCGCGAACACTTCAATATTCCCAAAGTCCACAGCCTCTTACATTACAAATCGTCGATTACCCTTTTTGGCAGCACGGACAACTACAACACGGAGCAAACAGAGCGACTCCACATCGACTTCACGAAGGACGCTTACCGCGCGACTAATCGTAAGGACGAGTACCCTCAGATGACCACATGGTTGGAGCGCCGCGAGAAGATACAACAACATGCAAAATTTATTGCATGGCGGCAGCGAGCTCCACACAACAACGCTCAACACTCGGAGCCAATTGGACCTTCTAAGCCAGTTCCGCGGACCATCCAAATGGCTCGAAATCCGTCTCTGAAAGCTGTTTCTTTCAATGACCTCGCTGACAAGTACAGAGCTTTTGACTTTCAGGATGCACTCGCGGATTTCATCGCTCAGCTCAATCACCCCCAAGCCTCTGCAACGGCACTGAGAGCTCTGGCTGAAGACACGTTGTTACCTTTCCGCCACATCCCGGTATTCCACAAAATCAAATTCGTCTCAATGCCTGACTCGGAAATTATCGACGTTGTTCATGTTCGGCCGGACCAAAGGGACGCTCGTGGGCACACAATACCGTCATGTTTCGATATGGTCATTGTCCACGGCATGCCTCAAGATAGCGCACGTGGGAATAAAGGTAAGTTTAAGTTATATTAGCGTAAGGGTCCATCTAAATATTTCCCAGGTCTCCGGATAGCACAAGTTCGTGTGGTGTTTCAACTACCGAACAAGGTGCTCCCCCAGCTCTTCCCGTCTGCGGAGGTTGCCCCACCAACCCATCTCGCATACATGGAATGGTTTTCCCCTATTCCTACGACGCCGGACAGCAACAGTCGCCTCTATAGAGTGTCTAAGGTAGCTCGAAATGGGCGGTGTCTTGCCAGTGTTATCCCAGTAGACAATATTTACTCTAGCGTCCATTTATTACCCCGCTTTGGTCAACTCGAAGTCACCCCTGGATGTAATACGTTTACAGTATTGGAATTATGCCACAGCTTTTACATAAATCCGTTTAGTAGCCGAGACTAGTGATTTAAAGGCCCGGCCCGAAAGCCGGAAGCCAGCCATAGCCAGCCGCAAAATGCCATTCCCACGGACGCCGCCGGCTGGGCTTTTGACAGCTCACGTCTCAAGCTTCAATTTTCGGAGGACGGCGGTCCGGCCCACAGCCCTGGCTCCGTTGCCATGTGGTCCGGCCTGAGGCCCGCCTGACCCTCACTTCAAGAATGACGATCTGCGGGACAAGTGAGTTCGCATTCCATAATTTGCGCCGCAATTCGTGGTCTGATATGCACTATCTCTTTTCCATTCTACGAGCACATCTTTACTATGCCACCCACCCCGTCCGACCGTTACCGTCGCTGTCATTCTTCTCCTCCGGCCATATTCGGCAACCTCAAATGGCTACTCGTCATACTACCACGACACCTTTGGACCTGGTCGCTCTCTCCGTTACTTGGTAGTCTGGCTCCTCAACTCAAGAATTTCAAGAACTGCGATCTGCACGACAACAAGAGAGCTTGCAGTCCATCAACAAGATTCGCACAGAATCGCACCACGATTAGTGGGGTCCGATACGCACTGTACTTACTTTAAATGATGCTTTCTTTTTCTTTGTCTTCCCAAAATCATGACCCGACCCACCCGTACATTTCACCCCTCAGCGAAGTTGACTGCAGACAACGTGGGTGAACTGGAGCTCAGCTCGCATCGCCACGTGGTTGCGTCTGCCACTTCTGTTTCTCATCGTCGACCGGCCACTTCCTCAACTTTAACCCTGCCTGAGCGCACCCTGCCGGACTCAGAAAACGCCCTAGCACCATCGCTTACAACATCTGACTCAGCACAAGCTCGGACTTCATGTAAGCGACCTCAGGCTTTTCACGACGACAAAATCAACACGCCACCCTCTGCACCGACCCTCATCGATGGGCACGATGGCGCTCTCATCTCGAAGAAGGCAAAGACGAATGGGCCACCCACTGACTTGGATGCATCAGGGATGCATTCAGATGTCCAGGTCATGGACATCGATGACGTCGATGATCCACGCGAAGAGTCTCTCAACAAGACAGACCCTACTGCCGATATCAAGGCCTTTTTCACCTCTCTCCCTCGTGTGCCAGGTCAACCTAAACCGCGCACAAGCTGTAATCTATGCGCGTGAGCATTTTCACTTTTCCTCACCCGATCATTACTTATCCTTCGCGTATTGTAGAGAAGGTCTTGGTTGTGTGAAGCAAGACAAAATCCTGACCAACGAACATTCAACCCTTCGCCGGCACGCCGCGTCCTTGCATTCAGTAAGTCTGACTATTTTGGACATTTCTTTTTTGTATCCTAACTGTGTCTTTCACCTTAGCGACGCTACAGAAAGTGGTGTCAAGAAAACAAATTTGACTCTATGTTACCCGATGATACGAAGCAACGCAGGCAAGCCGCCCTCGATCAGAGTGTCAAAATGCTCCAATCGAGTCTCACCGACCACTTCAAGCCCGAGGACGAGAGACCGATTCCGTATAGCGACAAGGCGTTCGCGTGTGCCGCAATAGAATGGCTTATTGATGGGGATCTAGTAAGTATTCTTATTGTCGCTTGTTTGAACGTTGTGCTGATTCATTGTTACCATTCCAGCCACTTCAAGTGTTCAACTGACCATCCTTCCAGAAGATGATCGACATCGCGTCTCATGCAACCCGCGGCGTCAAGATCCCTTCGATGTGGCGGACACGTGGGCACATCATCAAAACTTTCAAACAACAAATGTGCTTGTTGAAGGAACGGCTTAATGTAAGTTCCTTCTTTTCACCCTTCATTCCTTGTGCTAATAATGCTCATGCTCACTCGTTAGAGCCCTGCCGTGAGCAGCGAAATCAGCCTGACATGCGACGCATGGCAAGCCGATAATACTGATGGATACTTTGCAGTCACTGGCCACTGGATTGAGGAGCGTGCCGTTGGGGAGTGGACTGAGGAGCACGCCTTGCTTGGTTTCATCCAACTGAACATGGCACACAATGGTACGAGGCTCGGACAAGCGCTTTACAAAGTCTGTAACCGCCTTGGTATCGTGCACAAGGTAAGTGTTAGCACGTCCTTACAATTTTCTACTGACTCGCCAACTGTTTACAGGTTGGACACATCACATGCGACAATGCGAAGAATAACACGACCATGATTCAAGAATTTTCTCAGTGCTACAACCTCAAGACGGGATTGACGTACGACACTAAACGTCGTTATATTAGGTATGTCTTTAATTGCAATGTTTCTGACACGCTCATATTTTGTACAGATGTTTGGCACACATCATCAACTTGGCCACTCAAGCGGTCATCTCGACGCGCAGCAAATTGAAATATTATTTGGGAGGCCCTGAAGATGACAACCTCCCCAACGACCTAGGGGCTACCGAGCGCGACGAAATTGGCATCATTCGGGCCATCTGCGTTAAGGTGTGTAGCCCTTGTTGCACCACCATTCGTTTCTGACATATGGACCAGGCGCGCTCTTCTGCACAGCAGAAAGCCCTATTCAAGGCCGTTCAAGAGCGTGGTGACATGCGCCCCTGTCAACTGTTGCTTGACATGAAGGTCCGTTGGAGTTCGACATATGTAATGCTTAATCGCGCGGAGTCTCGGCGCTAGGTAAGCCCTCTTTTTTGTCTCAAGTCTAACCTAACTATGGTATCTTACAGGCTGTCGACGAGTTCCTTTGTGAACTCCGACTCAAGGAACCGACTCTTGAAAACTGGCTCAAGCTTACCGAGCTTACTTTGGATGATGAAGAGTGGACGCGCGTGCGCCTCTTTTGCAACATTTTGCAGGTACGTGGAGGTATATATTATTCAGAACAACTCTAACAATCCTTCAGCACGCGGACAATGCCCAACATGCTTTTTCGACTTCCTCAAGACCAACACTTCACAACGCACTGCCGGCGTTGGAGAAACTGTACGCTGAGTGGGAGAAGGCCTCAAATAAGCCACGCTACAAAGTGTTCGGGCTGGCACTCACTGCTGGCTTGGCCAAGCTCGACGAGTATTATCAACGCACAGCAACTTCAGATGCACACCTTATGGCCATGGGTGAGTCGTTGACTGCCTTGATGATACTGTAGTTGACGTTTTACTGTAGTGCTCAATCCATCCTCGAAAATGGCTTATTTCAAGAAACACTGGGTTCGGGACCTCTTTTCTGAGGTGGAAGAGGTCATTCAGACGCGTGTATGTTTATTTATCTGCTTTTAATCAAATGTTAGCCACTGACTCGTTATCTATGACAGTTCCAAGAGCAGTACAATGAGCTTCACGAGAATGCGGCAACCACCTCAACCTGCACCTCAACCCGCATCCGCAAACCATCAAACAAGCCTGGTCGCATGAACATTGACGATACGGACAGTGAAAGTGACAAAGATGGTGAGGTCATTGATCCCGATAGGCCATGGCTCGACGAATGGACCGCCTACCTCAGCTCAAATGAGGTCATTCCTGAAGGGGTGGGAATGGTCTATTGGTGGGGGGTACGTGAAGTCGTTTTTCTTCTAGGCAAAAACAGTAAAGCCCTAACGAGTTGGGCGTGCCCACTTCCTCTGTAGATCCATGGTCAACGCTACCCGACATGGCGAGCCCTTGCGCGTGATTACCTTGCCATTATGGCATCTTCAGTGTCGAGTGAACGTGCATTCTCAGCCGCAGGCATCACAATTAGCAAGCGTCGCAACCGACTCGAAGGGGATATCGTTGAGGCACTCCAGTGCCTCAAGAGCTTTATTCATCAAGACCTTTTTTTCCGCGACGTCATCAGTGCTACACAAGAGGAAGCGCGCTTGGACCTGGAAGATCAAGAGCCAGCCAACCACGAAGCCAACGCAACCGACATCGTTAGGGATGGAGAGGGCTGGTCTTGGGATAAATTGGTTGAGGGTCTTGAGGAGGAGGAGGAAGTGCACGCGTTGGTATTAACTGTGTAGTGATGTTCATTTTTTACAAAACTCTGTATCCAAACTTGTGAAGCCGTGGCCCTAAAGCCGAAGCCAGCCGGAGCCCTCATAAGCTGCAGGGACAGCCTTGGCACCAAATCTTAGAAGACCTGAGCCCCCAAAAGCTGAGCCAAAGCCGGAGCTTTGAGGCCGAGCCGGGCCTTTAAATCACTAGCCGAGACATCTACCTGCTATTTTTGTAAATAATTAGCATCGTGTTACCACCCGAGCAAAGGCGCTCATGATTATCAGCTCCTAGCGTGAATTACTCGCGCATTATCTCTATTACTCGGGATATCAATAAATTACTGGCGCTTATCCTTCGCTAGCGCGGGAGGTTTTTCCTGATGCCCTCAGCGCGTTGATGACAGTTACAGGACGACCCACGTTCCGGCGAGCATATCTGAGTACAAGAGCGAAAGCTGGCCCTGTACACCCAGCACCCTTACAGAGGTGAATGTGGGGAGGAGTTGCAGCCATTGGATATCGTCACCTAGCTCATCGAGTTCTGTGTCCCCCGAACCGAGAGTATACCACAAATTTGGCCAAGAACCTGACCTATCCCCTCGTTCTGGATGGACAGTTGAAACGACGACTGACCACCGTGAACAAGTTCGATGTTGACAGTGTTGAGTCGAATGCACAGGTCCATACGCCTGAACCAGGGTAACTTGAGTTTTTCCGAACTTGCAAAGCTAGGGGATTTGATAATCAGCGATTTATTCCTCGTCCCAGTACGCTATCTCTAAGCGGCCGAGCTGAGGAGCATCGATCTGCGACACAAAATGCTCCAATATTCGAAAAACCCGTCAAAATGAACCCAGGTGAGAGCGGGAAGGACAGTCCGTGTGGTGGGAGGCCGGCGCACTCGATCAGGGTTGGATCTTGAATGCCCCCAAGGGCAAGATTTCAGCCTGGACAATGCGGCCAGGCTTGTAACCACCGCCTCAGGTAAAATGTAGCCAGTATCGGGTATACTCGAAGATTGACATCAATGAGGTCACAC
>JAKELH010001102.1:0-12994 GCA_021525015.1 Lactarius pseudohatsudake | reverse complement strand
GTCGCCTCAGCTTCCTCAGGCTCATTCTAAACCACGCTACACAGATGCAGGAGTATTATACAGCCAGTAGTATCACGTCTCCTGGACCGTCTCATACGAACGCTGGCGGTTCAGCCACTACTCTTGGATCCGACTCTGTAATGTCTGATTTTGATAGATTTCGCCTGGGGCGTGTTACGAAGGATGGTGATGAGGGATGGGCACCTGAATTGCGGCGCTACCTGAAGGAGCTACCCTCTGATGTTACGAAAGAAACAGACGTCGTTAAGTGGTGGCAGGTATGATTGCTTTTCCAAGTCTATCATTTACTTTATTGAAACAACTGATAGGACCACGCTCAACTATATCCTACGCTTGCCCGAATCGCCCTCGATGTCCTCCCATGTCAAGCGTCTTCGGTTCCTTGCGAGCGGCTGTTCTCTGCAAGTAAGCAGACAGCTGATGACCGACGAGCATCATTGGGTACAAAGCGGTTCGAGGAGTTACAGTTGATGAAGTTCGCGTGGCGCAACAAGATCACTGATGTCGCTTCTTCAAACTCTGATCGAGTAGAGGAGGTGGAGCTGGAAGAGTACCGTGAGATTCTCGAGTACGACGCTCAGGCATACGAATTTGAGAAAGTCGAAGACGAGTTTGTTATCGACAACTAGAGTTAGGGTGATTACTTTTGACGTTACTTAGACATTTACTACTGTAATGACCGGTCCAAAACTGCGAGTAAACCGATAATGACTAGTTACTGACTGGTCCATAACGCGACCGGTTTTGGACTGACGCCAACCGGTCTCGGACCGGCACAGACCGGTCTGCGGTGGTCCAGTCAAGAAAATTGAGTATACCATCAACTTCTAGACCGGTTATGGTCACAGTTTTTTGTAAATATGTTAAAAAACTGGACCAGACTGGACCTCAAAGCACTAAATAGGATCTCTTCAGTGTATAAAAATGACCTGTAGTTTACCTTGTATTCTTTGTTCTAGTCTTGTTCTCTGTGAATTCAAGTACTATTGCCATTTCCCCTTGTCCTCTCCCCTGCAGTGTGCAGGTCACCGCTCTCGCGCTTAGTCAGCGACCCGGCCCGTTAGCCCACCCCGACCCTTACTTACGACTAAGTGGTAGTAGCACAGAGGCTACGAGTCCACCGCTAGGATCGTAAAACTGGAGGTATCATCGATGTAAGTAATGCTTGGTACTACTTGCGGCGAGTGCAGGATTGTCATATTGGCACCGTCGTGGAAGACGGTGCTTGAAGAAGAGGATACAGCTGCCGAGAGGGTGTTCACTCAGCAAAGGCGAGTTCTCGTTGAAAATCCGCAACGGTAAGATCATTGTTTTATACACAAGATGCTCTCTAATTATCTTCCTAATGCCCTTTCAGACCTGGTCTGCGCCCTCTGCGCTAGGGATCGCCTCAACGCCACAAGGGAACTTGAATCAAATCGGTCCAAACGACCGATTGACCACGTTGCCCGATTGACTTGCGACATTCAGGTGGACCTTCAGATCCACCTGATAGGCCATACCATCCCATTTATCTGTGGAAAAGGTAAGTCAGCGGTTTTGAAAGTGCAAAGGGAGGTGCTCACCCTGGTTACAAGCAGCCCAATGGCCCTTTTCAACCCCTCCACACCGCCTTGAGGAGCGCACACAAGAGCTTGCGAGCAAGTTTGAATAGTGTCCTAAATTAGTGGTAAGTCGTTTGTTTGCAAGAACATGAGGGATGACTCACATTTGGAATTGGTTTAGGAGTAGGAAGGGTGGGGTGATTGTGCAAGTCAACGATGATGATGCAAGGCGGCAATCGAGCACCGGCGTCGACACATACTGGGCAAACAAGTGCCGGTGTCAACCGCGCGCAGAGAACGAGCACTGGTGTCGTTTCAACTCGGTTCTCGAGAAGCCTAGGCTGGAGATAACAGGATTGGGTACTAGTGTGGTTGTACCTATGCAAAAATCGACATTTTATTTTCTGTAGCTCCAACAACACATTGTAGCTACTTCATATTGTACATACCAATAGAAGAATGGATATACTGTTCAATGGTGATTTTCACTTATTTCTTTTTTGGCTCCTAGGGAGCACGACTGACTTCACCAGGTGTTCTCATTGGTCTAATTCTAACACTCTATTCCAACAGATCTGCGTGGCGTGACATTTAGCAAGATCGTTGGGATCTGGTGGTCTGGGCCTTTACTTTTTTACGACCCCTCTTCCTTGTTGCACTGTAGTTGAAATTCTCAATATATTGTTATAATCTCATATCTACAGATCCTACTGTACCTACCATATATATATATTTGGGCAGAAAGGACCACAGGAAGAGGGCAATCTGAGGCCATTTTAAAAATTTGCATCCTTGTGACCATTTGCATCCACCTGACCATAATGTCACTGCTTTGGAGATTTGTGGGGGCTTGCGCGAAAACAGATGTACAGTTAAGGGCCGGAGTGCAACATTGAGCCCAACATGTCACCCGAGGTTAGTGTTTTAAAGTTCAGTCAGGTTCAGTTTTTTGCTCTTTTTTCAGGTAACTGAACCCAAACCAGTTCGCTAAATATGAAAATCACATGCGAACATCAGCAATCCATGATCCTCTATGTAGCGCTACAGTAGCGCTACAGTAGCTCCATAGCATCTGTAGCAGCATAGCAACGTTTATGTTGTATGTAGTTCTACTGTAGTTCTACCGTAGTTCTACTGTAGTACCAGGCCTACTACCATAGTTCTACTGTAGTACTAGGCCTACTACCATAGTTCTACTGTAGTACTAGGCCTACTACCATAGTTCTACTGTAGCACCAGGCCTACTACCATAGTTCTACTGTAGTACTAGGCCTACTACCATAGTTTTACTGTAGCACCAGGCCTACTACCATAGTTCTACTGTAGCACCAGGTCTACTACCATAGTTCTACTGTAGTACCAGGCCTACTACCATAGTTCTACTGTAGTACCAGGTCTACTACCATAGTTCTACTGTAGTACCAGGTCTACTACCATATTTCTACTGTAGTACTAGGCCTACTACCATAGTTCTACTGTAGTACCAGTAGCATCCTGCAGGACTATTGTATTATGCGCGTAGCGTGCTGATTGGGGAAAATAAAATCCGGCCCGAAATATCGGGCTTTTCGGGCTTTTCGGTCTCGGGCTTCCATACGCGTTCATATTCGGTTCGGTACTATATTTATATTCGACGGGTCGGGGTAATGCAAGTAAGGTAAGATAAGAGTCCACAAACGACACGCAACGACGAGATATATGATGAAAAGAAATATAAAAAGCAATAGCACCGGCTGCACCCCCAGTGATCCTCCTCGTCGCACGCGCGCCAATATCCGACTCCACACGGCCAGGAAAACTCAATCAAGGTTGACAGTAAAGGAAGGGGCGGAAGTGTTGCTGCGTCGAGCCGAGTTCTGTTCACTGACAAGGCAAAAAAATATATAAGCACTCTTGAAATGGGAAAGACGACGCCGCCGACAAACCGCCCTTCTTTTGCGATCCGCTTCAGGAGGGCCAGGAGCTTCCTTCCGTGGTATTCGTTCCGCATCGTTTCCTTGATCAGATCCATCATAGCGACGTAGACCGGCTCGTAAACGCGACCGGTGAACTGGATCGGCACCTGAATACCTGACTCCCATTCGGAGAGACAGTTGGAAATCTGCTAAATGAGATAAAGGCGATACCTCGGAGGGACGTGCATACACAGGTACAGGCCATAGCGAGAGCAGATACGGGAAGACGCGCGAAATGATCGGGGAACAAGTTTGAAAGACAGTCCGATTTGCTGCTGTAATAGAACCGCTTGCAGAGTTCTATGATCGCTGGGTGCGCGAAGTTCTCCGTGCGTTGCTATTCAATAAATTAGATTTGGGCGAATGTGACGCAAGGGACTTACATTCTCGTCGAGCTCGGGTCTCCTTAAAAACCGGGAGCCTCTGATTATCGCTTGCACGGCTTCAGAAATCACTTGCTGTTCTTGTTCGCAGTTGTGGCCAAAATCCAAGCGCGGTTCGAGTTGCTGAAGCACTTCTTGACTACCTCTCGTGCCACGTTCTTCATGCGCCCACGGTAGGTGGAACCATCGTTGAGGACCTAGTAACCGACTAAGCTAGTAATGACAGCAAAGATAATATAACTGACACTCACGAGGATGATCATGTCGTGCTTGTAAGTGCAGTAAATGGCTGTAAAATGTCGGCGAATGAAACAAGAGTTAGTGAGAAAGAAGGGCGTACGGTCATCGAATCTCGCCAGTTCTCCATTCTCGAGGTGTCCGATTGCCTCGAGGATACATCCATGCGCGCTTCGAAGGCCATTTCTGTTGCGCTCTGGAAAGGGGAGCTTGCCCTCAGCGTGAATGACGAGTCTATTATAAGTTTTGGCGGCGATGAGCACATCGCGCCAGATCCCAGAATAGAAGCGGAGGTGAGTGGGTTTGGCGAGTTCGATTGGCTTGAAAGTACGACCGGAGCGGGGCGCTGGGGCCCTATTGTCGTCACTTGAGTCGCCGTCGTCCTCAGAGGAGAGGAAGTAGCAGTGCGGTCGCGCACATCATCACGAGTGTTGCTTGTGCCACCCAGAGGCTGGCCTGGCAGGGCAAGAAGTGCATCGGGATCGGGTGGCCTAATGGCCCCATTTTTTTGTTGGTGCACTTGGAGCACGCTCTGTGAACTTGGCCTTCACCTATCAGTGTCGTGGCAATAAACAAAGTTCAGAATAACGAACCTGCGTTGTACTCGTCAACATCTTCAGGACTCACCGACTGGGACCTTTGATTCCCATGACTGGTGAAGATGGTGAAGGGTCGATCGCCAACACACCGGCCCTCCCGGCTCACATGGGGCTGGATAAGTTCGTCGTGTTGAGGATGTGGGTCTTCTTCTGGGTATTAGGACTGGTTAATATTGGTAAGAAGTTCGTCATTGCTTACCTGGGCTTCTAATGGCATTGCGATGTAATGTTGGAGACCTGAGGAACTGCTGGGCCTGCCTCTCGTCCTCATCAGGTGAAGCCTCATCGATATTAGGTTCTATCATAGATTTGTAAGCGACAGGAGGCTAAAAAAACAAAACAAAAAAAGTAGGAGCTGACCAGGTCCTAACAGGGAACGTGAATGAGAAATATACGTATATGATGACCAAACGTACCGTCCTCCATTGCGTGGGGGAGCCACCTCTCTGTCGTCCACATCCGCATCGCCTCGAGCACCCACTGCCTCGTCAGTGGGGTCCACTCGTGCGAAGCTGAAAGTGGAACCAGGCCCGCCTTGCAGAAGCGAGGGTTGAGGGTATCCAGCGACAGTGGGGGGTCATTCCGGGTTGGCTGATTAGTCTAATATTAATAGGGACGCAGGAGTGAGGACGGAACGGTAACCTACAGTCACAACCCGGGCTCGGCTTTTTTTGGCAGGTGCCATCGCATTCACAGACACGTCGGCAGGTGTCACCGTATTCTTGCATTGTTTTGCAAGTTGCGGCTCGAGGTCTGGACGAATCTGGGCTGCAGTAGCAACAAGCCGAGCAACGACACCTCCTTGGCCACGATTCGAACGTTTTGGTCTCGGAGACGTGTCTGGATGATGAGGAGAGATACGCGTTGAGCCAGTCAGTTCCGGATCACCAAAGGAACAATGGCTTACCGGTGAGTCGGGAAGCCTTCGGACGACGTGGGCCTGGGTCGTCGTTTTCTTCCACTCTTTGCCTCCGAGCCAGGTGAATGCAACGAGCAAGGGCAAACTTTGACCTGACAAGTGTTTATAGATCACGTGTGTACAGTCGCTAAGAGTAAAGTAAGTCAACCACACAGATTTATTGACTACAAAACAAAACAATAAAAATATTTAATCCAGTCGGACGGCAAAGCTGAGAGCGAGCTCTGGAATTGTAGCAACACGGTATCTGTTGGGGGTGGTCAATGAATAATGGTCAAAAAATATCACAACGAAAAGGATATTGCATACGGTGATTGACTATAAATCAAAGAATGCCTCGAAAGTGACCGTTCCCAAAGACGTCGTCGAAACCACTCTTCCTGAGTATGAGTCGTGCTCTACCACTCGATAATCTGCCTCTGTCAATCGAGCTTGAGCCTTTTGGAGATCCAGCATTGCCTGCTGTAGGTTTGGACATCGCAGCTTGCACCACGAGTTCGCGCTTCCATTGCTCGTCCACAGCGTCTGAATAGAGCGATGACGCTTCTTCATAGTTTTGGATGATCAACTGTAATAATGAATTCAGAATCAGTGAATCACTGTAGAAAAAAAAAACCTACGTAGTCATTTCCCTGGCGACTCTCTGTATCTGTAGTTGTGAAAGACATGGACATTGGTGCTACAGACTTCTAAGTTCCCACGACTCATCAACTCCGCAACTATGCACTGCCCGCAATGTGACCGCAAATTTCGAAATAGAAAAGCTCTCCTGTGTCATATGAACCATCCTTTTGGGTCCTGCCATAGCCACTTTCAAGAGGTTGTAAATCTTGCAGACGAACTTCAGAGGTATCAAGAACGACGGGGCCAACGTCGACCATTCCGACTTCTCTGAGTCCCGAACCCATGGATATCGACGTCGACGCAACACTGGCAGCTGTGGAGGATCTTCAAGAAGATTCCAGAATGTTAGATGGCCTGGGTAAGCCTTTCATTTCAGGAATATGTGGGAGCAGCAAGGGAATACGGGCGTGGTACAACATTTATGCAGGGGTTCGACCGCGACCCATACTCACAAGAACGCAAAAAAAATCTCTATTATCCATTCGCATCACAGGGTGAATGGGAGATGGCTACTTTTCTGCTTCGTTCCAGTCTCAGCGTGTCCTCAATCGATTCGTTTCTGTCACTAGAACTCGTAGTGTCGTTTATTGTCTCGGGTTCCCGATCTGACAATGTTTGGCACAGATCAATGGGTTGGGTCTATCATTCAGAAATGCCAAACGACTACGAGGGACTCGCGGAGATGCTCCCAAAAGGACCAGAATGGCGATACAAACCATGTGACAGCCCTTATCCTACGAAGAAGGATGTTGCTTTATTCTACCGCGACCCACTCGAATGCATACAATCCATCCTCTCCAATCCTCTTGTGAACGACTACATCAGGTTTACTCCATTCCGCGTGTATGAGTCAGCAGTCAGTGCGATGCGAATCTACACCGAGTGGTTGACTGGTGACGTTGCGTGGTCCATGCAGGTACGTTCCTTTATTCCACGTCATCCATGACTACGTTCCTTACATTCCCGCAGAGCCAGCTGCCGGATGGGGCCACTCTTCTAGGGATCGTGCTATCATCTGACAAAACGAACATATCTGCCATGACCGGTGGACGCATGGCCCACCCGCTTCTTATGAGCCTTGCGAACCTTCTCATGGATTTCCGTATGAAAGGGACGAATCATGCGTTCCTTCTCCTTGCGCTGCTCCCTGTCCCAAATTTCATTCACAAAGACTCAAAAACCCGTGGCGTCTTGGAGAATCGCATGGTCCACGAGTGCTTGGACTTCATCTTAACGCCGCTCAAAAAAGCCGCCCAATTTGGTATCATGATGTCGGATCCACTAGGATCGCTCTCGCTATGTCTTTACGCCCCTTGCCTCAATATTGTAGATGTTGCAGAGGCGATCGTACTCGCCGGTGTTGGCGGGAAAACTTCCCACGTGACGATGGCAAGCCACAAACAATTTGGCGACCCCTTCCGGCATGAGCCCCGAACCGCTCGACTACTCTTGCCCAACTACACGCCCTTGAGGCCAAGTGAACCCTTGGCGCCTTGAGACGTACATCAAGGAAGCCAAGAAATTCCGACTCAATGGCGTCCACCGGCCATTTGGCAGTGATTGGCCACTTTCAGAACCATCAAAATTCTTGACACCGGAACCCCTTCACCACTGGCACAAAATGTTCTGGGACCACGACGCGAAATGGTGCATCCGTGCTCTCAAGGTGCCGAAAATCGACTACCGATTTTCCATCCTCCACCCACACACAGGCTTCCGACAGTTTTTGCGAGGGCGTATCCAAGTTGAAGCAGGTCACTGGTCAGGAACATCGTGACATCCAGCGTTACCCTCGTGGCGGTCATCGCGGATGCTGTGTCCAGGATTTCCTCATCGCCGTTCGCATCGTTGATGGACTTTCGGTATCTCGCACAGGCACCTGAGATATCTGAACAGGATTGCGTCAGTATTGACAATGCGCTTCAGGGTTTCCATGATCACAAGAGCTCAATCATATCCGCTGGTGCCCGGACTGGGAAGGGTAAAAAAAAAAAAAAAAAAAGTCATCAACAATTGGTATATTCCGAAACTCGAACTTATGCAAAGTGTCTCCTCCAGCATCCGCGAAAGCGGGGTAGCGATTCAGTGGACTGCAGATACCACAGAACGATGCCATGTCACCGAAATCAAGGTCCCATCGCGTTCCAGTAACAAACAGGGATACGAGTCTCAAATCTGCCGCTACCTCGATCGCGAGGAGAAATGTCGGAAATTTGACTTGGCTACCTCCATTCGCGAGGCCAAGATTGACTTTCGCTCGCTCCCCGATAACGTGAATCGCGAATACCCAGACGACGGCGACGGCGACCTGGATGGTCTATCCGAGAATCCGGAAGGACCGGAAGAACCTCTACACATCAATACGACGGAAGGACTTCTAACGCATATTCGACCAGTTGCTCCAGTGTCCGGGACTACTCGAAGACACGCAAACTACTTTGACCTTGCGAGTTCCCTGAAGCAGGGCTTATACCCGCGTGCACCGCTGCCATTTCGAACTGTCGTGCATGGTAATACGGCTTTACATCTGAGCCGAGACCCCGGCCATGAAGGCGATGTCTGTCGAGGACGCCATGGCCATGTTCAACTTACCAGATCTACGGGGAGCACTAGCTGACTTCTTGGTTCGTGCTGACGCTGGAGATCCTATCCGGATTGGTGGTCGTAGGGTTGCCGATAGCGATTCCCCCCTACCCTTCCGAAACCTTCAAGTCTGGACGAAGGTACAATTACAGCACCGTTCGTATTATGCGCCAAATCACATTTTACCACCTCAATCAATCAATGCCTCGCCGCCGTCTGGGCCCTGGCCCTGTGGACATTCTGACGTCGTCCTTTTCAATATGGACCACAACAAGGTCTGGCCGTATTCTGGTCTTGAAGGTACATACATTACGTTACGCACATGCGAACCCATCCTCACTGACCCATGGGATTTGGTTCAGGGCATCGTATTGGCCAACTACGACTTATATTTCGGGCTGTTCCGTCCCAAGCATTTCCGCCGTCTTCTACTGACTTGTTCCTTTCCTACGTTCAGCGGTTTGATATCGTACCCCAGCCAAATCCCGTTGCCCCGGCGCAAAGGGGCGTATATCCCCACCCATCGACTGGCATGTACCTCCTGAAACGTGCTCGGCGGAATGATGGAGCAATTATGGGAGACATTGTCCCTTTGGCCCAACTCAGAGCTCTTGTTAACCTCGTACCGCGGTTTGGCGAGGAGGCCGACAAACGACTGACGAAGGAGACGGCTTTGGAGTACAGTTCAGAATTCTGGTTGAATAAGTATTTTGATAAAGAACTCTTTACGCCTTAAAATGATTTTAGGTTGTTTGTTGCTTGTCCTTTCCGTCTTCCTCAGTGCTACCACTCAATTTACATGACCACCTCTAAGTGACTCAAACGTCGCGTGTCCAGCGGCATCCATGAACGTTATTGTTCGAGGCACTGGACGAACACCGCAGACGGGATTGGTTTGTTAATGGTAATATTCTCCCGCGCTGATACAAACTCAACTTTTCCCGGCTGCCTCTCCAACTTCTACTCTCGTCTTCACTCAATGTCGCACCTACTCATATTGTGGGGCTCATTATATGCCGCACAACCTCAAATGAGGGAACTCCTTGACGCGCGCATTTCAACCGTCTAGAGTGGTTTCTAGTGCCCGAAGGAGTGGAAGTTGCTCGTCCTCAGTACGTCATTTTTTTTCAACGTGCCTTCGTACTGACGAGCTTGGCAGGCAGATCGGTTTTCACACAGAGCGCGGAAACGCGAATCCGGCGTCCAGCCACGCCACGGTTGATTTTTTTAGGGGGGACAAAACCCACATTACAACACATCACATCTACCGCACAGATGAAGGCTATGAGGGTAAGTGCGCCATTATATGTTTTAATCAAGCTAATATTTGCTCCCATCACTAGGCTATAGAAGAAAGTACAAGAAAAAATCCAAAAACCGTCGCCAATAGGCCAGCAAAGATCTATCTCTATTTTACATCTTGAATACTATTACTATTGATGCTACCATACTTTTTACACGCGGCCAGAGTGGCATCACGACGACCGACAACGCGGCCACCGCGCGTCATAACGACACGAGAATGCGGCCACCGCGCATCACGATGACATGACAACGCAACGCAGCTACCGCGATGACGCAACGACGCGATGATGCAACGACGCAACGACACTACGAAGACGTGACCACCGCAGTGATAATGATAGCAGCGACGCGACAACCGCGACGAGGGGTGGAGGCGGGGCGGGACCACGGCAGAGGCTGGGATTGCAGCGGTGGTGGTTATGCTACTGGGTTTCCAATCCTGTTCTATGCACGACGACGAGCTACACGATAACGGCGCGTCACATCTACTCGTCTGCGTGGTGCGTCACTCCTCCTCATCATTCCTCTTTCCAAACACAACGTTGACCCATGACACGACCAACATGGCGCCAACGACTGCGACGACTGGGCGGTGCCGACGCTGATGAAAAACGTGACAATCGCAGACTACAACGACGATGACCACGACACGACAACCACGACCACGACCACGACAACCACCGCGACCACGACCACCACGACCACAACGACCCACAATGACCACAACAACCCACAACGACGGAACTGCAACGACAAGATGATGACCGACCACAGCAACAACCGCAACGATGGCAAGGCGGCGAGACAATCACAACGACGACGAAGACCCCAACAGCGACGGCGACTGACGACGACCGCAGCAGCAACTACGACGACGACGACTGCAACCGGCGTGCCACGACCATGACGAGAGGTAGATACTGTAGTACAGTGTAGTTTATATTTGTTACATTGTATCACGGTTGTCGCGGGTCCTGCACCCCCCTGACTCAAAAAATGGGAGTTATTTCATTGTGCATGCCTCTGAACACAACTTCTTACAGATATTCACTGTTAGGCTGTGTGTGAGTGCGGCATGTTCGGAAATGCGAAAGGTAACAGCCCAGTTCTATATTTGGATAAAATTCACCAAATTGGTAGTAGGCAGTAGCACTACAGTAGTAGGCCTGGGTACAGTAGCACTATGGTAGTAGGCCTGGGTACAGTAGCACTATGGTAGTAGGCCTGGGTACAGTAGCACTACAGTAGCAGGCCTGGGTACAGTAGCGCTACAGTAGTAGGCCTGGGTACAGTAGCACTACAGTAGCAGGCCTGGGTACAGTAGCGCTACAGTAGCAGGCCTGGGTACAGTAGCGCTACAGTAGTAGGCCTGGGTACAGTAGCGCTACAGTAGTAGGCCTGGGTACAGTAGCGCTACAGTAGTAGGCCTAGGTACAGTAGCACTACAGTAGTAGGCCTGGGTACAGTACTTGGTACAGTAGCGCTACAGTAGTAGGCCTGGGTACAGTAGCACTATGGTAGTAGGCCTGGGTACAGTAGCACTATGGTAGTAGGCCTGGGTACAGTAGCACTATGGTAGTAGGCCTGGGTACAGTAGCACTATGGTAGTAGGCCTGGGTACAGTAGCACTATGGTAGTAGGCCTGGGTACAGTAGCACTACAGTAGTAGGCCTGGGTACTACAGTAGAACTATGGTAGTACTACATAGGAACATAAACGTTGCTACTACCACCTATGGGTCAACTATGGCTCTATGAGCACTACTGTAGAACTACGGTAGAACTACTGTAGAACTACTGTAGAACTATAGTAGAGGTCCAAGGATTGCTGATCTGGTAGCTTAAATTCCAGGGTTTGCTACAATGCTACCAAGTCTCTACCATCTACTACCAGCAACTACCAGCAACTACCAGCAACTACCAGCAACTACCAGCAACTATGGTGTCTACAAACATCTACAGTCTCTACCGGTTTACTACCCAGTCTCTACCAGCCTACTACAAAAGTCTACAACCATCTACAGTTGCTACAGTGTCTACAGTGTCTACCAAGTCTCTACAAGGATTTTTTGCGCAACCCAGGGATTGCTGATGAACCTGACTGAACTGATGATCAGGTTACCCATCGGTTCAGTCAGGTTCGGTCAGGTTACTGGTCAGAACTGGTCAGAACCCGGTTTTTTGGGGGTAACCTGACCTAACCTGACCTGACTTTTGCATTTTTTGGCAACCTCAGTGAACCTGACTGAACCTGACTGAACCTTCGCATACCTGTAGCAAACCTGACCTGAAGTCAGGTAGCAGCTGCAGTCAGGTTCCAGTCAGGTTCCAGTTATTTGCAGTTACCCTGACCTGACCTGCGAACACTACCCAAGGTCAGTGCCAATGGTTGAGCATCGTCCAGAAGAGCTGATGGACGTTGAACGTTGAATGTCCGCTCCAGGTTTGTCGTCTGACTGCCAAACGAGGGTCGGCAAAACCCATAAGAAGCCGATTCTGAACCCATAGTTACAACACTTTCACTGCTTGCAACCCTACCAGTAAGACTTACAGATGTGCAGAAAACCTGACCATACAGACTGACCACCCTGAGGACTGGGCTGTGTAGATGCTGCTGTCCCTGACTTGGACCCCGCTGCGCAGGGCCACCGTCACCGTCCATTCTCGCGCTCACCAATCCACGACATTGACTCACTCTCGAGTCTTGCCTCATTTCGATCTCATCTCTCCACACTCTCACACACTCTCCATTTATTATTTTCCTGCTCTCACCCTCACTATGCCGCAATGGACACCAACACCAACATTGATCCGAGCTGCCTTGC
>JAKELH010001101.1:0-13084 GCA_021525015.1 Lactarius pseudohatsudake | reverse complement strand
TCCCCCCCCACACCCAGCCATACACAGATTCCCCTTCCCCTTCCCCCATCTACCCCCACAACCCATGCGCACATTTTCCTTCCCCCCCACACCCACACCCATGTGCACATTCCCATTCCCCATCTCCCCCACATGCACACCCATGCACAGATTCCCCTTCCCCATCTCCCCCATATCCATGCACAGATTCACCCTTCCCCATCCCCCTCACACCCATGCGCAGATTCCCCTTCCCCATCTCCCCCACACCCATGTGCACATTTCCCTTCCCCCCCACACCCACACACAGATTCCCTTCCCTATCCCCCCCACACCCACACCCATACACGATTCCCCTTCCCCATCTCCCCCACACCCATGCGCACATTTCCCATCCCCCCCACACCCACACCCATGCACAGATTCCCCTTCCCCATCTCCCCCACACCCATGCGCACATTCCCATTCCCCATCTCCACCACATGCCTACCTGTCACGGTTTCACCCTCGCCGGCACGGTGATTCGCTGCGTGACTACGCATCGACCCGCCAATATCCCCGTTGTGGAGTCTGCCAACACGCCTGAAGATCCCTGGTGGGACTGGCAAGCCGAAGAAGACCCACGCGTGCAAGAGAGAGTATGGGCAGCAATAGAAGCCCTAGAGTATACCGCGAGAGCGGGGCGTTTGGTGAGTGACCGATCTCCCTCCCTGTCTCAGAACCGCTGCCAGGAGCCTTGGGAATAGGTCCTGATGTACGGCCGTCATGTGACCCTGGCACGTGACCTGCCTCGACTCGCCCAGAAGAGTCCGGATGAGCTTGTGCCTGGACTGGTCTAGCCTCTGATGCAATACAGTACGAATTGAGACTCGGATGACTGAGATACATAGCGGATGACTGATGACCGCTGACTACTGTATGGATTGCTGACTGATGCCAATCGAGGGCCTTATGCCATTGGCCACTCGTATTAGGGTTTCGGAGTTAGGGCTGAGCTTCAAAGCTCCCCTAAGTACTATAAGTAGATGGCTACTTGCGCCTTAGAGCGGTAGCTTTGATATCTTTGTGAATACCTTCCCCTTTGGAGCCGGGCCAGTAGTACTGCGCTATCCACTCTGCGAATAACCACATCGATCACCCCTTCACTCGCTGGTGTGACCTCGGAGACCCGTCCCTCCACCTTCTTCCCCTTCAGTGCGCCTTCGGAACCTGTCCGGCCACTGTCCACTCTTCCCTCTCATCTACCATTATCAACAATTATCGAACGCCCCTACGCTTTACAACACACGAACGCGGTTGTCGCAGCAAACAGGCACACATGACTCAAGTCGAGTCCAACGTCCAGGAAGGAACGTTACATACCCATGCACAGATTCCCCTTCCCCATCTCCCCCACACCCATGCACAGATTCCCCCTCTCCATCCCCCCCACACCCACACCCATGCACAGATTCCCCTTCCCCATCTCTCCCACACCCATGCACACATTTTCCTTCCCCCCCACACCCACACCCATGTGCACATTCCCATTCCCCATCTCCCCCACATGCACACCCATGCACAGATTCCCCTCACACCCATGAGCAGATTCCCCTTCCCCATCTCCCCCACACCCATGTGCACATTTCCCTTCCCCCCCACACCCACGCACAGATTCCCCTTCTCCATCCCCCCCACACCCACACCCATGCACACATTCCCCTTCCCCATCTCCCCCACACCCACGCACAGATTCCCCTTCTCCATCCCCCCCACACCCACACCCATGCACACATTCCCCTTCCCCATCTCCCCCACATCCATGCACACATTCCCCTTCCCCATCTCCCCATGCACAGCACCAACACCCACCCCAATGTCCAATGCCCCCCCCCCCCCCCTTCAATTTATGCAAAGTCAGACAATATCCTGGTCATGTTTTTTTTTTTGTCTCTAAGTTCTCTTGACTCCCACTGACTAGCAATTGACTTTGTCTGACTTTGTGATGTCCTCATACAATGTCCCAGTCAATGGTGAATTTTTTTGCCCAAGTTTCACCGACTGATAGTTGACTTTCATTGACTTCATCAAAGTTACTTGACTTCAATTGACTTCAATTGACTCAAATTTACCGCTTTTTTCGACTTTAGCTGACTTTCAGCTGACTTCCTTTTTTACTGAGGCTCACAGTGCTCACAGTTTGTGTTTACAAATTTTGTGACCTATCTCTCAGCTGCAAGAATCTTTCTGACTTTTTCTGTACTATGCTTACCACACCTCTGCAAATGTACCCATATCTGCAAATTCTGAAAGATTGTAGTGGATCAGTACTTTCCTGACACCCTTTCTTCCCAAAAAAAAAAACACTATATTCTCTAGTATGTGTAAATGTGAGATCATACAATATAATGAGGATCAGAGCAAAATTACAGTCGTGAAAAATTGACAAAGGCGATGGGGTGGTCCAGAAAGTGTGCCCACAGCCCCAGATCTGAGCGATCACAACATTTCTACTGGACCTCACCTTACTGTGATGTTACTATCCATCACTGCAGTGACTCTACAGATTTTGGGGTCAATAGAAAAAGGCGATCGGGTTGGAGACAAAGAATTCTCCAAGGACCATGGAGAGGTGACAAAATGTGACGAATTCGGCAAACTCCTTTTCGGACAGCAAAATGACTGACACATGTTGCCACATTTGCTGAAACGCCGCCCATTCCTCTGCCTGCCAAAACCCTGCCGCTGCCGTGACAGTGTGTGACCAAAATTTGCAGAGGTGGGTCCCATCACTCCACGTTGAATGGGTTGAGAAACAAATGAATAAAAATCAGAATCAGGTGTGAGATACATGCATCTATTGATATGTACAAAATGAAGTATCTATGATGTGTTGTTGAAGCTACAAAAAAAGATTACCATTTTTTTGCAGAGGTGTGGTAAGCATAGTAGTGAGTATTGGATTGCCTCTGTGGGACCACATGACATCACTGTCATATCATTCCCACAATGTTCACCATCACTCTGAACGCACCTTCCCCATCCATCCATCTATCCACACACAATCTCACACACATTTTCTGAGTCATCACTACAGGTGCATTGCTCTCCCTTGCCTCACCTCTGTTTGCTTGCAATGGTTTCAAGACCTTTGATATACGAGTGCATCCTACTATGATGTCATCTCACCATTTTGACTTATGCTCTTCTTCATCCAAGGGCATCATTGACAGAATCTCATGGTGTTTCCCTTTTTTGAGAATACTCAATGCCATATATGCGGCTTCCAAGCAATATGTACTCAGTGCATTGTCACTCAGGCAACCCACATGCATGCTAACACAAGGCATACAGCATTTTGGCCCTTCTCGTCAGCTCTGCTGTGACAGTGCATGACCCCTATATCTTCCATCTGCTGCGTACCATTGCTGATGGCACAATGTACCACATCTACTATGTTGTCAAAAAATCCCATAGTCCCACAAATCTCATGGATGAGCTCTTTGTCCACCTTCCATTCTCACTCTACCATGGCTAGACAACTATCCTTGTTGTACTAACAGCCTTTGAGGCTTTCGGTACAAACACATGGAACCACCCTCCTGGCATTTGAACAAAGGTTTTTGTGTTCCTCAGGCTGTAAGTTTGTAACGCCACCACAGGGGCATTAAGTACAACATGTACTTCGTAAGTCTTCTGAGGGTCACAGAAAGCAGTAAGTCGGTTAAGACTTAGTTCAGTGATGTACAAGTATCACTTGGTCTCCCGGGACACAAGGATAATAGTGGAATCAAGGCAGGGCTCAAGCGCAAAGGCGAGTTCACAGGAAGTTGTGAGACAGATGATGTGGTATTACACAAGAAGTCAAGTCCACTGTACAAGCTAGGTATGAGTCAACTTATATACAAGTACATGGTGTTTGCGAACGACAAACACATGGCGCAATCCTAGGATACGGGTCCTAGAGAGCTAACAAAGGAACATCTGTAAATGGTTCAAGGGAATTCCGTGGAAGCACGCGTCCCTCAGAAGAGGTCAGTGGATATGGGAAGTCGTAAAATGGGGTGTTGTAACGAACATGCACTAGGCACGAGATAGGGGCTGATAAGCGAATCGAGACAGCTCATAAGTAGAATGGTCATCTGAGACAAAAGCAGAACAAAGGGAATTGGTGAAAGGGGAATAGGGAATGAAAGGGGTCTGAAATTGTAACAGTCACAGCTACAGTAAGTCACAGTTACCTAAAGTGTGAGTATGCATGAGTAACAAATGGCCCGGGTACTGCTGGTTTGTTTGCTGCACGTGCACTATCTATCAACATCAACACCACGACTACAACTCAATCCACCTCCCTGACACAGCCCCAAGCTGCATGCGCTACCAACTGCCACCAGGGCCCTGCCAATGCAGTGGCCCCAACCATGACAATGGCAGCAACAGCGGCAATGGCAACCACAACACCACGACAACTTCAACATGGCAACATCGACTGCCCAACACCCAGGTGATAGTCGACAGCAAGGCAGCAACAACAACCAAGGTGGCAGTGTCAACTAGTGTTTGAAAGTCCAGTCCCATGGACCGGAAAAAAACCGGGACTGGACCGGATTGCAACTGATGGCAACCAGACCTTCGGTTGCAGTTCATCCAGCCTGGGAATTTTACCGGTTGCGGTTCATCCAAATCTGGCATTTGGGTGAACCACCACAGGGCCGGTTGGGACCGGTCTTAACCGGTCTTTACACGAACACCACACCAACACGCAAGACTCAAGACTCAAGTTTTACACCAACAACACCGACCGCAACGACGCCATTGCCATCACCGACGACAACGACTACGACCTCCAACACCCGGGCCAGCGACTCGGAAGTTGGACCGGCACCAATGACAACAACCACACTGACACCAACTCATGCCCGGCTACTGACCACGACCATTCCAAGTCATCAACGACGCCGACTGCAATGACTCTGACACCAACGATACCGACAACAGTGGCAACGACGAGAGCCATGACGGCCACAACGACTTAGACGACACAATGACCACCGTGACCCAGCAACTCTGGACCGGCATCAACAAGAACAACCGCGCCCAAAACCAACGACTACAACTGTTGACCACGACTATATTCCAACATCAACAGCTGCAACAACTCGGACAGCACAACGACAACCGCAACAACTCAGACGACACGACGACAACCGCAACAACGATGTGCTACATTCGGCCACAACAACGACGCGCTCCATGACAACAACACGATGACAACTGCAACAGCAACATGTCGACGACTGCAAAAGCAACACATTGACAACCGCGACAATGACCACAACAACAACGAGAAGGGTGAGGACTCGGGCTCCAGTGAGGCCGGTGGCGATGGTGACTCAGACAGCTCACACAGCTGTGTATATACATATGTAGTTGATAGTTTTGTAATTACTGTAGTTTTTAAACTAATACAACAGTCCTTTTTACATGTGTGGCCACTGCAACATATGCAGTTGCAGTCGGTCTTTGGCCAGTTGCAACCGACCCAGGATGAGTCGGTTTAGACCACAAGGACTGGTCTTTTGAGATTCCGGCAACCGGGTGGGACTGACTCCTGTCAGTTCGGTCTGGTTTTGGGGCTCAGGGATGAACCGATGGATTGGTCCCGGTCCCAGTCCTTCCAAATTAGGCAAAAAAACCGGACTGGACCGGACTTTCAATCACTAGTGTCAACAGCAACAGCAACAACAACAGCAAGACTGATGACAATGACGACCAAGATGGCAATGGCAACAGCCATGACTATGACTATGACTAGGTGACATGACGACGATGACGGCAACTTGGCAAGCATTCTCATAGTTATTAGCTTAGTGTAACTAGTGAAGTAGTAGTGATGTTTTTGTATATTACAAGCCCAAATAAAAATGTCTATGTCTTGACCTATAATATTGCACCCATAGTTGGGTTGCAACCAGTCGTAGTCAGTTGCAACTGGTTGGAGAATGTGATGTAATCACAGCAACCCAACTGCACATTTCTGTGCCAGGCCCCAACTGCAACTGGAAGTCTGGTTGTTTACAGTTGCAGTCCAGTACGGTTGCCAGTTTTTTCTGGTTCAAGCAACTGGACTTTCAAAAACTAACATCTGTAAGTAGAACGAGCGATTTCTGCAGAGTCACACGTGCCTCAGAAGAGGTCAGCGGGTATGGGAAGTCGTAAAACAGGTGTCGTAACAGTCATGTGCTAGGCACGAGATAGGGGCCGATAAGTGAATCAGGATAGATCATAAGTAGAACAGCCTCTGGAATGGATATGGAATGGAAGAAGAGAACAAGAACAAGAATGAGGTCCAAAATCGTAACAAAGTTCCTGTTTCTGTGTTCTCCAACACACTTGTTCATGACTTTCTGTTTCAAGATATTTCAAAGCCACTGCTGCAGCATATTCACCTATATGCTGTCGAATCTCCTTTAGGAACTCACACTGGCCCACAATCACAACTGGGAGAGGATTGTCCTTGATGATGCTTGTCTCACTGAGAACCTACTAGTAGTCAACCATCTATCTCACATGATCAAGAATTCCTTCTGGCACCCCCTCACCCAGTGCATCAATGGTGATGGCCTCAGAATCATCTGCACGGGTCCAAATAACTGCATTGGACACATTCAGCCACAGACAGGTCTATGTTCCGCATCACAAGCCCACAATGGTTGGATAATATAGAAAGATCACTTCTGGGAAGTCCACCTTAACCTTAACTGCAATGCATGCCACTGATAGCCTTCCAAATGGCTCATGGGTCACTCATTCCAACGTGATGATGACAGTGATGGGTGACCACAGGGCAATGACTATTGAGACACAACTGTATAAGTCACATGTCTTGTGGGATATGATTGAGTCATCCCATATACTAAATACAGTATCTGTCCCTTATGGTACTGATTTGAACTTGGCTGGACCTGTATGGACCGCTTTTGTTTATCTTTATTGTCAAAGTCCATGTATGGCTCTTATTGTTCTTTATTGTTAAGATACCTGTTACATTCCTTCCGGACATACTACCCGACTTGGGTTACGTGTGCCTGTTTGCTGCTGTGACCGTGTCGCAAGTCTTCAGCATCCTGTAGGCAACGGCTAGGGCGATATGCAAGGCATGGCCTATATAGGCGAGGCAGAGAATGAGAAGGGGGAAGTTGAGAATGACAGAGAAGAGGAGAAGCGTATAGTGGAGGGACAGGCTCCAAGGTCGCACAATAGGGGGGATATCGTGGAGGGATGGGTCTCTGAGGGTCGCACAATAGAGCAGAGAGGTGATCAAGGATGTATACACCCACTGGATAGCTAGTATAACTAGCTTGACTCCGACATTTGGGAAGGTATTACACAAGATATCAAAGCTACTGCTACAAGGCACAGGTAGCTCTCTACTTATAAGGCAGAAGAAATCAGGAACCCACACCCCTTATGTAAGCATGACATAGGGTTAGGGTTTAACAAATCTTGGGTGAGGGTCTTAGGAGGGTGCCAAAAAAACACCAGTACAGCTAATATTTCAAGTACCCCCACATTTGGGCCAAACTAAAACCACAATCCACATGAAAGAGAGGGAATAAAAGTTGTGCAAGATGATGGGAATGTAGGCAATGTATTGCACAAGCCCTCCAACGCAAGCTTCAATGTGTGGTCGCAGTGAAGTTCTAGGATTATGTCATAGTTTTGATTACATATACAATCACGTGATTTAACAAATTCAGTGGTCGGAATTTTGAACTTTGTTTCTTTCAACTCAGAAATGCGGAAAAATGCTTTTTCAACATAAAAGTTCTTTTACACTACTGTACCCTCAAATTTGAGAAATTTTAAAAAACCTTTTACCAACTGAGAGCTAAGGAGGTCCCCTAAACTCTCATTAAAACAGTTTCCCAAAAATAGGTGTTGTGTTGGAGGAGTAGGGTTTGCAGCGGAGGGGGTTGAGTGGCTTACATAAGGGGTGTGGGTTCCTGATTTCTTCTGCCTTACATGACGAGGGGAGCTTTGAAGCCCAGCCCAGATATCCGAATCCTAATACACAGCCACAAACCCTAATACGAGTACCCAATGGCATAAGGCTCTCGAACAGCATCAGTCAGCAGTCATCAGTCATACAAGTCATGAGTTGCACCACACAACATCCAAGTCTGGGCCAGTCTGGGCACAAGCTCATCCGGATTCCTCTAGACAAACATGAGGCAGGTCACATGCCAGGGTCACATGATGGCCGTTCTTCAGGACCTATTCCCAAGGCTCCTGGCAGCGAGTCTGCAGCAGGGAGGGAGATCAATTGCTCACCACACGTCTCACGTATGTGGTATCCTCTAGGGCCTCTATTGCTGCCCACACTCTATCTTGCACTCGTGGCTCTTCTTCGGCTTGCCAGTCCCACCATAGGTCTTCAGGCGTGTTGGCCAATTCCACAAAGGGGATATCGGTGGTCGGTGGGTAGTCACGTGGCAAATTGTGGGCAGGTGAGGGTGAAACCGTGACAATACCAGTATTGTCTGCTTTAGGCAGCTATTGCTCTCTGCCCTCCAATGGCATTTCTCCCTCTGGTGCACAGAACACCTGTATTGTGTTTGGATCACCTGTGAGCACAGACCATTCTTACCTAAGCATCCTGTATATAAGGACTGCTATTTTTGCCTTTACACTTCAGGGTTCCTTCACCCTCTGAAGTGTAAGTTCCTTCTCTCTCTTACTCTACCCTACCTTTTACTCATAGATGTTCTCTCTACAGAACTTGTTGTTGATAAGTGACCTGTGCACACTTAGCGGCTCAATGGACATGCAGACGTGGACTGTTTTAGATTAGATTAGATATACAGGACTTATGTAGATTAGATTTATGATCATCACAATCTCAGACTTCTTTCTTATCTATGACATCATGTACAATGACATCACTATGGACTCCTCTGGACTAGTTATTGTACTACACATTTGGACTATCCTTTTGTCTTATCTTTATTGTGATGTCACTATGATATCATCTATTGTCTAGACTTCTCTTGTACTTATTGTTCTAAGTACACTCTTTTGTTCTGACCCACTATTGTTCCAGGTCTTATTGTATTCTGGTATTATATGATGCCTTTTGTTGTTTGTTTCACTGTGAGTATGTGTTCCATCTATTAGTGCATAGCATGGGTTTATAAACCTGTGTGGGTAAGCGCTACCCGTCATACCGGGTACGGGTACGGGTCAGTCACATGGTACCTGTGCCAGACCCGTACCCACTGTGTGGGTTTCGTGGGTTTCGCTAAGAACTACTAGAATTGAAGCCATTACTACTAGTACATTGTATTTTACCACTATGCTATGAAATATCTATGACTACTACAACTACAGTAGCCTGAACCCCAACTCCGTCTAAGACATGTGCAGGGTTTGGGGTGTGTGAAGCATCGCAAAGTGTTGCGCAGGCGTTCGCGGAACATGGGCTGCCGTATATATGTCAGTGGCGATAGTGGGCGTGTCGGTATTGAAGGGCTAAGGCTGCGCACGAGTGCGGCGCGGTCGGGAATGGATACAAGGTCAGTTGGTTACATGTGGTCAGAAACAGTTGTGCAAGCCTCGGCACGGCGCTAAATCTTACAGAGGTGGCCGCTGTGGTCAGGAACGCATCTGGTTTGAGTGGCTAAGGCCGCACGCAGGTGCAGCACACTGGGAAATGCACAGGATGAGCTTCACTGAACTCAGAAGTCCGAAATCTGAGGATGAGGACCAATGACTCACCAATGTCGAGTGCAGCTAGAGGGAGTGACAGTTTTGAGCCACTGTATGATGATCCAGCCCCAGTACTTGAGGACCCTGTAGCCTGAGAGGGTGATGGCAATGAGAGGAGCCAGGTAACCACCTACTGCCAGAACTAGGGATGCCGCGGTCTGGTCTGGATTTGGGTTCGGACCCGAACCGCACCGGACCGCACCCGAGGTCCGGTCCAGGTTCGGGTCCGGTTCGCCGCTGGGCTAGTGGGTCCGGTTCGGGGTTCACCATCGACTGGACCCAGGTGAACCCGGTCCGGACCAAACCGCACCCAGACCTGTGTTTTCTGTGGTCCCGAGTTGGCAGACCTTTCTGAGAGAACGACTTGGAATAAAAACTACTGTAGATTCAATACTAGCAAAAGATATGTGTACTAATAACATCCAACGTTCCCACTGCTGCCCCACCGCCGTTGCTGTCGTTGCCACCAAGGTTGCCATCGCTGTCATTGTCCTCACATTGTCGTTATCATCACTGTTGTGGTCATAGTCGTCTTTATCATTGTCGAGGTTGTCTTATGGGTCGTTGCTGAGGGCTTCGTCGCGGTCGTGGTCGGTGCTGTTGTCGTTGTGCTATCGTCATTGTCGTTGTCGCCTCGTCGTTGACATGGTCGCGGTCGTCGTCGTTCTTACCACCTTGTAGTGGTTGTTGCGTCGTCGTCGTAATTGCCGCCGCCATTGTCGCCTTGCCTTTGAAGTGGTCGCGGTTGCGGTCGTCTGTGTCATCGCCTCTTCGCGGTGGTTGTTTTTGTTGCTATACAGGCCGGCTCAATCTGGCATCGGGGGAGTGCAATGTGTCGTCGATGAAACATTAGAGAGCGGTGATACGCCTGTGCGCTCCCTGCCTGGTGAAATCGCACTATTTACACTTTCCAGTACCTTCTTAGACTCGCTCGCGCTTTCTCGCGCTTTCCTGCGCTCTCCCGCGCTTTCTAAGCACCGCGTTCCTGCGCAGCCCGCCGCTTTCCTGCGCTCTCTGAGCGGACTCTCCCCTTCGCGTTTTAGCATTCCCCTTTCCCCTGTGTTTATCTAATGCACCCCATTCCTTAGTTTACATTCCACAGTATATAGCTCATGTATTTACAACATTACACTTCAGACTTCTAATAGTAGACTTCTCCCCTCGGACTTTTGAGCTCAGTGCAGCTCTCCCCTTGCATTCTCCAGTGCGCCGCACTCGCGCGCGGCCTTAGCAACTCCAGCGCAACGCGTTCCCGACTAGAGCAGCCATCCATACCAAGATTTGCGCCGCGCCGAAGCGTGCGCGACCGTTTCCGACCACTTGCGACCGACCGACTCCATTTCCCCTTCCCGACCTCGCCGCACTCGCGTGCGGCACTATTCCTTCGACAGCGACGCGTCTGCGACCGCCGCGGACATATATACGACACCACACGCCCCGCGGAGGCCTGCGCGACCGCTTGCGACGCTTCACACCCCCAAAACCCTGCGCGCATCATAGACCATTTCCCAGCGACCAGGGACGGTTTAGTGTATCATCTGGTGACCACCGCAGGGGGTGGAAGCATTTTCAATCTTTGGCCTCAAGTATTACTTCCTGACCGCATTTTTGCGCGTTTTTGTGCAGCACAGCCAACACCCACTTAGCAACATCGCCTGGAAGCGTTCCTGGCCATTCCCTCATTCCCTGACATTCTCTCGCGTTTTCAGACCCCTCAGCAGTGTTTCTGCGCATTTCTACTCATTCCCAGTCTTCACTTTCACTCGCCTTCATTCCCTTTCGTTCGCCTGCATTTTCCGACCCCCAAGCGACCTCTGCGACGTGTTTAGCCGCGCTTTACTTTAGGACCCTCAAACTCCATTCTCCAATTTCCCCTTACAACCCGCGGCGTCTCCTGTCAGCTTTAGCACCTCACGACCTTAGCCTGCGGACTTTGTACGACTGTCTCAACCATAAGCGCCCACCGCGGAAGCGACCCGAACAAGCAAAGACCCCCAGCGAGACCCAGCGATGCCATTCCAGGACTTGCCGCACCGACGCGAGGACAGTGCGCCCATCCTCGACCTCTCAGACCCATGCAAGATCTCGCGCTATTTTGATGACCTAGACTTCCTGTTCTTGAAGCACCATGTCTCAGACCCTCAGGAGAAGAAGCGCGTGGCGGCGCGCTATCCAAGCGTAGCAGTAGAGCGACTGTGGAAGACAGCGCGCGCATTCAGCGATCCCGTGCGTTCATACAAAGACTTCAAGGCAGAAGTCATCGTGCTTTACCCAGAAGCGATAGCGGCGCATGAGTACACCCTTGCAGACCTCGACAGACTCGTCGCGCATCGCGCGCGCACACCGATTCGATCCATGACAGAGCTCGGAGCGTACTACCGCGAGTACCTCATCATCTCGCGTTTTCTCATCGTGAAGAGCCGCATCTCCGCACCTACACAAGCACGCTACCTTCTAGCAAGCTTTGAGCCCCGCCTCGCCACCGCCATTCGCGCCCGACTTGTGCGCAAGTTCCCCGACCATCGCCCAGATGACCCGTACGACACGAGTCAATTTATGACGCTGCGCTTATACGTCCTCGCATGGCAGCGCGCCGCCGGCCTTTCGTAGAACCGCCGCGCTCGGTTTTAACACCTTTCACATCATTATCAGTATCGCCCGCACCGCCTACGTCCTTGCCGCCGACAGTACACACATTTCCGCTCAATACAGCGTCGCTTTCGCCCGCGCCATCAGACCCAGCAATTGCGACATGTGCGCTCACACAGGAGTGCGCCGCGTCCTCTGTACCAGCGCCGCGGCTTTCCACTGCGTCCCCAGCGACCTCAGAACCGATCCAGGCACTGCCACCGCCAGTCCAAGCGTTCCAACCTGCGCTAGGTTTCGTGCAAGCAGACACATCTGCTACAGCCCTCACCTTCGCTTCACAGTGTGCCACGCCCCTTGTATCGGCCGCGCGCGACGTTCCCCCACCTTCTGTGCCAACTTTAGCGACACCCACCAGTTCTACCCTCGCCGACGCGAGCCAATGCATTTCTGACCGCTCCAGAACCTGTCCAACCCGCGTGACCAGACGCAACCGCCGCAACGCTCGATGCGCTCGCCGATGTGATCGCAACCCTCAAGCGCGGCTTAGAGGCAATTCTTAACGTGCAGAAGAGCGCAGCGTTGTGCGCTCTAGATCTAGAAGCCGCGCAGAGCCAATCTGAGCGATGCAAGTTCTGCGGAAGCAGCGCGCACCTTGAGGAGGAGTGTGAGGAGGCCGATGAGTACATCCTTGCAGGAATGTGCAAGCGCAACGTGTTTGGGAGGCTCACCCTTCCCTCAGGAGCAGAGGTGTCCCGGCGCATCAAAGGCA
>JAKELH010001100.1:0-13131 GCA_021525015.1 Lactarius pseudohatsudake | reverse complement strand
AGTACAGACTCGGAGCTGCATAGTCACAGTGGTCATGGTGGTCTTGGTCGTGATCGTGGTGGTACCTCGGGGGTGTCGATAGCGTGTCCCTTGTTATTATCATTATCACACCACCCTTGCCAAAGCCACTGATGGTGGACGTGGATGTCGCTCGCTTGCAGTTGTGCAGGCCTCCGCAGAGCGTGCGGTATCGTACATGGGTCTGCGTGTTGATTGTTGAAGCTTCGGTGTTCAAGGGCTAAAGGCCTGGAAAGGAAACACAGGCCCGAGTTGGAACTAGGGTAGGGATAACAAAGACCTCCACCCAGGTGAGATGGGCACCCAAGGTTGAGGGGTGCAGATTGAGGATTGTCTGCGTTCGAAACGCGTTCGAATGGGTTCTCTTAGGTTCAGGATTTTGCCGAACTGTGAACGGAACCAACGGTCCGGTTCAAGACAAATAGCCGAACCGGACCCTCAATTGGCGTCCGGGCCGGTCCGGTTCGGGTTTCAGACCGAAGTTCAGAACCGGAACCTTCCCATCACTATTCTGCGCTGACCCTCACTCTACCGTACCCCCTCTGTCATATTTTACATACCTGACACCCTACCCATCCTCCTTCGGTTTCCGGCCTTCCTCTGGTGAGGTGGCTCTAGTTTCGGTTGTAATTTTTCCGTACTATTTACCTTCGCTCGGCGCACGTACTACTTACTACGTTTACCTCTCGCACATCTCGCTCTATAGGGAGGTGAGGACCGGCTTTGTATGCCCTACTGCCCCGGAATAAACATGAATTTATTTATTTTAAAAAAAAAACTTGAACACGCTGGTCGTGGCCTTGACGGAGTGATCAACACCATCCGACCTCCCGCCCCCAGCTACTGCTCTCATTCAGTCAGGACGCGATGGAAATACCTTGGGAAAAGCTCCGGAGTCTCAAGTAGCGGTGGGTCCTTAGATACACGCAAAAGCACGTAAAAAAACTGTACCTTATTATCGTCTGTTTCTGTAATCTGAATGCACGCGAGCCCCAGTTGTCAATCAAAAGTCGTGCACAAGGTCGTGCATGTGTTGCGATACGACTGATATTACATAATAATTAATTTCGAGAAAGAGGTGTCGCTTCTCACTTTTGGCAGGGTGGTCGCTTTTTTTTTTTTGAACCGATTTATTCCGCGGCAGTACGTAGTACCAGAACGGTCTTCAACGCAGGGTGGTCGCCTCCAGTTGAGATACAGTAGTCACGCTGGACACCCCCACTGCCGGAACCGGCACTAGTGGGATGCATTCTCACATTTGGCTGGTGATGCGAGCGACCATTTCGCCGCCGGACAGGCTCTAAGTTTCTCAGCCCGTTTTAACACCACAGACAAACACTGTTATTGGCGAACCCGACCGCACAGGAGCCGCTATATAAACGAGTAACACAAGACTACAGTATTTACACACAGGCAACTGGAGGTTCTGATTACTATACATGTACCCTACAGATACACAGTACGTCGCAGGCACTTCCAACGTGGTGGTCCATTCGTCAAGAATGAACCAGACACCAACACGCTTTTCGAGCGTGATATTGTTGCGAACAATTGGTACCACGCAGACTGGGGGACACGCTAGAGGAAGGGCGGCCGATATACTTGTGTACCTGGAAGGGTTACGAGCTGGAATGATAGAACGAGTGGCGATCTCTGAGAGGCAGAAGAGCTGGGTGGAGCGAAAGTGTCTTGAGAGGTGAGGGAAAGGATAGGCGTGCTCGGTCTCGGTCTCGGTCTCGGTCTCTGTGGCAGAAGTGGGTTTTGAAACAGAGGCGGGTTTTCGATAGTATGCTTCCGGTGGCAGTGGTGTGGTTGGGGATCCATGTGGGCTTGCGATCAGCGAGTACTTTGCGAGGTTACATTGAATAAGACTTAGCTCTCTTCCCTATTTGTTGGGTTTGCTGACGTCGCCGCTCAGAGGCGCTCTGCATGACATCCCAACCACGACGCCGATGAGGATGCCTCTGCCGCCGCCCGGGCACTCCGCTAACGCGAGCCGCGCGACCCCAATCAGGGCGGCGACGATGAGACGTTAGCGGCGGCGACAGTAACGCGCGACGGCGAGGAAATAATGGGGACGGCGATGAGGGGGTTGCCGGGTTTCAGGATGCTCGAGACTAAAAAAAAACCGTAGTTTAAAAGAAAAGAACACAAGCAAGAAAGTCCTATATATTTACTCTAAAGCAAGTTGGACGCTTGCCAACCTAGTTAGTTGTGCGACGGCGCCGTCATCTTCTCATAGCCCATTTTTTCCTTAATAGAACAAAATAGATAAATACGCATACAGTTTGATAAACTTACCCCCGTAGGCCGCCTCAGTACGGTACACATGATGCGTTGTAACACGGACGCGGGCTCGCGTACAGAAATCGACGGTAGTTCTGCCGCGCCGCTTTCGTCGTGCCAGCCTGTAGGCCCGCAAGTCGTTGTGATTACCGGGGGGGGGCGTTGAATGGGTGCATAAGAACATACCTCATAAGCGCGAACTTTACCTTCCGTCGCCAGAGTTTCCTCCTCACAAAATGCACCTGAGCACGCCCTTTCACGGCGTTCCGTTCTTCTTTATTGGCGTTGTAGAGGCCGTCCCATACGATGATAAGCACCATTGGGTGAATGGATCGAAGAGGGAGCGAGCGAGGCAGCGGCTAAGGGAAAGAGTAAAAGTTTGTACTTGTTTATGTTAGTCCGGGAATATCAGCGATACCGCGAGAAAAACAAATGTCAATCAGATACTCAGACCTGGACTTCTTGTCAAGTCCATAGGCGATGGCAGCTGCTTTAGGCTCGTTGATAATGCAGAGGATCTGAAGGCCTGCAATAGTGTCGGTGTCCTTGGTTGTCTGACGCTCAGCATTGAAGTACATTGAAGTAGGCAGGCGACAACCGTCACAGTATCCTCGCTGAGGTAGGCCTCAGTAGTCTCATTCTCCTTACCTAGGACCATAGCAGCGTCTTCCCCGAAAGTTAAATCATGCTCTGTGACTTAACCGGTACAGCAGGCACCAGAGGGCGACGGCGGAGGAGGCATGGAGCAGCGCTCCAAGCGCCTCCAGCCCGGAGACGAGAATTGTCGGATGGAGGTAACGTTAGGACGCAGTAATAGGGCACAGAAAAGAGGCGACGGAACTCACCTCGACAACGGCAGAGAGTATATGGAGCGTCGCTCGACGCTCCACGGCCAGGACTCGACGAAGAGGCTTGCCACTCCCGCCCTGCCCCGCCTTCCTCTTCCCAGACCCAACACTTGGTGCCAAGTAAGGATTGACCACCTACAGACGGCGAGTACTAACGGTTACCCACTAAGGGCAGCAAGACTGGCCACAATGATATCGACCAAGCAACGCGCGCGCCAGTGCCAAAGGCATCCGAACGCGGCTCACCCCACTACGACTCCGCGACGGCGGTAGGAGGGGGCGGCCTAAGGTCGTCAGAGGGCGACGGCGGAGGAAGAGGACCTCCAACAGGCGAGGACTGTCGGTGGAAGTAGCTAGAGAGAAGTTAGAATATAGTAATAGGGCACAGAAAGGAGGCAACGGCACTCACTTCGACGACGACAGAAAGAGAGAGTATATCGAGTATCGCTCCACGGCCAGGACTCGACGAAGGACAGGCTTGCCACTCCTGTCCTGCCCCGCCTTCCTCTTCTCCGACCGACACCTGGTGCCAAGTCAGGATTGACCGTCGACAGACGGCGAGTACTAACGGTTGCCCACTAGAGGCAGCAGGACCGGCCCCGATGATATCGACCCAGCAACGCGCGCGCCGGTGCCAAAGGCACGCGAACGCGGCTCACCCCTCTGCGACTCCGCGACAGCGGTAGGAGAGGGGCGGCCTAAGGTCGTCAGAGGGCGACGGCGGAGGAAGAGGTCCTGAGCAGCGCTCCAGACCTCCAACCCGGAGACGAGGACTCGGCGGAGGTAACTAGAGAGAAGTTAGTATATAGTAATAGGGCACGGAAAGGAGGCTAACGGCACTCACTTCGACGACAACGACAGAAAGTGAGAGTATATCGAGTATCGCTCCACGGCCAGGACTCGACGAAGGACAGGCTTGCCACTCCTGTCCTGCCCCGCCTTCCTCTTCTCCGACCGACACCTGGTGCCAAGTCAGGATTGACCGTCGACAGACGGCGAGTACTAACGGTTGCCCACTAGAGGCAGCAGGACCGGCCCCGATGATATCGACCTAGCAACGCGCGCGCCGGTGCCAAAGGCACGCGAACGCGGCTCACCCCTCTGCGACTCCGCGACAGCGGTAGGAGAGGGGCGGCCTAAGGCCGTCAGAGGGCGACGGCGGAGGGAGAGTCCTGGAGTAGCGATCCAAGGACATCCAACCTAGAGAGTTGCGAGTTCGACCGGGTGTGATCTGGTGAGAAGGGTGGTCACAATGACATCGAGAGAGAAAAAAAAACTCACTTGGAAAGGTATACAGAGCGCTGCCACCGAAAACGAAGCGAGGCAAGCCAGCGAAAATGAAAGTCTACGATGTGAGTCAGAACGAATTATAAGTGCCACCAGGCGGGAGGGGAAGCCACAAGCACTCCTACCGAGGCAACCAGGCGGCATGCCAAGATTGCTCGTGAAGGGTGTCATGGAGAAAGAATGAGACAAAACGGGAAGAGCTTGAAGAGCGTGAGGATTGAGGACACCAGGCAAGAGGAAGGGAGGGGACGACAACGAACGCTCCCTCCGAGGCAACCTTGAAGGCACGTTAAGGTTTCCCGTGAGGGGCGGGGTGTAGGAAGAGGGTGCATGACTTGGAACCATGTCTCGTGGACACTGGTTCTGACTCCGCGCTCTAGCCGAGCCGACGGCCATTTAAATTTGCGGGGCAAACTCATAAAGGCTTCACCCTCGTCTTCAGTCATAACGCGCAGCATGGTCTTCAAGACACGTCCAAGTGAACGCCTACTAGGTGCTATCGTGCACCGTCCCAAGTTCCGTCCACAGCTTCGCATGAGGAGCACTCGTCGTCGATCACCCAGTCCGGAGACAAAGAAGCGGAAGGACCCTATTTGGGTGCCTGAGGATGGGGGCATCAGTAAAGAAATTAGCTGGCTTCAGGAAGACATTGCGGCTAGTCCATGTCCGGAGTCGACACGACCCCGACAAGAGCCTGCCATGAGTCGCTACCATGGGGCTCCATTCAAACCTCGACCCGAACCGAAAGAGAAGAGGCGCCACTCCCGCCGGAGCCGGAAGAAGGCTAAGGGAAAGGGAACCAACGCGACAGAGTCACAGGAGATTCCCGCCCACCCCGAGGCCCTGATCGAGCCCGAGGTTCCTGCCCTTCCGGGGGGGTCTGAAGTCCCTCCCTCCCGGACGCAGCCTGAGGCAAGGCCTGAGGTCATAGACCTCACCGGGGAAGACTAAGCTCAACGAGGAAATTCGCGACCTATACGGTACGTTTGTGCATTCGATGTTGGTTCTCGACCGATCTCTGCTTCCCTTCACCATCCTTCGCCCTCGTGTTCTCGTCTTCCTCCCACATCGATGCTAATCACCTCGCTCTGCAAGGTCCTCTACGCATCTCTGAATTACTAAGCAATCTGCAACCGACGACCCCTATTTCCATGTTTTGCGTCGGTTTCACCGTAAATTTTCTTTCTTTTTTTCTTTCTCGCTTGCGATGCAGCACTTGTGCAGTACTATAGGATTGGTTTTCTGCACACCGTTCACACGGCGCGTAACAGCCTCTCCCATTGCTTCCTGGACAAATTCGTTTTCCTTTCCGAATCGGATACAATAATCCCAAAATGGTTATTCCTTTTCCCTTCGTGCACCAGTGTTTTCCCTTTCTGTTTCCTTTCTTTCTTTTTCTCACACTTCCGTTGGTACATCTGTGCATTACTGAAATGTTACTGGTGACTGGTTTCATGCATACGACTTCCAAGACGCTCAACATCCCCCTTGCACGGTTCGTCACCTTGCTTGCCAAGGTCATATGCACATGGCAAATAAACACACATACTGTCAAAGTTGACACAAATACCGTCAAATTGGACGCAAATAACGACCATCTGGTCTGTTCCGAGACAACCCGTTCATTTAACGTTCGACGCAAATACGGTGAATACTGACAACCAAAAGCACTCCGTCCTTTGAGTAGACGTTGTTGTCTTGTGCCTTGTGTTTGGTGCAGCGCCTCTGCACGCTGTAAGGGTACCTCGGGCGCTGGACCCGAAACCGTCCCTTTTCGGTCTTTTCGGCCTCGGTCCGACATCACATGGCTGGCTTGCCCTTCTCTCGCTCCCTGCTCGTCTCCTTCTCTCGCTCCCCGCTCGTCTCCTTCGCCCTTGCTCGCCCTTGCCTCGCGCCGCCATGGACCGCCGTCGACATCAACCCCTTCGCAACACGCTCTCCAGCCCCCCATAGACAGGCCGCGCGTCCCCGCGCCTCGTGTCGCTTTGTCTCAACTCCCTGTCTCCGTCGCATCGCCCACCTCGCGCTCGCGTACCCCCTTTCAAGGTGTCAAGGTCGCAGCCCACTCACCCACCATCTTCCCGGCCTTTAGCCACCCTCAAGACGCCGTCGGAGCCCGCGCTTGACGCCGCGCTCGCCGTTGGACTCGGAGGAGGAGACCCATTGTAGTGCGTCATCGTGTCTCGGCCCTCTCTTTGACTGTATTCTCGTACGCTCGCTACCTTTCACATAGATAATCAGTTTCGGTTTCTCGTTTCCGCGCCCATGTCCCTTTGATCGTTTGTCTGACTCGATCGTTTCCGCGTCCCGCTCTCTCGTTGTTCATTTCCCAATGCCACCCTTTACTTCCTTCCCTCTACTCTACTTACTTCTTACTGCCAGTGGCTCGCTCGTAGCTAGAGTCCACTTGTATTTAAACCTGCACCCTTATCACTGAAATGGCATCTTGTTTCCCCCCTTTCAACGCTGTTCGCTTGTGTGATTTCTTGAGGTCAGGCCACTCGACGGCACCCGGAATTCCCGCAAGTCTAACGATTGTCGACTTCTCCCTCTCTCGTTCTCGTCTTCGCTTCTTTCGACTCGTTTCCGCGTTCGCGCTCTCTGTCCCCTCCTCTCGCTCGCTCCCGGTACCGTGACCCGTTCGCCGTCGCATCGGCACTTCGCCATCGCACGCGCTTCCGAATCCCGGCTCCCTCCTGCCTCGCAACTCTAACCCCTGCGGAATCCCTCTCCGCCATCGGACTCAAGGGACCCTCACTCCCTACAACGCGATTCCTAACGATCGCTTCTCGTCTGAGCGCCACAACATTGTCATGTGAATAGGGAATATCACGGGTCACCCCCGGATCATTCTGAGGCTACCCATACCCGTACCCGCCAAAACCCTCACCCGTGGAGTTATTGCTGTCTGTCTGAGAAAAAAAAGCTTTATGTAGTTTACTGCACTCCTTGCTGCACTCTGATGTTTTTGTGTAAGGTAATAACAAGGGTAATAAGGTGACTTCTCATGAATTATACATAGACATAAAGTGCGACAATGGAAGTGAGGAGGGCCCGAAGGGCCCTCCGAATTTCTAGTACAATGTATAACACAACAACGACTAAAACTAATTCTATAATTGCACAAACCCCAAGGCAAACACCGTCAAACATGCAATTCGCCGAGACAAGCAAGGTTGCAGTCGACTTCGTCGACGCCTAGTAAACAATTTCATCTTTCAATTATAGGAGTCGTTCGATCGGGTCTATGTATATAATATCAATCCTTTTTTCATTCGGGCACGTCAGCTTCAGGTCTTCCCGAGCGTCGTTGTACGTAATCAACGGAGGACCTCGTCGCAGTTCCGTCATCGCATCGTCAATATGCGATCCTGACTGCCCCACCGCCATGTTCTCAAACAGAATCAGAAGCTCATACGCTGTGTCCCGATGCAATCTTTGTGTTGTCTCCAGCCGGACGTGATGGCTCTGAACGTTTTGATATAAAGAGCGGTGTTTGTGTCCTGTGGAGATAATAGTCGTACGAGGGTGCGAGGATGAGAGGTGCGCTGTGGATGTGGATGTGGATGTGGGGAATCGTAATACGGTAGAACGGACAATCGAAGGTCTGCATCTGTCTGCGATGCAACTGTAATTCACCCCGGATGTCGCGCCTTCGTATCGTTTCACTTCCGAAACCTTTCTCCATACTTCGACGCCCCACTCCGAGGTAAATGTGTCAGGCATAGTCATCGCAAAAGATTCAACCTCGTCGTCCTCTGTATTGTTATCGATCAACCATCGGATTGCCTGAACGTCGCGACCTTTCTGTTTTTCATTCTCTTCCATCGCCAGTTGCACCTTCCCTGTGGACATGTCCGGGCTCACATTCTTAAGAGCTCCATCCGATGCCCGATCCCAGTAGCGTCGTGGAAACCCCTTCTGCCTGACATACCAGATTATGCCGGTGAGTGGGGTTTGGAATGGTGATTGGCGGTCTATGATCGGTGCAAAAAACATAGGTTGGTAAGCTTGTGCGGATCGGGGTTGCGTCGACAATGTCGTCGTTGTCGTGCATGCGGCTGTGTTGGCCAGGGGTTTCCTGTTGGTACTGTCGTCGTTGTCCGCACCAAGGTGTACGGTATAAACCGACCGTCGCAGTTATTCCCTAAAGGGTCGGAAGAACTTTCCCTATGTGTGCGGCCCGGGTTGCCGACTGATTCGGCGTGTACCAATCAAACCAGAAATAGTTCAACAACAATGAATGGAAATGAAAATGAAACATAATTTGGGGAAAACGTAGGGGATGTATATGTACGAATAGTCATTGTGAAAATCATCTTCGAGCAAGGTTTGAGACGACAACGTCGGCTCCTATATACTTAGTGATCACAGCGGGTTTGGCGCACGGTTTATTATTGAAACTAGCATTGAAGGGACGGGGTAGGGGTTGATCACGGGTAGGGGTCCGGGTCGCAATTTCCCTACCCCTCGGAAACCCGTACCCGTCGACAGGGGTACGGCGGGTTTTTTTAGTCTCAACCTTGGTGCACGGTTTATTATTGAAATACTAGGCTATGGTACTAAACTAAACTAGCGACTACTCCTACTCGTATGAAATGACCGCCGCTCGCCGTCTGAGTCGTCGTGTCGGCGCTGTCGTCGTCGCCGGCCGTTGCGTTGCGTTGTCGTTCCGAGTCCGAGTCGCGTTGTCGTCGTCGTCGCGGTTGCTGTTTTGGTCGTCGAGGCTCGTCGTGGTCGGTTGTCGCGGTTGTCGCGGTTGTCGTTGTCGTCGTGGTTGTCGTGGTTGTTGTCGTGGCTGTCGTGGTTGTTATCGTGGTTGTTCGTGGTTGTTGTCGTGGTTGTCGTGATTGTTGTTGTTGTCGTTGTCGTTGTTGTTGTCGTCGTTCGGATATAGCCGCGAGTGAACAAACAAAACCGGCAATCACCGAGCGGTGTAGGAAAGGTGGCTTCCCACGCATGAGGGTCACCGCCATTGTCGTCACGATCGTGGTCGTGGCTGGTGCAGGCGCAAGCCAGCTGTCAATGAGTCATGGTTCTTGGCACTGGTGTACACCCAGATGACGGCAGCAGCGAACCCCCACCAATGCAGCCACGTGCGCTGCAAACCACGACCGACGGCGACGGCGACGACGGCAAAACAGAGGAGTTCGCCGACGCCGCCCACTACCGACCACCACCACTACCGACTACCACCGGCGCCGGTTGACCACGCCTGCCCAAAATACGACGGCACCGGCATCCCGACACGACAACAACCCGACAGCGGCGACATCGACGAAAATAGGGTGGCCGCGACGACGGTAGCGGCGCTGCAGTGGCATTCTAGCTAGCATTATTACTGTAGCACTGTAAATACATTTTCTTTGCTGCGTTCGTCTTCGACTATTGTGCAGCTGTTGCAGCGCAGCAGGTTAAGGGGGGTCGGTTACTGGCACACCAGACGTAGCGTAAACGAATTGTATTAGATAGAACAATAAACTTGCTTACCTGGCACACCAGACGTAGCGTAAACGAATGGGGCACCAGGCGTACACTACGCAACCTTAAGTACATCGTGAAGAGGCTAACTACACGTGAAATCGTCGAGGACGGAGGTCCGTATTCCGCACAGAAACGAACACCAAAACTACAGTAAATATCAAATAGTAACAGGGGATTGTCCCTGATCAATCGCTCGTAGTTGAGACACTAAGTAACCACACGATCGTGGTGCGAGACCCTCTCGCATCTCATCTCTACTCGTAAGCTCATGCCCGACGCCGAGGCAACTCGTGCGTGGACGCACACTCTCATTTCAACAGCAGCTTCACTGGCTTGTGTGGTCACCTAAGTCTTCGTCTTGCGCGTGCATTAAGGATGTCTGCATGAGCTGGTGGTTGAAAATGTTTCTCCATGAGTTTTATTCGTAATTTTGGTGAAACGTACCCGATCCATAGGAAGAATATGTACCACTCTATGTCCACCGATTTCGAGAGGTGTTACTGCAACATGAGAGATAATATTTGATGGTTCAACGATGATATGTGGCGCAAAATTGTTCCTGTACAAAAAACCACCCGCAAAACCAAATCGTCTATACATTTGGTCTATATTGCCGAGCTCGGACTCTGGAGTAGGTTGAAGAGAAGCGTAGGGCCGCACAGAGATGTAGACGGGTGGGTGGTGGAGTTGACCTGGAGAAACAGAAAAGCGCGCAGCTAGAACGTGGGGACGAAGGAAGATATGTGTTATCTGGCCGGGCTCTGGCTTCGACATCTCCGACTCGGTGTGGGGAGATCGGAAAAATACATGGCTGTCACGTGCCCGACGGCTTGCTGTGGAGTATTGAACACCGCGGAGGGAGAACCTGTCCAGCACCTTAGCTTCGGGAGATGCAACAGGAGTGGAAGAACCCTCCGCGGCGTCCTCTTCCCTAAGTCCTGGGTATTTGCAATGTAAGAATTGTCTGAACGCCGCTAGGATGGCATCAGGAAGGCTTGATTCATACAGACTATTTCCGTCATAAGCAATGTCTGCTGTTTTCTGTGTGAGGTGAACCGCGTCGATCATATGGGCCAAGCGCGTCCCGCGAGCATCCTCGGCAAGAATGCCCTTGTATACTTCCACGAGGTCACCGACACGTGAGCGCACCTCACTGTTGTCTTCGAGTAGTGCCTTCAAATTTGCCTCCCTTATGGAGCTACGCATGAACGTTAATTCGAGCTCACCTGGATTAAGTATTAAGTACTGAGATGAGGATAGATCTGGAATCAAATGACAAACCCAGTTTCATGTTGTGGTTCTTGCTCTGCATAGAGTGGATGTACCGCTCGTAGAATGCGGCGCTGTGTGTGTGTGCGGGCCCAAATCCCCGGAGGACGTCGCCGTAGTGCAAGGCAGCGTGGTGGATGGGTTTCACCTTTGCAAGCTTGTACAACGATTTGAATGATGCCATGTAACGAAAGATGTAGTGTTCATACAGCTCAATCTCTTTTCGAGAGATGGAGCGCAGACTTGCGATCTGAACGGCACGCACTAAATCCATAAAGTTCTCTAACATGGCTTTCTGGTTGTTAGGTAGGTCGTCTCCTCCCCAGAGTCTGATTAACGTGATAGGGAGGTGGACGGTACAAATGACTCTCCAGTTGTTTGCGCTGAGTTTGCCCCGTGCCGCGGTTCCCCAATTTGAAGGGGCCTCCGTGACCCAAGACGGGAGTTCGGTGAGAGCCATGTCTGCCCAAACGGCCTCCATCACGTCCTTGCCAAGTACCGCACCATTGCTGGGGGAGACCTTTTTCTTCTCGCTGGGATTATCTTCAGGAAGGACATTTGATTCTACCTAACTGGATATGAGACCCGGCGATTCAGTGCAGCACATTGCACACGCACCCAAGCTGCAGCCGCGGCATACAATTCTTCTTTGTTGCGAAGGTTATTCAGCTCTTCAGAAGACATTTGGCAGTAATCCCGACAGACAAATTGAAGCACAGTTTTTTTGGCTCGCAACACGGTATTACGAGCAGCACGATCGACAAGTTGTTGAACGCACTTGTCTACAGCTTTCTGTTCGTCCTCCGAGGGGACTCTGTCATAACTCGGACAGCGATTTGATGCGGCCTAAGAGACGATCGGGTTGAGTACATGATTCAGTCATGCTGGCAACATACCGAGTCATCGGTAGTAACGCTCCCCTCACGGGCAGATTCGACATCTGTTTCAGAAGCGGGAAAAGGCGTGGAAACGGTGTGACGTCTTTGGTCGGCGGGATGGATAGTAGGTAGCTTGATCATATCAGGAGGCGTATCCTTGCGCTGTGTCCAACACCGGTCACCGATTTCGTTCATTAAAGGGCACGAAGACACTTACCCAATCGACGATGGCTATAGCTAATTGCAACTTATTACCTGCACGACGCAAGTTGTGATCACTGCAGATGTGCCAGAGGGTGTCGCGGGCGCAGTCCCTTCCATGAAGTTGGTCCCGAAGACGCTCCAGATCTCCGGCCACACGAATAACCTCATACCACTTCTCCAACTCGGCGTCTGGAGGTCTCGAAATTGTTCTAGCGGTCGTCGATGACACCGTCCCATCACCACCCGGATTGGATATGTCAATGCCCCAAACCTGCCGGCAGTGATTCTGGAAGAGCCCGGCATCAAAGACGTGCATAGGTTCGATGGCGGTAAACAGGATGGGGTTCCAATAGGGCAATTGAAGGAGCGGGGACCACCTAATGCCGGAAAATCGGAAAATCGCATTCTGTTCGTCATGGCTCCCTGCATCGCGCCATTGCTTCGCAGCTTTGACATGTTCAACAACGTCTCGTGGTGGCCAACTATGCTTGTCTATATTTTCGATATCTTGCACCTTCAGGTTGCAGCGCGTGCAGAAGTAGGTCGCCGTGGGGCTAGCAAAACCACCAGCCTGTCGCGCAGCCAGCATATCCGAGACAACTGGAACAAGTATTGCCCGAACTTCGACAACCTTGTTCGTGTCTCGCCATTCGAGAATACAAAACACCAGGATCGAAGAACTCCAGTAGGACGTTGACCAAAGTTTGAGACTGTGATTGATGTCAGAAAGTGAGGGTTTCCTCGGGCCGGGAATTACACCAGCGAGGAACATGTTTTCGGGACGGTATCGCAGATGAGAGGGGAGATTAAGCAAGATCAGCCATATGGCAGTTGACGAGACAGTTTGCTTGGCTTCT